>VZTR01011344.1:22332-33213 GCA_013400775.1 Chaetops frenatus
GTACTTTGCTATGCTGGAAATTATGTTGTTTGATGAAGACTAATCTCAACAAAAAACTGGCAGACTTTGGGGTACTGCAGTGCACAGTAAAAGAACCAGAAGTTAGGAAATTATATAGTTATAAGGAATTCCTGAGAGATACAAATTTTACTTTAGGTTGACAGAGTCGCCAAGTGTTCACCTAATAACGTAAGTAGAAGACATACAAAGAATGACGTGTGCACACACATGCAAGGCAGAAAACAAACCCCATACATGTTCTACATCTAACACTTGCAACAAATCATTTTTGTAAAGCTTTAAGGCATCCAGTAGCAGCGTTTCATTGCAGACCTTTGAAAAATCAGCACAGACAGAATGCCGGAAGACCCTCTCTTGTTACACAGAAGTTTTCTTCAAATCCAGGTCAAAACTCCACTAAAAATCCACCTATTCCCCTTTTTTTTTTTTTTTGGTGTTCCTCAGGAAAATTGTTGGTAGACTGCCAGATTACAATATAGCATAAATATTCTATAACTCCAGCTCAAGACTGCTGCCAAAACAGCACCTGATCTGTGGCAGCACCTGAATTGCTGCTGCTGCTGCTACTACTTGTACTATACATTACCCCACCTGCACTCTGGCATTTCCTAACACCAGATTACAGATGGGGACAAAATGTAAACCCCTGTTAGATCAAGCTCCAACACTGGCATATGGCCCAACTGGTCTTTCCTCCACCTTCCCTCACAGCCATGACATTTCACAGCCCAACTCTTTTGGAATACACTCTGGTAATAGTTTTAATTTCATAAGTACACTGGATGCTCAACAAAGCCAACTGAATGGACATATGCCATTTCCTACTTTTCCAGTGCATGACCTAATATAAATGTTTTCAATAACTCATGTTTTAAAAAGAATGACTCCACCACTGTATATTCAGTTAAATATTTGTAATTTTTCATGTACAATTTGAAAGCCGGAATTTAGGACACACTAGGAAGATGATAAATTGCTGCTGCACCTGATTATCTGGTTCTCTACAGAGAATTTTTTTCCCCATATTGCTAGAGAAGAATCTAAATAGGACTAAAGTCACTACTTGAGAATAAAAAAATACATACAAATCTTCCAAGAGCTTTGGAGGTGTGCACTATGGTTCTTGATTCAAGCAAACAGGTGCCACTCTATCAAGTGGGGGAAAATAGTACAAATGTGTGAAGCTCTTTATGTGGGAAATTACAAGAGAGTTAAATGGCACTGAGCAAGGCACAAAAAGTGCTTTTAAAATAGAAACAAGGGAACATGCAGAGAACCTCAGTATCTAATTTAATTAATGATTGAGAATGCAAAGGCTCCAACTGGTGAAACATTAGCAGCAGCCATGAATTTCACTGTAGTTCTGTATAACAAGTAATCTTACCTGAGTGATTCTCAAAAAAATGTCAACACATCGATTGTATTTTTCATCTGATCCTGTCAATGCTGAGATGACAGGCCCTGCAGGATGCAGTGAGAGATCAACGATGAAAAACAGATTTTTAGTCTTTTCAAAATCAAAACCTACAAGACCAGGTAAATACAAAATTTTGTCCGAGATTCATGCTTCTTCATATCCAACAAAAGCTAATGTTACATAACCACTTTCATATATGTAAGTTGACAAGAGTATCTCTCACTTACAAGGGATCTGACCCCAGGTCAATCATACCACCAAAGTTTAACTTTAAGCCTGGTCTCTAATATACTGCTCTTTCTAGTGCTCTCTGGTCACACAGCTAGTTATTTACATCATCTACATCAACCTATGTTCTCCAACCTTTCACAAAGGAGACTTAATTTTGCCCATCGATTATGCAGAACACTTAAACCTTACACAAATTTACTGCAGTTCAGGAGTCAAGAAGAACAATAACTAGTTCAAACAAAGAGTGATAAATTTATACTCAAAGGCTACAAAAGCATGCTAGCATTGTACAGTTGGGAGCTGACTTCCATAAATGTCTCTTAAACTGACATTTTAACCAGATCAGTTAAGTTATTGCAAAGGAATTGGAAGCTTGGCTACTATCAAGAGCAGCACACCTAATATTAAGTAAACTCCAGCAAGATTCAACCACAATTAATTATCAATATGTTAAAGTGAAAACGACTCATATGGGTGGATAGGAATTTAGATCTTGTGATTTTTATGTATTATAATATTTAATGTGGCTACCAAATATAGCAAAAACTTAAGGCAGAGTATTCTGACAATCCTTTCTCTATTTTTAACAAAATATAAGCAATGCAGTTGATTTTTAAAATGCCATGAATAAGCACAAGTTGGGAGGGAGAAACCCCTGAAATTGAAACAAAAATAGGATGGAATAGAGCTACACAAATCTGTACTGGAACACTTACAAGATCTCTAGGTTATAGTATAGTCTGATATTTCCTTTGGGGGAAGGAAAATGGCCCTGAATACCAGGCTGAATTGTAAGGAACCTGGTATTTTCCTAAATCTATGTCATGCAGTCAGAATGAAGACAGTCATATATCTACAGTAAATTAATAACCTTGTGCATGCACAGCACACCAATTGATTCCACTTGCCAAACACCAAATTCCAACTCTCCATGTTTCCATGCTACTAAAAGTCCTTAACCACAAGACTGAGCAAAATAAAACCAGCACTAAGCATTCCCTCTACAGTACACAGTACACTACACCAGAAATTCATACCAGACACAGTTAACTCTTTTCATTTACAGACAATAGTTGTTGCCAGAATAAGCACAAATATTTTTGCTAAATCCATTATAACCATGACATTTCAAAAACACGTGCACCAGCTTCATTACTCAGCAGATAGATTTGATAAACAGGAAAAACACATTACAGTTTTAGATAGAAGTAAATTAGGAATTTTATGCTAGCGTCAAACAAATCCAATTAGAAAAACCAAAAGCCCTACCTAGACACATAGCCATGAATAAGAGTCAGAAAAGCAGCCTTCCAATTTCTCTAGTATGTATTGGGTTTTATACCATGACACTGCAGCCTCTGAGGGTCAGATTAATTAAGATCAACAGCAGCTGCAGTGCAACGTGAGAAGCACACGGGCACAGCCCAATTACCTGCAGCATTCCAGCACTGGACAACTGACAACTATGATACTCCTCACCAAGTCACTGACTCCCACTGGCCTACTGATCAATGAAAAGAAATAAACTAAACTCTAAGATGGACTGGAAAGCTGACTGCACTGCTGCAAGGTGCAACAATGGGTCTGCAAGATGTTTGCCAGTCAAATCTTTACAGTTGTTGCTTAACTTGGTGCCAGAGCTGTGTCCAAAGACAGAAGTGTGACAGCAGTAAAGGTGCAAGCCCTCTTTCCCAACCACTCTATGCTCCATTTCTGGAGGCCAGTCTGACTAATTCACTAAATCCAAGGTTTTCTTCCCTAGCCAAAAAGCTACTGATCACTGACGAAATAAATTCTCTGGTCATCTACTGAGGACAATATCTAAGCTAATGAAATTAATTCAAGAACAAACATAATCAAAGAGTATTCGATAAAAGAAATTGCTTGTTACAGGTTGCATCCATTAAGAAAAGCAAGCATGTGTTTTGTTTACTGCACAAGGGAGAAGACAAAAACAAGAGATGGAGATATTCCCTGTTTATATTTTTTAAATATTAGCTCTAACACCTATTCTCTATCAAGAATCAATTAAAATTTGGATCTATCTACAAAAAATTATTGAATTTTTGTATTGAAACCTTAAACTTCATGAAAGGGAAAACTTAAGTTTTTTTGTTGTTTTTTTTTTTTTTTTTTTTTTTTTTTTTTTTTTTTGTGTGTTTTGGTTTTTTTTTTTTTTTTTTTTTTTTGTTTGTTTTTTTTTTGTTTGTTTGTTTGTTTTTTTTTTGTTTTTTTTTTTTAATGAATAATTGCTTTACAGAAAACCTGACTTAATCAGAAAACAATGCTGTTACTAGAAGCACCTTCATCTACATAAGCTTTCTAACCTACTGAAAATGCTTTGGTTTTCAATTATATTGAAACCTAGGTAAAAGTAATCACAATGAAAATGTTGAAAAGTTAAAATATGACATTTCCATGTCATAACAGCTGTCCTCACTCTGTTTTTTATTTTGACAACAAAGTTGGTTGTTAGCATGTGCCATTTATTAAAGTTAGACTAACCATTCCAAATCTGTCAGAAGTTCTTATAAATCTTTCTATACAAGACAAAGACACAGCACTTCGTTGCAAACTAAAGCCATTTACTGTGTCAAAGTTGATTCACACATTAACATGAATAAGTTCCTACAGGTAGGAAAAAAAAATCAGTGCCAAATTTCTTCATGAACTTCTCAAAATTTCTCTAAGCCTACCAAATTAGAATCTGCTAAGTGATAGTATACAGGAAAAGTCAGATATGTAACAATCTCAAGATTCTAGTAAGTTACACATTCAGTTTCAGCTTCCTTTTAAATGCAAAATACTACAGATCTGCTGGCTAACAAGCTAACTTTTTTTTATTCTGTTTCAGTAACCAGGCAACAGACAAATGTCCAACTGAGAATTATCTCTCTGAACAGCTGGCAATCAACACTTGGGAGTTTTTGGTGGTCGGTCTCTTTTTTTTTTTTTTTTTTTAACTAGTACAAAGATCAGTGATTACTCTAAAAATCTACACAGCTCTAGATTCCACCTCTGAAATCCCTACTCACTATTTAGTAATTTCCTCAGTCCCATTATCCCTAAAGTTACTTGTATAAGTAAATGTTTACAACAGAATCTGAAAATCTTAGATATACACTCATGTAGTGTCTAATTGGCCAATGTCAACACTTCAGGAAAAAAAATAGAATCATCAAGAAAAGAAATGAGATGCATTTATTAATCTATGACAAACCCCTTCAAGGAACCAGGACAACAGACAGCTAATAACTAAAGCCAC
This sequence comes from Chaetops frenatus, assembly GCA_013400775.1. NCBI lineage: Eukaryota > Metazoa > Chordata > Aves > Passeriformes > Picathartidae > Chaetops > Chaetops frenatus. The sequence continues at coordinate 27,267 of VZTR01011344.1, forward strand.
TCTGCTTCTAACTCCATTACTCTTCTCTCTTCCATAGCTGAAAAAGCAGTATTTCACTTCAACATTATTTCAAGTGTTGATTTTTAAAACATTCCTTTCCTTACTAGTTTTTGCTATTTTTAAGTTATGGATTAACATGATAAACTCTATTTCTACAAAGGAAATAATAAGGGAGAGACAGGCTTGATATATTATACCTTTCTCCTTCCTAGCAGTTTATAGGAGTAATGATGCTTTAAGATTATTAATTATAAATCCCTGTAACTGAACGTGTTACTTACACATTCAGTGTTTTTGAAAGGTCTTTAAGAGTCAGAATAAGAGACTTTTCAGAAGAGCACTGGCACAAAGATGAGCTAGACTGCCTCCCATAACACATGAACGATTAAAAAAATCTGATATTTAAACAGAAAACATCTAAAAATACAAGTCCCTTGGTAAAACCACAAACTAGCCACACAATACTTCATACACCCTCTGCATGACATGGGAGAGGAAACTCCCACCTCTTATATTCTCCAAACATTTAGATCACTACTAACTAGAAATCTGCTATAAGAACAACACATCCAATATATTGCTAAAACCAGTAAAACCTTACCCCTTTTTAATTCTGCTTTTATTAATCTCTGCTCTTGATATGATCTAAGTACACCTACGACATCATATTCCAATAAACTGAAAAACACTGACCAAGCTCAAATTCACTCAAGCACCAACTTCAGACCAGGCAAGATCCTGTTGCAAGATAAACAACTTGATGTGATGTAACATAATTTTGTGCATATGTGAGAGACCAGGGCAGGAACGCAGAGAGAGGCAGGGAGAGGGAGAGGGAAGGATTGTGTGCACAAGAGAGAGAGAGAGAGAGAGTGTGTACGGCAGTGTTCGCAAGGGAGAAATATACATGGCCTGAGTAGCTTTGAGTCCAGTGCTCACCAAAATGCAGAATGAGAAACACATAAGCAATGACAGCTTCAGACAACAGAAATAGTCATTCTTATATTATTCAAAAAAACCATACATTATAGTAGCTTCACAGAATAGCCACTTTCTTTTTCAAGTTGGCTAAATCTGTGTTTAGTTTTTGAACCAAAACCTAGTAGTCAATACACACTGTACTTTCTAGGCAGAAGGATCAGCACCATTTAGTTTAAAAGTACAGCATATTTTGCCATTTTAATTTTATTTCTGCTAATCTTGGGGGACAAGCCTGAACAGAAAAGAATAAGGGATAATCTAGGCACAATATCCAAAGTCAAATTGCAGGAGTCCGGACAACAAGAAAAAGCCAGCGGGTAACCTGGAAAGAGAACAACAAATTGTGTACTCAAAAAGAAAACTGTAGTGGATAGTAATGTAATTATATACTACTTCCTATCTTGTAAACTAAAATGTTCAATGCAAAGCTGTTTTTTCCTTCAATTCCTTGTAATTAGAGCTGCCATATAATTCTTCAGTAATTATGTCACCTTTTGACGCACAAAAATAATTCCAACAGAAATCAGTCTGCATACTGAAGTCCTATATCACAGAGGGAAAAGAAAAAAACACTATTAGATCATAGGAACTACTCGTAACTTCTGTATTACAAGCACCTTCCTCCGTTCCAAACAGGAACTTAAGTCACTTTTCTAAAACTTTTCGGAAATACAGAAAACTTTCATAGAAGCTTCAAAGACAGAACATTCCACAGCGAAACATATATTGAATATATTTGTAGTCACAAGCATCAGAGGTAAGGACTAAGCAACATCTACTAGGAAAACAGTAATTGTTTAAATAACTTCATAAGAAAAATAAACCATAACTTTATCTTAGCTCTTTCACAAGGTTTGTATTCCCTAATGTTATATGAGCCAGAGAGTCTGGAAGAAACCCAAAAGCCACCAGCTCCAGGAATGACAGAACCTCCAAATATTCCATGGGCTGGTGGTCAGACGCAAACAGATATTCTAACAAGAGCTAGCCACGCTGGAATCCATTTCCCATCCCTGTTCCATGCTTTGGCAGGTATCAGTCACCAACTTCCTTAAAACACTCACTTTCCATACGACACAACGTGGCTGCAAATTCAAGTGGAACTGGAACTTCATTTGCACCTGTTACTGTGAAAACGTTCGAGCGCCCCTGCCCTAGTTATTTCCATTATTGCTGCTGATTTTAAGGGAGAATTATGTTTATGTCGCAAATGCTTTTCTCACGTCATTCCAGCTTGCGATTTTTTTGTTTTTCAAAGGTTCTTCTGCTACTACTGCTGCATCTTTACAATTTCCCACACGAAAAAAAAGTAATTCTGATTTAATCAGAAAACAGAGGAACTATACTGGAGTACTGAACAAAAGACCTAATCTTTGGAGCGTCCTTTCCAAGTGAGTGTAAATAAACTGTAGTAAAATGAAAAGGCTCATAATTTGGTATTTGGAATATTCTTCATAAACACCAATTTTCTGTAACATTCTTGCATATCTGATAACCCCTCATGTATAATGCAGAAAATCTATTTCATTTTCATCTATTGACAGTGAATTTAATTTACTAGTGCAGCTCTTTACGCAGATTATGTTATTAATTCTGCAATCAGGCTCTTTAGAATGCTTTTATTTCTTCGAAGAGTTTCACAATTCTACATTGATTTTCTTTTTCACCCTAACATACCTTTCAAAATAAAGGATCATGTTTTTCCTAGCTTTCTAAAACAATTAAAAAAGAAAAAATTCTCAAAAGCAACAAGCACCAGTACCTAAGCTGTAACTTTCAACAGGAAAAAAAGATCTACATACATCACTTCAATCTCTGACATTTAAGTATTACAGACTACATTCATTAAGGAGACATACAACAGGTGCATTAGAATTTCCACATCAACAGTCATATTTGTAAATAGACCAAAATATCCCTGTTAGTAAAAAATTATCCACTTCTGCCTGACAGTAAAGTTAGAGGACAGGAAAGCTAAATGCTCCAATGTTAGTGTTCTGTTTACATCCATACCAACTGCCTTTGCTATTTTGTAGAATTCAGTCATCTTGTTAAAATAGAACAAATGCAAAGCAGCTCTTATTTTTCCAAAAGAAAAAAGTCAGCAACAACCAGTCAACTCAATTCTAAAACTCCAGTTAGTCTTCAAAACAACAAAATCAAACCACAAAAGCATCAGCCATGTTTTTTGTATCAGTTTTTAAAAAGTCCTCTAGAGCAAAGTTCAATTACAGAATGCTAATTTGTTCTTCTTCAGGGAAAAAAAAACCAAAACAATTCAACTGCAGAAGCTAAAATCTTGTCTATCATTATATAAGACTCCCTCTTCAGAAATCTTATAAAGGAGGAATGCTAATTCAGGTCTTTATTACTGTTATATATTAAAAACTTTTCATGTGCATTAATACAGCTAATATAAAATGCTAATTTTATATTCATCCAAAGTATTTCAGTATTCCACCATCATGATAAACATAATATAGAGAATATCTAAAGATCAGCACTTGTCCTCTTTACTTCACTCCAGAGCCAATGAACAAAGCAGTGAAGCAGAAAGAAGGTACATAATGGATTTAAAGTAAATGGCCCATTCTTTAAGAGGCAGTCTCTCATTTTTACTCATTCTAGCTTAATTGTCATTACAATGTCTGGAAACTTCAAACGAACAATTATCTTTACGCCACCTGTCACATTGGTTCCTTAAAGCTAGATTTTTTTTTTTTTAAATAAAAAATAAAGCAGTCGATGTTAATGAAAATAATCTTTTGTAGAAATATTTTAAATGACTTTAAACTTATTTCAAGCAGTTAGTGTCCAGTTCAGTCCATTTCATACACCAAAACAGACAGAATATTTATATCCACTATTGCACTTTGTAATATACTTTTCTGAGACATAACACTTCCTGCTACACTGGAAGCTTAATCATCAATATATGAAACACATTGACATGTACATACATGCCTGAGAATTTAAAAATAAAGAATTGGCTAATTTTTGCACCTACCTGGATAAAAATCTTTGGATTTAGACAGCTTGATGGTGGCCCCAGTCTCTTTCTGCAACTGAACAATTGTCTGTCCTCCCTTCCCAATTATAGATCCAGCAGCATAACTAGGTATGAGGACCTTTAGAAAATACTGGCCATCCTCTGAAAAATTGAGATATGCATGGTTAATATGGCTCATAAGTTGTCATTTTTCCTCCCCAGACCCACAAATAAACAAAAGGTTACATCTTTAAACTCCTCCACTAATTCATGCATTTACATCTAACCAGTTGCGTCATTATACAAGGCATGTTTAGACTATGCCTTTGACAGTTTAAAATATCTACATTTATTCTAAGCAAAGAACTCACACAGGTTCCTTAATTCAGCAAAAGAACAATATTCAAGAATTATATTTCAAAGGTAGATTTTTCTTTTTTGTTTTTTTTTTTTTTTTTTTTTTGCAGTGGTAACCACAGCATGCAGAAATGATCAGACCCCTTAAAAAAAATCTAAAGCCCTGCATGAAAACGTGGTTAGTGACAACTACAACCTCGCCTGGAAATACTGCAAAAGAAATGACAAAACCAGGAAAGAACTGATTGTAAATTCTAATGGGCTATTTGTTTGTCAGTAGCAAACACATGAGAACAGCAATTAGCTATTGCTTGCATTCTTCTTAAGTGAGCAAAACGACTACTCTGCTACCAAATAACCCACCCAAAATGTGGGGGTTTATTCCAAGCATTTCAGCCACTGCCAAGAAAACAACTCAACATGGTGAGGATGGAATCACTTGTCTAAGTAATCCTCATGTATTCCTTTAGCACTTCTTAAGCGACAATGATCTCTTTTAAGCTCATTAATTAAAGGACACTAAGAAGAATTTTTCACAATTGATCAAAAGCCTAAGTCACTTATTTTAAATACACTTAAAAGGTGACGAAACAGACAATGCCAGTCCTCTACCCATCACTAGCACTATAGCATACCATGGAAACAGAAAAAAAACATATAGAATGAATGGAGGGGAGAAAGAAAAAAAGGATTCCAGTCTGATTTGGAAACTGCAAAATTTTCAGTACCCTCATGCCACTGCTAAATCCAGCTACATTGAAGTCTGGGGACCTTTCCATAACTGTCCCTGAAGAAGTGCAAGGCAACAGGGGTACACTGGTTCCCCAGACTTGTGCTCTCCCCAGTAATTACAACAATGTCCCATTGGCAAGGATATCAAAATATCAGGAAACCTGTTTCATAAAGTTGGTTGTTTGGGTTTTTTTTTTTTTTACCTCTAAGCAGAAGAAACGATCTGAGTTCGCAATACTTGTCTTGCCTGAGACTGTAAAGAGTCTCAGTAAGTGCCTGTGTGTGACAGTGGTGCCCACCCGTATTACCACAGCTAGGGAACCATGCACTATGTATAGCCAGACCGCTGCTCTCAACGTTGGGCAAATAAATTCACCTCTGCCTCGGTGCATTGTTATGACGACTCCAGTGCAAACGGGTAAAGGAGATGCTGGTCCCGTTATAACTCATCTCCTCCAGGAACAGCAGGATGTTAACTAGCGAGTCCCCGCAGCCGAGGGGCGACTCCCCCCGCCACCAGCCAGCCCTCGCCCCCGGCTCGGCACGGCAAACACACGCCGTGTACGCGCTGACAATGGAAGTGAGGCCAAGGAGGAGGAAAACGCACGGCAAGGCTGAAATTTAACTTGCGACCCCGAGGATGTGGAAGGAGGGAAGAGGGTTTGCCGTTTCCTTCCAGCTGCCATTTATTGTCGCCCATCCTTAAACGGGCGAGGGAGATAGCTGGGCTGCGGGAGCCCCTTGTGCTCCCTCCTCGCCTCCGTAGGGTCACGGCTGTGCAGCCCCAGCGTGGATATTAAATAAAAAGACTGGTAGATGCTGAAAACCGACGCCATTTTGATGAATGATAACATTAGAGAAATGGGAATCTTTGGGCGGGGGGGGTGG
>VZTR01011344.1:34198-44885 GCA_013400775.1 Chaetops frenatus
CCGGGGACGCGCCGGGCAGCAGCATCGCGCAGGCTTGTAGAGAAATTAATAAAGATATTACTGTTCTGCTGTGACTGACGGCCGGTCTAGCTGGAGCTGTGCGACACAAAGCCGCGTTGCTTACCTAAATATTTCGTAGGGAGCTTGAAGATATTTCACTTCAGCCAAGGTTATTTCTGCTTACAAATCTCAAATTATTCAGGTGGAAGATTAAACGGTCGTAAGATGCGGGGGGGATGGGGAAGCAGGGCTCGGGAAATTGTCTGTGCACCAGGAAAGCGGTTTTACTCTGTAACTCTTTGCTATTTATTGCCTTGTTTCCTTTGAAAAAAAAAAAAAAAAAGTCTCAGACCGCTGTAACTGTGACGGTAGTGGTCAGTACTGAAGCATCAATGCCGTACAAAATTTAGGAACGTGTGTTTATTGCGTTACACCACGCTCTGTGCTAAATTCGTATTGATGTGTGTGTGCGCGCGGCATGGCTGCTGACTCGATTCCTCCTAATACACGAGCTTAAAACCTAGCTGTTTGTGGATGAAATCCAATTTCCATTCTAAGCTCCCTGGGAGACAGCCTTAGTTTTAGTAATCACCATTAATACTGCCCCAAACAATTTTTAATACTTAAAATGCACATATAATGTATAATATATGGCACATCACCTCTGCTTATAAATTACAAGTCTGATAGGTAATGCATTATAGGATATTAAACCGTGCACATGTTAACATCTAAACAGGCTCCTGCCCAAATGCACTCACAAATTAAGAACTCAATCCAGCACTGTACATAGGAAACTTTCAATGACTTCTTTGGAAATTGTGTCCCAGGAATGTGATATCTACTCTCCTTGCCAGCAGATGAAATAAATGAAGCAGATTCAGTAACATTTTGATAGCATATATGGTCAGAAAAAAATGGTTGTATAAAAATGGAACTTTCTTACTCATAATATACCCTTTGTATCTAAGATACTCTGACTCATAATGGCTTAGTTTACTGACTGAAATAAAATTCTAGGCTTCTGTTACCTTGGCAGTTGCTGACACAATTATGGTACATCAAACTGGTTCTAGCTCTTCCATTTCCTTTACTAAGTTACAGCCAAAGATTTTTATTAGTATTTGAGCCAGAAAGAGCACGGCATGACTTGTAAATCTCAGGTCCAGTTTGGAGAGTCATCAGTCCTAAGAGGCCTCTTTTTATTTGTAAACCAAGCAAATGTCTTACAAAAACTTTTGAGGACAGAAATAAAAACCACGATGTTCGAATTAAGCCATCTTGAGTCAATTTCCACAGTGGAACTTGATAAATTGTAACACTGCTCTCTTTATTTCACTATGTCCCATTCATCTGTAGCAACATTGAAACAAACAATTCTCTGGTTTTTAGACCACATCTGTTTTACTGTGCCCCCTGCACCAATTTTAATTATGTGACAGATCTGATTGGATTCAGCACCTGCAAGTCCTCCCTTTGGGATCTCCAATTAGCTTATAAAACATTTACTTGATTGCATTCTTGAAACAAAAGTATTGTTTCGTCCTAACAACAGAAATATTGACGTCTAGAATAAAAAAAAACGTTTTAACATGATAAGCGTGTGTGTTGTTTGTGCATCTAGCTTCCATAAGCTTAGAGGAAAAAGTGGTAATCCTGAAACCTAATTTCCTCAGGCTCAGCAGATGTCTGTCCTGTGTTAGCCTGTTTCTTTACTGACAGCTGTTTCACAAGTGCCTCCCCTCGTCTCTACAGAATGCCTTTTGTTTAATAATTTCCTTCTACATTATCTCCCATCCCACTTAGACAAGGTTTTTCAACTTTTCTGGTAGTTTTAGAAGGATTTTTTTTTAATAATTTAGAGACAGGCTTATTTTTGAAGAAGTTAGCTTTAACTATGTAACTACCCTCTCAGCTAGCTTCTTAGTAACAGCTCTGCTTAACTAAGCGGATAACTGCACGTGATCAACATTTCCACAAGCACCGATTTAGTATTAAGGAAATTTTCGATTATTACAGCTATGCTTCAGAATATGCACGTTTTTCTCCTTATTTAATTGCTTGGAGCAATGATAATGAAGGTCGAGGGGGGAATATCACACAGAGTGCAGCCCTCTAGTGGCAGAGGTCACTTGGAGTTTAAAGCAAGCTGGGTCTTTGTCATGGGTTGGGGCAATGAAAGGAACAGTTTTTAACAAAATACAGGCAACTGCCCTGCATTATTCATGGTCTGAAGCACAAGTTAAAATAGTTGTGGCAGCTTGTAATACCACCTTGCACTCACTCTGTTGTAATATCTGTGCAGAAAAGTACTGATGGAAAATATTAAAAATGGAATATCAATAGAGTTTTCCTATGTTTCCAAATCCATAATCTCTTTATTTTTTCTGTTTTTAGCCAGCTCCACACTGGAGTACCTGACCAGAGGTTTTTTAAGCAGTTGTGGGATCTTGATTTCTTTCCTGTTTGTATCAGTCATATCCTACCATATAATGTATTCTGTAACTTCAGTAAGAGTTTGTTCAGAGATGGCATGGAGTACAAATTCCATTTGCCAGCTCTATCTCTAAAATCGTTCTCAGCTGGTGCAGATATGGATGATAGCATTCGAATTAATCTCTCCCACAGACATGACACCTATGCTTAGAATTGAAAGGAATTAGGAACAGGGAGAAATTAAGCATAGATAATAGACAAATAGAAATCTGCATAATAGCTCAGGTGAAGTTTTAGTAAACATCACTTAATCTGATGAAGTCTACTTTGTGGAACAAGACTCATTCTCCTGTTCCTTTTAGAGGTGATGGGTAGTTCTCATCTGACTAACAGAATGAAGAGTTCATTTTTCCCCTTATGGGAAATATGATGGAGTCCAATAATTATTAGATGAAAAACGATACCTCTTAAACATCCCAGCTAGGTAAAAGAAAACAGATTCTGTTTCTGTCCAAAAGGACTGACAGCTTCTCACTACTGGATGCTTGTTGTGACTCCTGTAAACTTTGGCTTCACTAAAATTACAGTTAGTGATGAACTCAGGAGATTCTTTCAAGTTTTTAGCATTTATCTTCTGTTTATGAAACTTTTTTCCTCCAATAATCTACCGGTTAAACTATTATTGTTGTTGTTTAAGTTATCCAATTTTTGCTTGTTTAAATACTGCAGAATTTTTTCCTCAGTAAATATTTTTTAATTTCAGTGGAACTGCTCCAAGATTCCAGCAATGTTAACCTGAACAAAATCAAATCTGGCATTTGGAAAAAAATTTGAACACACATTGGACAGAAAATGACATGATTATCTGGTTTTCCCCATTTATAATGCTTTTATTATCTGCACCTATATTATATGCACTGCCAAACTAAAAGCCAAGTATTAATAGTCATACTCTCCATGAAAAGAGCATGGACAACGGCTAAACCTTTTCATATTGTAGATCACTGCTGTGTAGTAGCTTTTTTTTTTTTTTTTGCTTNCGGAAATTCTTTTCCTGGTGGCCAAAGGAGGAAGTGTTTGTAGGAAATCTCTGCCCATTTCTTCTCTCTCAGCAGAGAGATGACCTGTCTCCTATTCTGACAAAGTTCATCAAAATTTACGGGGTTTTTTTTGACTGTTCTTCAGGATGACAGAATTGAATTGATCTGGGTTCTTCATTGCTGAATCTGTACATCAAATTTATAAAGGGTTACCTTACCCAGATCTCAGTGTAGAAAATAAGATAGCCTCAGGACAAGGTAATTTTTCATCCCTTCCAAGGAAATACCATTGTGGATCCAGATATCTGAAACTCCAGTGGCTGAACACTTACTCCAAAAAGTCATCCCCCAATTATCTCTATGTACAGTCATTTAAAGACATTTTATTTCTCAGTATGAAAAAAAATACAGATGAGGTTTCAATTGCCTTTCAAAAATAGTAGTATCTTCTGTTTTCTTTGAGTTCTTTTTTCTGTGTGTTGTTTTGGTTTTAATAGAAAATTAGATATTTAGGGAATAAAGCCGGTATGAGCTAGGAGTAATTCCACTGTAATGAAACAATGTAATGTTGTGTGTGAGAAATAGCAGGATCTCCATGTGTAGCTTGGTCAGCTGACAGTGTTACTGACTGAGTACCTCTTGTTACTATCTTACAAGAGGACACTGGCGAAGCATCTCATCTACAACCTGAATTCCGCCAGCTGTCACTCCACAGGCTTCAGTATGCATTCCTTTAACAGTTTGGTGAACAGTGTATTTTTCAAGGAATCAGCATACCTATTTTCAATCTGTTATTATAATTGCTCTAACAGTATTACTATTTTACGTGTCATTTTGCTCACCCACCACCAACTGTCTTTTTTTTTTTTTTTGGAAATTTTGGCACATTACAATAAGTGAAGTAAGGAAAAAGATACGTTAACAGCAAAATTAGTTTCTTTGATTCTGTTGTCAAGCTTGATCCCCTTTCTGGAATAATGTAGTCTGAAAGTATAGGACCATAGTCAGGTTTGGATTAGAATTTTGCTATAGTTCAACTCATATACAAAAGTTATTTCAGCAGAGAAAATCAGAAATCTTTCTGGAAAAGGAATGGAAAGGGGAAAATTAAACACATTTCACAGTAGACAAAGGAAAAATAAGGAGACAATAATGACAAAGGCACTGATTTTTCTCTTGTAAACAAAATTTATATTTAATTATGTAGAAAAATTTGAGTTGCCCTGATCATTTTGCTCACTGATAAAATATATACTACTTGAAATCATTACAGACAACTACATCCCAGTAAAATTGCATTAATAAACTCTCCTACTATTAACCATCAAGGAATTCCATTTTGTCCTGTATAATTTATAATCAATTTTCCAAATAATAAGCTATTCCAGCAGAAGTAATTTTTCCAAGTATAGTACTGTTATAATGATAGAAATTTTGCCAATGGAAAGGCAGGAAAAGTAGTATCTCTAATATCATTGAAATGGAGGTCTAGATGTCTTTAAAAACACTTTTAAATGCTGAACATAAAAAATTCATATGCCAGTATATCATAAATTAAATCTTCAGCACATCAAGATTTTAGGAAACAGTTATTACTTTTAAGAATACATTGCAAACTTTAAGAGATTCCTCCCTGGGGTTTAGCAAATACCTTAGAATTTCTTCTTCAAGAAATTATTTCACTTCACCAACAAAAATCAATGATTCCAGGTTTTGGGGTTTTTTTCTACCCATTTGAAATTGATTCCTACAAAATACCCCTGAACTGGGAAGTCTTCTGGTGGGGAAGAGTAAACAGCTAAAACTGACTGCCAGGATAAATTGGCCAGAATGATTTGGCACATACCCTGAGTTTGCCATGAAAACATGTATCTGTGTGTCAGCTGCACACAAAGGCTATCTGGCCCCAGAAAAAGCACAGGGATTAGGCATAATGCTGCCTATTTGAGACAAAGGGTATTCCTTGGTGCAGTGAGGTTAAAACAGACAGCTCATCAGTAGTACAAGTCTATCTGAATTATTTAGTTACCATTTTGAGCCAGAAGGAAATGTTGGCAGATTATTAATGACTTTTGGGGTCTATTCATGTCTTTATTTTGTTTCAGTGAAAGCAGTCCTGGAAACATGAAAAGGTGCCAAAATTTGAGATCAGTTTTACTTTAATCACTTGCAAGATATGGAATCACTTGCTTATTTCAATGCTGGTTGAAAAATATAACTGATTTTAATTTATGTTTCACTTAGACTTATGAGGTTGCTATTTATGTTTGTAAGTGGGTGCATGACCAAAGTGAATGGAACAACTCATATGCTCTAGAAAATAGAAGTCAGTGGATCTACTAGATGAAAACTCTTTTCTTGATTTCAAGGGGATTTAAGTCACTCAATACAAAATACTTCAGGGAAAAAATAGTGAAGAGGATAACGAAACTGCAGAAAAGATATTAACATAGACTGCAATGCATTCTTGCAATAAGAGAGATTCTTGTCCTATCCCAGTGATGGGCAATTTGAATTAATTTTACATAGAAATATTTATGGATATGTAATAAGAACATATATAAAAAGTATTTAGAACATATATTTTTTCATTTCTAATTAATTGTATATAAACAAAATAACAGCTGGTGTATAATTTAAAATTTGGCATTTGCAAAATGAAGACTAAGGACGCAGTTTCCAATGATTTAAAAACACAAGTTAAGGTGAAAGTCTTTACATAGCTATATGCTATGTTGATAATAAACAGATCTAAATAAGATGCTAGAGAAAGTTACATATCATATTTGTAAAAAGGCCTGATTGTTTTCCCTGTGCAATTTTTTCAGAATATTTTTATTGTAACATTTTAGCCAAATAGGAAGACTCCTGTTTCAAAATTTCTAAATATTTGTATTTTTATTTTCATTCTTCTTTTCATTTAAAGGTTTAGGTTGTTTCCTATAGAACAGAAAAACAATCATATGTTGAAACAGTAAAAATAAAATTGCTGCAGAACTGAGTCATTGCAAGTGAGATGAATGCCCATAAAAAAAGTACAAATTACAAAAAAACCTCCCAGAAACAGGATCACAGTGCAGTAGCAACAATGCTTGCAGATTCATCATGGCTCACAACAAAGGTATTTATAAGTGGACCTCCTGCCTCTGTCGCATGCTGTCATTGCTTTGGATTGACTGCTGTTAGGTCCCTGTAATCCTGAGCCCCGGGATCTTGTCCTACATGTTTACCCCACTTGGTATGCATGTCAGTACCTATTTAAAATGGAAATGAACTCTAATCTTTGTATGCGTTAATAGAAAAGGGTTTTAATCTCCTAAACCCCATATTTACTGTAGCTTTGTTTTGTTGTTTGGATTTTTTTAAAAATAAAGTTTATGAAAAGCTGTGTTCAGGAGTTCTGCTTCTATTTGTTACTTTATCCACTTTGGTTAATATTTGGCATTTTTTTAACTCGATAGTATGTCATGGCAATAATTTTATGGAATATGTTCAAGGATGAGGAGAAGAATGGATTAAAAACAATTACTGGTCTAAAAATTACATTTTAATAATGGAAATTCTTGTCAATTTTGTTATCTGTAATACACTTGTAAGAATAAAAGTTCATATTTTAGAAGATTCATATTACAGATATACAAATATATGATTGCCATTCACTTGTGAGATTACGTTGTCATGTAGATGCCATGTGAAGATTAAAACCTAAATATTATCTAATTTAGAAAAAGTTCATTAAAACTATCATACTCCATCCCACTTGAAAATGCATTGTTGATAGCAGATGAAAAATACTGTACTTCCTTTGAAAGTGATAAAAAATCACCAATATAGTTGAGTTCCAATCCTCACTCCCATAAGAAAATTCATATTTGGTGTCCCTTGTACCCAGTACAATTATGTCATGTAGGATCTTTGTGAAAGTCACTGCTATTTTCACATTATGATTGTTATTAATAAATATTTGCATCATCCAGCTGCTCCTTGGAACTTGGTTTCATGACGATTTCTCTGGGAACCCTGTTCCAGTGACTGACCACCCTCCCAGTGAAGCACCTTTTCCTGATCTGGTTCTGGCCTGAACTTCCCCTGATGGAGTTTCATTCCCCTTCCTCCTGTCCTGGCACTGGTCACCAGAGAGAGTGGATCAGCACCTTCCCCTCTACTGCTCTTCCTGAGGAAGCTGAAGACTCAGATAAGGTCTTCCCTCAGCCTTTTCTTCTCCGAGCTCCAACAAACCAAGTGACCCTGGCTGCTTCTCCCTGCCTTTCACCATCTTGGTCAACCTTTTCTGAATGCTCTCTAATAGTTTCATGCTCTTCTTATATTGAGGACAATAATATAAATGCAAAATCACTAGTGATATGATAAGGATGCTTTTTCTTAAGAGTCCTAATGGAACAGGTAACTCCACCTGGATAGAACCTTATTCCTGGCATAAATTCATTGACATCAGTTGGCTGTCATTAAGGAAATGGATATTCCACTTAAGAAAATGTGTTTTAAATTTATAAAACTTTTAAATTTGTATAGTAAAAGTGGTTTCAGTACATTCCAGTCTGCTTTATTGATTTCGAGATTACTTCTGCAACTAAAGATGGTATGATGAATATGTCAACCAACTCAGTCAGTAAAACCTCCCCTTTTAATGTCTGTCATCCAGTGTGGCAGGTTATTTCCCAAGTTCAAGTAACAAATTGATAAACTCTGAATGCATTAGACACAGAAAGAGTACACAAAAGATGATATTGATTTAATTAAAGTATTATGATTTTAATCAAACATCGTACACAATCAGTAAAGCTAATTTTTTAAAGCAAAACATGCAAGACTTCAATTCTTAAACTAAAAATATCTTTGCTTAGTTGCATACTTTTTTCATTTTAAAGTAAATGTGTTAACAGAAATGGGACTATAACAAACTGTAATTTTAAAGTTTAGCTAAGTTTAAATAGCAATAGAATAGTCATTCCACCATGCTTTACTGTTTAATGTAAATTCTCCCCACCCACCTCCAAATTATCTTATTGTACTCTTTTAAGGATTTAACATTTTATAAAGATGAAACCTTTGGTCCAACTTTTAACGATTTAAGAAAACAACAGAAGATGATGACTCTAGGAGATGAACATGTTAAGAGATTTTTTTCAGTTTTTAGTGTCTAACTGTACTAGTCACAATTTAGGCAGTAGCCATATGTGGTTCTGCCAAAGTCAAAGATATTATTCTGTATCAAAGCCTGAAAGATTTTATTAAGTTACACAAATGTCCATTCACTCACGCAGTCTTTACCCATATATGTGATCCTATTCAACACAGTTTTTTACAAAGAATCAAAACACTGGAATGCTGCAAAAAGAATATCTTCTCTCTTCTTATGTTTTTGCACAATTTTCTATACAGGCAAATATTCTGAAGAAACTATTAAATTTGATTATTATGTACAGCAATACATGCCTGTAAAAATTTTGGTGTCTGTGTTCTTATTTCTACAACAATATGCATTATTTTTAATCTTTACAATCTGAAGCTTTGTTGTTCTTGAAATACTGCTTCGTTGATCAGATTTCTTAGACAAATATTACTTTGCAAATGTATAGAAAATATCAATACCTCAAACTTTTGTATTTGTCAAATCTGACTTCTATTAATTATCTTTTGGACTTTGTGGTAAATTATTCTTTATTACATCATCCTAATGTGGGGGAACTGGATTGCACTATCTCCAAAGATTATGTATTTCATCAAAGTGGATTACATAAAAATGGTTGAAAGTCATTTCTCTCATCATTACAATTGTCACATTAGTGAAAGAAAGCAGGCAGCATTCCATGGACATTTTATTTCTTTAGAGTCTTAAGATTTGCCAGGAGAATAAATCATAAAATCAAGCAAAAATTCTTGGTGTGATCAATTCTGCAACACTGTGTTACATTTTCTGGAAAATTATTTATGAAAGAATTAACTGTGTCCACGTTATACAGTGTTGTCTACATACCTTAATAAAACATATGATGACAGCAGGCCATGTCATGGTCATGGAAGTTTGAACATTAATTTATTGCGATTGTTTTCAATATTCTGTTTGATGAACATTCTGGGTAAATCCAGCCACCTGTGAATGAAGTTAAAAATTATGATTATTTTATGAAAATAAAGAAGCATTTCACTAGTATTTGGTGAATTTTTGTTTTATTAAAGGTCTCTAGGATCTGAATTGCATTTAAATGACCCAAATCTTTAAAATAAAAGAAAAATAGGTCATTTATTAAAATGCAAGTATGTACATGCATGTGTGCTTCTACCTGTGTACACACAAATAAAACACATGCATAATGAATGATGTACACACCTTGTGTATGTAAGTATATATATGTTTATGTGTGCATTCATACATAAAATCACACAGCAATTTTGAGCCCTCTAGTGGTAAGAAATCTCTCAGTTAAGAAACCATTAATCTCAGCCTAGGTGTATCCACACTAACAGGCAAGGGTCTAAACTCTACAGTATGATTATGCTTTCATATAAGTTCAGGACAGCTCCCTGCAGTTGGTGTGGGTCTGTACACACAAATCTTAATGACAATGTAGATCAGCAATTCATGTTACTGTTTCCAGCATGGTAACTTTTCTACNACTGTCTAATAAAAGAGAGATGTTTTCAAACACAGCATCCTCATTCTCAGCCTTACATTATATAGTTACTCAAGTAGTTACTACGGGGAAAGGGGGAAAAAAATCTGCATTTCATATTGGGAAAGTTTTCATGACCTATAACTTCAGTCATCTAAAAACTAGGTTTCTNAAGAAAAATAGGTCATTTATTAAAATGCAAGTATGTACATGCATGTGTGCTTCTACCTGTGTACACACAAATAAAACACATGCATAATGAATGATGTACACACCTTGTGTATGTAAGTATATATATGTTTATGTGTGCATTCATACATAAAATCACACAGCAATTTTGAGCCCTCTAGTGGTAAGAAATCTCTCAGTTAAGAAACCATTAATCTCAGCCTAGGTGTATCCACACTAACAGGCAAGGGTCTAAACTCTACAGTATGATTATGCTTTCATATAAGTTCAGGACAGCTCCCTGCAGTTGGTGTGGGTCTGTACACACAAATCTTAATGACAATGTAGATCAGCAATTCATGTTACTGTTTCCAGCATGGTAACTTTTCTACCTTTTCTCTGTTAAAA
>VZTR01011344.1:49699-76331 GCA_013400775.1 Chaetops frenatus
CCTTCAAGGATCTAGAAGTCAGGGCCATAAAATAAAGGTAGAGAGATGTTAGAACTGGAACAAAAGAAGGTATACAAATGATCCTGGATATCAATATCAAAACAGTTTCTAATCCTACTATGTCACACCTATCAATTTCACAACATGCAAGTATTTGATCCAAAAACCTTTCACTTCATGTAGTAAGTGAAATAAATCTAAGTGTACATACATACTTTGTTTACCATTCAATACCCTAGTCAAAACCAAAACTGGAGAGATATGTCACAAAACAAAAAAAGGTAAATATAAAGGACAGTCTGACTAGTAGTAATTATAATTAATCTAGTTCATTGCCATCAAAGGTACAAATTAATGAATCCATTATAGACCTGAAATGTTGGGTATGATAGTTAATTTCTTTTTCTATGTTGTATCCTTTTCTGGATAATAGGAAAATATTAGCAAATCTCACTCTTCCTCAGTTTTCCAAGATAAGTTAAAAATTGGCAATGATTCATTAGTTCGTTTGAGACTTCTGAGCATACATTACTTAGCTAGTTCATTTGAAACATTCTCATATGGGAGTAGATGTTGTCTTATCAGAGCTTTAATCCAGATAGAAAATGTTGTGTTTCCACCAACATTCAAATGGTTTGGCCCTAAACCAGCCATTATCTCAACTTCTCTCTCTCTGAATGAACTTATAACCTTTCTGAGAAAGATACAACACAATGTTCAACCCTTCTTTTTCCGAGTATATAATTCTGTAATCATAGAGCTCAGATAAAGTAAAAACATTCAGTAAGCTGAATACATGGTTCTTTCTCAAACACAACTTTCTCTAGGAGCTCCTCTCTCTCTGCTTTGTCTTCCATAGGACTTTCCACCTGAGCTTGGCATGAGGTCAGAGTCCCACTTCTATAAGAAAAGTTAATCTCATCTTGTATTTATCCAGTTTTGTCCCAGGTAATGCAGAAATATACACTGAAAAATCGAAATTCTAAATGGTTCTCTGCCAGGCTGATGGCTTCTTATAAGCTGTCACTTGATTAGACAAAACAAAAGTCTTTGTTAATATGTTCAGGTTAGGTTACTTCAGAATGAGAGGCAGAAAAAACGGACTCAGAGAAGCTACTTTCTTCATTGGAATTATTGCCTAGGGAGTAAAAAACTGGAAGTAATATTAATATTTTAGAGCAGTACTTTGGCAGGAAGACACTTTTAGTGTGTGATATTTCAAAATCTGGAAAACATTCCGTGATGATATTACATCTTTTAGAGACTCCCTGTGCTGATAGTGTTTTGTTGATACTTTTATATGTGCTTGGATGTTTTTGTTGGCATCTTTAAATTCCAGAATTACTTCTGCTATCAACAGAATAACAATAAGAATGCTGTAAAGCTGCTCTTATTTCTTGCCTTTTTTTTTTTCCTTTGGCTAAAATAGATATGAAAACATCACACCAAGTTTGGACAGACAAATTAACTGATTCTTCTTGAAAGTTCCCAGATTCATAGTGGCTTCCCTGGCTATAATCAATGATTCTTCAAGAACCAACCAACCATATCAGGAATTTGCAAATAAAAGCTAAGAAGCCTGGTGACTAAATCTGGGAAGAGGAGAAGTGTGATTATCTGGGGTAAAATATGTGAGACAGAAGACAGAGTATTGGAGTAAATGCTGTGGGATTGGAAAGTCAAAGAGGAGAGATGGAACAGGTTAGCAAAATGATAGTTGTCAGCTGATGTGTAAAATTCTGAAATCAGGACAAACTGAATAAACTGAACAAAGAGAAGGTGCAGGATAGATTATGCAGAGAAAAAGAGTGACATTGTAAGACAAACTGGGTTGGGGAAATTTTGGAAAGTTTGCTAAAGAAACAATTAAAGACATAGGAGTATGAAGACTAGAGCAAGGCTAAAAGAAACTGAGTTTGGATGGAGAAATAAAATAAACACAGATATCATCAACACATTCATTATAAGTATAGAGTTGCTTAAACTCACAAAATGTGTTTCTCTTTGAATCTTCATTTCTGCAGTTTCATGTTAAGGAAAATAACTACAAAATTTCTTTAAAAATAATACATTAAAAGGATATGTTAGATAAGACCTTGAACAACCTGGTGTAGTGATAGGTGCTCCTGCCCATGATGGGGGGTTGGGACTAGATGATCTTTGAGGTCCTTTCCAACCCTTAAGGTCCTATGATACTATGATTTTATGATATTAGGACATCAAGCTAGAGCACTCAGATCTTATCTACAATACAGCTGTTCACTATCAAACATAGAGAGTTTACATTCCCCACTCCCCTAAACCAAAATACTTTGACACCAGCTTTGACTAGATTGTCACAGAAAACAGCTCAGCCAGATAATCAGTGTATTGCATGTATGGATGAAATTAAAACTTAAAATACATAAAACAACAGATCATTGAATATCTGCAGACCCACAAAAAAACCCAAAAGCCCATAAAATATGAACCGATATTCTTAGGGCTTCAACAGTCTCAGACTTGAATGTGTTTTCCTAATTATTTACACCTAAATTAAATACTAAGTTGAAATAAAGTAAAATTAATGTATCAGAGAATTGTAGTTTACACTTAGACATTTGAAAAATTGAAATGAGAGCAATTTCTTCTAATTTTTTTCAGACTTCTTATTTAAGGGCAATACTTTCTACTCTGAATGCATTTATTTTATATAAGAGCATTTAAAGTTATTTCAAAGTATATGAGTGTTTTAAGTCTCTTTATACTAACTTTATACTGATTTACTGTGTTTTTGTTGATGCATTGAGTTCATGTAATTGACTATATTATGAAAAAACTTTAAAAAATGTTGACATCATTCAAAGCTAGTTCCAAACATCTTAAAATGGTTTTTTGGAAAATGAACTCATTGAAACCATGGCTTCACCTCTCTGCAATGGACTAAATAATGCATCATTGCTCCGAAGTTAGTATTTTGAATGTCTAATAATACATAGGAAGCACTCAGTGCAAGCTTAATATTCATTTATATGACTCAGTTCTTTTCCAAAAAGGTCAATATTAAGTTATTCTAATTTTAAAAGTAGCACAGCACTAGGAGGAATTAAAAGGAAAAAGGCATGATGCTGTATGTGTAGAAGTAGAAAAGCAGTGAACAAATAATGATAGACACACAAGCCATTGGCCCAGATACATGGAAAGACATACTTGATGCAAGCAGTAAGGTTTAATTAGGCTGTAACTTCTAACAATTGGAGTCAGCTGGGACGTGTCCTGCAGTAACTCAGACCACAGGGGTAAGCACTACTTACACTTCCACTTACTGGACAGCTGCTGCCACTATTCATCACTTCACAGGGAGCTGAGCCAATTTCTAGGACCTCACATATAAGAAAGGGTAGTGAAAGCTGTAACCCTGTTTTCTCTTCTTTAGATATGGCCTTTCTTTTCATCTGCTTTAACTCTATTCAATTTGCCAAGATGTGACAATGCGTGCAGCACCCTAACCCACTCCAGCAAGCTGTGGCTACAGGGATGGTAAAAATACTTACCATTTGCATTCTGGAAGCATGAGAAATACTCTATTCCACTTGCAAAGAAAGTGAAGTTGCAGTGCCCAAATAATTGTAAATTGCAATTAACATAGTAATTATTATTAAGAGTAATTGTAATAATAACTTTCTAGTAGCCACATCAGAAAGAAAGGGCCCAGTCTGGTGGTGAAGAATTTTGCTGCCTTTTCCTCATGTTGAAGGGATTTAAAACTGAACACTAAAGAACAGAAAATAGAGACGTTATATTTGGGCACCTACTCCTTGATGGTTTTGCTAAATATTCTATTCTTATTATTTAAGTGGGCAGATTAATGGCTGCACAGTGCCTACATAAACTCTGATACTGATGTTCAAAGTATTTTTCATAGGATCTCTCTGTTTCTCGCTCTCTCTGCTGGTACAACAGCCTATGAGATGCTTGAAACACACCATACATAGTAAATGATGAATAAGAGAAGAAATTCTGTTAAATTTCAAAGAATAATGCAAATCAAATTTTTCTTATTTTTTCTCATTAAAATTTATCAATCTATTGAATGTATCTTAAAAAAAGGTTGAAAAATTGTTTTAAGATGTTTGTTAGTACAGGCCTAAGGTATAGCTTAGCAATTTTATATACACACTCAGCTAAGAAATTAGGCTGCAGAATATAAAAAAAAAAATCTTTAATCTCCAGTATTTTAAAACTACAATGAGCTAAGAAGGAATAAAGCAAAATAGTAACCTGTGAAAAAGACCTACAAATATCCTGTCTCTTAGGTCAGAGCATAAATACAGTAACAGATTTGCCTACTCCTTTCCTGGAAGTAAGATCAGATTATAAGTATTTATAAAAAGCACAAGGTTGGCTATTTGGAAGTCTTGAATGGGTAAATCTCATTGTATTTTTATTTTTTCCTTTGTCAACATAGAGAACAGCTCCTTTTCTCCCTCCTGGGAGGAATTTTTATCCACTTTTCTATTAAAATTACTCAAACTTGAACCAGTGAATGTCTGATGGAGGAAAAAAGAAATAGAATCTAAGAAGAGTAAAAAGTTTGAAGGCAACTGAAAATTGACAAATAAGTGTCAGAGCAGAAAACTATGGCAGTTTGCCAACCAGCTGCAAAAACTAATTCAGCCTTAGATAAAGAGATTTTAAAGGGGAAAAGGACAAGAAAACTTCAGAAAGAGGAAGAATAAAGGAGCAAAGAATAGATCCTTAGAGCTGTGTTAAAGAAGAAACATAGTCAGTGCTTTGTTGTTTTAACTGCAGAACTGCAAGAGGGGCTTTTCATTGAGACTTTGAATAGCACCAAAGAAACAGCCAGAATAAAGTGGAAGCACTAAAGTTTTCTTTAATGCAGTAGCTTATAGACCAACAATCCAAAAGGGATTTAAAATAAGCTTTTCTAGACAAATAGAAATTATTAATGTCAGTTAGATTTTTCTTCACTAGTCTACATATGGACATAAAAATCACAGTGTTACACACAGTCCTGTGTACAAATTCATGCTGAGAAGTGACTGAGATAGTTAGACAAAGAAAATGAAGTAGTTGAAAATATCAATAGAGGCCACCTTTCCCTGAGAGAAAAGTATTTTATGTTATCTGCAGGATTTAATTTTTTTATAGGTGCATCATGTTTTTTTTTATTTCATGGTCAGAGAGCATGTAAAAGAATGAAGTGATGAGTGCTGTCTGGTTACAACAGCAGACCAGAATAGCAAGCTGGCATATAAAATAACACGAAGGAAGGTGGCCACAGGCTTGTCTGCTTGTCTGTCACTAGGCCTTTTCATCGAGCTGTGAATAGCAAGTCAGCATGATGTACAGCTGCTGGTTATTATGTAGAGATCTGATGACTGCATCCACTGTGCCCCACCGCAGCACACTCACAGGCTCCCCTAGGACAGCAGCTCCTGACCACTCAGACTGTGCAGAGCATAGTGGGCCACTCAGGGGGCCCTCAAAACACCATCTCTGGGCTCACAGGAGGAGAGTGCCAGGCTCTGAGAGTCAGCTCACATGTGCCCTCTGTGTGAACCAGATCCTTTCACCTCCATTATTCACGGCGTGGCTGCTGCATGAAATTCCCAGAGCAGCCTAGCATGACTCTGCAGCTTTCATCTTGCATGGGCAGGAGACACAGGCTCTTCCACACTATAGCATGCACCTTAGGTACATAAAAATTCTGGCATTAAGAAGGCGAGAGCAATTTTGGCTTGCATCAAATAAAAAGACTTGACATGTGTAACTGCTATAAAAGTTGAAGTTTCTCATTTCATACAAGCTTAGGCAAATGAGGGATTGAAGCTATATTTTATTTTTTATGGCTACATTTTCCAGCAGTCAGCTGCTTCAGAATAACAATAAAATTCCTAATGATAATTGTTTTTCTTTTGGGAAGTTTCTTTGGTAGTTTTTATCTGCTTAATAGTTCTGCTACTCATCAGTGCTGAAGGCTATGCTTTCACTGGGGTATAACAAGTGAGTATGTTGCCTTTGTGCCTTCCATGACCTGTAAGCTTCCAAACTTTGCCACCATCCTTGTTTTCTGTTGTCTTGTCCCATTCCTAATTTTTCATTCTGTATTTCTGCTAACATTTCTCGTTAGATAATTTAACATGGATTTTCTGAATTAAAAGTGCCCTAATTAATATTTTTGTGTTTTTTAATAAATATTTCTCCCCTTGGATATGCATATCTTATAATATGTGTGTTATTTGAATATGTTCCAGCTGTGTGAGTGATACCCAATGATATATGGCAAGAGAAGGAAAATTATTCAAAAAACTTGCCACTTTTTTTTCACATCCTGCAAAGCTTTTTTGATATGTAACCAGATTTTGNAAAGAAAAAAACAGTTATTTGAGACAACATCTGGGCTGGAAAATTAATCTCACAGATTTCAAATGGCATTCTCCCCATCAGTGTCAGTGGGTCCATCAGAATATCTTCCAAACTATTATCTGTCATTTGTGATGAGGAGTGCAAACTACTTGGAGTAAAGACAATTTCTATAGAGTACTGAGAGCACTTACATTGCTTGGTAATGGAAAGGAATTTTATTATCATCTGCTCTGGCATTTAAACGCTGTTACTTGTAATTTGTATGGTAAAGATGTTGCTAGCAACTAAATGAGAATTTGTGAGTCATGAAAAAATAACAGGAAGGCATCTGTTATGACTTTCCATCCTGTTATTCTAGATATTTAATAATAATTGCTGAAAGTGACCAGGGATGTCTGTCATTTGATTGCTCCATCAGAAAAATACCTTCACTGACATTAAGGATTTTACTGAGGTGAGTAAGAGTTTGTAGACTCAAACTATGCTTCTACAACTAAAGACCTTAATCTGGCAGTGACCAAACTACAGCTCTGCAAGCACAGGAAGAGGAACTGCTGGAGAAGTGGCTGCCCATGTGAGTGTGAAGTTCAAAACATATTATGTGTGTTCCAGGGTACTGGGGGTGTTACCTCCAAGCCAGTTATCTCCCAAATGCATAAAAACACATTTGCGCCATACGGATTCTAAATTCCTTTTTATTATGGATTTTCATGCATGATTCACTACTGTATTACTTCTGGGCTGTTGGTTGAGAAATGGAATGCAATATTGTTATAATAATGTAACCTTACCTCATATTTTATCAGAGATAAGAGTTCCTTTTTTTGGTTTGTTTGTTTATATTTGTCAGACCATTAAACTGAAATGCTAGTATTGTCTTTAAAAATATCAAATTAGTAACTGTTCATATTCAACAACTTTATATTGTTTGCTTTGATTTACACTGTGTTTTTTTGAAAGTGTTCTGTGAACTAACTTTGTGTACTTTCTTCAAACCTTATCTTTTGGATACAAATTTTCATTTTTATGTTTTCAATCTCCATTTATCTAACCTTTTACTTTGATTTTTCTCTACAGAAGTGCATATGTTTACTAATTTATTTAGATAACTTTTAATGGAAATTTGCATTTTCACAAGAATACCCTGATACTTTTAGCTGAATTGTGTTTGCTTTCTTATAAGTAATTTTAAAGGCAGTCCCTCTCCAGTCCCCCTTAAAAATAATGAAACTCTCCCTCTGGGATATAGCTATGATCCTAGGAGGTGAACAGATAAGGAAAAAAATGAAACACAAATAATTTGCAGCCATGTCCGACAGCTTTGACAGTCTCTGTAAATAAACCATACTGGAGAGGAGCCTTCTCCAGGACTTAAAGAGAGAGCTCAGGTACTGCAAAGATTGGCAAATTAATAGCAAATTAACTCATATGCAGGGCATAATTATTGTCTTACCAATTAATACATATTTTCCCCCACATTCAAGTAAAACATTGATTACAACAATTAAAAAAACCTTATTTTCCCAAAAGATAAGTTATAATTGGTAACAATATATTAGTAAAGACATTTTTGCAAAGGTGCCTACAGGTGCCATGTAGCCTGGCTGCTCCCCGGGTGTTTGCAACACTAGGGCTGTTCCAGCCCCTGCTGCTGCCCTCTGGGCAGGGGGTCACAGCTCTGGGGGGTGAGGGCAGGCCCAGCTGGGGTCCCCCCCGGGCCTGGGGGATGCTCAGGGAAAGGCAAGGACTGAGTGCAGTCAGAGCCATTCAGGTTGGGTGCTGTGGGCTTCCTGGTTCTGCTCACTTGTCAGGTGAAATGTCATCTACAGTAATTGCATAAGTGGTGTCAGCTGAAATTCTTATCTAAGCCTGTCCATGATATTTCAGACAAATAAGTAAGTTTATATACTCTATATGAATTACTGCACATATTCATTGCTGCTGCCATGGACTTGTACTTAAAAATAACATATCATTTTCACAGATGTTTTTTAGGATCTTTTAAAACAAAAGTTACATATTGTAGATTTTTTTGTGTGTGTGTGCTTATTAGTAATTTTGAATTAATGACTTTATGAATTTCACATTACAGATTACAAGATAAAGCATTGTTATTATTTTTTGATCTGTAGACACATCAAAAATCTTATGTAGTCCTTACATATATAGAATGGTTCACATGAATTTTCTTCTTTCAGTTGATTTATTAGCCAAATTCATTTGTTATTTAGATGCTGCTTTATCCTTAATTATTTACTAAAGAAACCCCTTGCAATACATAATCTTTAGGACTGATTACTAAAAAAAAAAAAAAAAAAAAAAATTAAACTGTGTTTCAAGTACCAGACAAAAAAATCTTTGTGTAATAATATTTATCTGTGCAGAGTAAATAAACAAATTATTTTTAATAGGTACATTCAGTTCTTCAATTTGGTAGCTGCTTTTGCCCATGCTACCCATGCCTCGTGATTCATTGAGGTCTAAAAAATTGCTCTCAGAACATCTGATATACTGTTTTTATCCAATTAAGTCAATAATCACAAGGATTTGGAGTTCTCCATTAATACGTTGTGGTACAAAATTGGTTGATACTAACCTGCCAGCTCAAGTGGATTAATAGCTGGATGTCATTAGCAGGTTGTGGAAACACTCCTAATCCATTTTAGGATAAAGCCAGATAGGTTAGTTTAAATCATCTTAGCGGGGTTCCAATTAGCCTAAACCCATACTATGTCCCAGTATGATGACATACACATATGTCTTTTTAATCTATATTTACTTCAGCAGTTTCTTTCTCACATGCATTAGTCAGCATCTCTCTTTAGAGAATAAGTGCCCTCCCGTGTCTGTCAGCTGAGCTGTTCCATGCATTCATATCTGCACCCACTGCAGTCAAGTTATCAAAATGTCATTATTAGTTCAAGCTGTTTCTAAAATTCTTTATAGGGAAGGTAACACAAAGTTTATGTGAAATTAAATTTCAAAATATTCATTCATTTTTTGAGCTATGTTAAATTTCCTCCCGGCATCTAAGAAGTTACATTTGACAGAATGAAACTTCATTTAAGTGTTACAAACTATAGGGAAAGCTCTTTGCTGGAATACTTCTGTGTGCCTCCTTAGGTATCACTGGACCTATCCTGACCCACAGTAACTGAAAGTGGAGCAAGAGCATCATAATGATGCAGAATGCATCAAAATGCATGTATCGTATTCTGAATATTTATGGAATAATACAAATTCTTCTGTCCCCTAATTAAAGCTACTTTACCATATAGTATTTGTTGAAAATAATTTGCTATTCAAGCAATTTGCTGTTATCAGTTTGGGTAACATTCTAAGTTACTATCCCCTTATTTACTAAGGGAAAATGTGTTAGATGCATTCTGATCTCCCACAGCTCCTTATGATTCCCCCTGTAGTGATGTGACATGGCCACACAGTCAAGGTGCTTACACTCAGAAAGCAGCACTTCAGACAGCTCAACCCTTTTGTTTGATGATAGCTCTCCCCTTGAGGCTCATCTCCTTTCGTGCCCACCACCACTCTTAGTCTTAATCTGTCCTTAATCTACTTTTTCTCTGTTACTGTGCAATGATTCACTCAGTCACCAACCTTGTCACCATTCCTTGCTGCAAGTGGGCCTTGGGTGGGGCTGTTCTGCAGCTCCTCAAACACGAACACCTTGAGTCCCAGAAAGAGAAATGGTCACCAAGTGAACACCTCAAGAAACAGCTGAGGCTGAGTCCCAGCTATCTTCTACACTGTTACATATAAACCAGGCATGAGAGGTTACTTTTTGCAAAATCTTCTTCATCATTTGAGGCCCAGCATTAAAAGACACCTGATTTTTGGTGTATGACAGTGTTCAGCATGAGACAGTGAAGTAACTAATAACTATAAATTGTTAGTATAACACTTAAATTTCATAATGGTGGATTGTTTTGGAGCAGAAAGGATAGGTATTAAATGGATTTAGGAGAGGGATGGAAAGAGAAGGAATGACCCAGTAATGTCAGTCTCTTCCATAGACTGATAAGAGCAGTGGTCTTTAAATTACAACTTGCTCTTGATAAGTTTCTGTCCTGCTGTGTGTTTTCTGTCCTACTGGAAGGTGATCCCTTTGAATGAACAAATGAACAGTTTTGGATTATATGTACATAAACAAAAGTTTGGATCCATATCTGCCTTCAGGAAGAGGGAGGTTTTTTCACTATACGTTGTTCTGGGAGCCAACCAAACTCTGGTGGTTGTATGGAACTGAACCTGGTAAGGCTCCTTTCATTTTTCAGTCCATGTGGAAAAATACGTTCTCAGAACCCACTGCAACCACCACCAGGTGATCCAAAACATAATGAAGCCTGATTCCTCAGAAGGGGGAATTCTGCAAATGTCAGCCCTGCAAACATCATCTATCCCTCTTGGCCAGTGAGTAATGAGAGTCAAATTGCAAACCTTTATTAACCCAACCTACTTCCAAGGGAAATTCAAATTCCTTGTCCTCAGTAAAATATTTCTGCAACTGTATAAAGCTCTTCTCTGCTCCAGCTCTTCAATTCCACTGTATCTTCCACCCTCTTCTTTATCAGAAATAAGGAATCTAAGAATCTTCATGATTTTTTTTTTGATCTTGCATAATTTGAAAGTTAGAACAAAATTTTTTTGTCATTTTAAAGTTTTTTAATAAATTCCAGATATAGAAAGGTTTGATCTGTTAAAAAAACAGAAAATAAATACTAAAATGGGCTTAGTAGTTTCTTACTGCACAGTTCTGCAGTACTTTCTTTGAATTAACAGATGGGATGAGTTACATAGTTGCAATACAAAATTTCAGGGTGTAAGGCCTTGACACAATACACATTGTTTGAGATGCTGTTCATGTTTTGTATTCTATATCTTTTAGAGTGTTCTCCCTTGGAGCACTGAGAAGTGCTTAGAGGATTTATAAAAGAAGTTCTTGGAAGTGAAGTAAAACAGTACATATAGTATTTTTAGGGTAGAGATTACTTTTTAGTTACTTCTGAGGAATATAACAGTCTAAACAAAAATAATGCTTCATGCTTATTGAGACAGAAACAAATTCAGATTTAAGATGTTGGATGCTTTTATTTCAATAGTAGTGCATCTAGATCTGTTAATCCAAATGACATTGCACTGAACATCACATTTATATTCTTCAAAAGTGTTTTGTTCTTTTGTTCTTTAAGGTTTTCAGCACATAAGAATACTATGGAAATGATGAAAAAGCCTGACACGAAAATAACTATACAGCTTATTTATTTACATGTCTTATTTAATATAGAAAGTAGGATGTTCTCAGTCTCTTGGCATGCAGTTAATGTTTATGGTAACATTATTGTGGCTGAAATAAAAACACAAGAAAACAAAACTTTTGAGTTTTTTCCTACATCTTTTTAAGCAGCCTTCAAACAGTGTGATATCTGAAGTATAATTATATTCCAAACAAGACACAGCATGGTTTATAGCACAGGTAATCTCTTCTCAGTCATCCCTGGCTGTGTGACAGGCCAGCCTGACTCTGGACTGTGTTTGCTGGGAGCCACAAGCCCTAAAGAGCATTGTGCTGAGATATCCCTATAGCTCCAGACTATGACAGGAGAGTTCAACCGGGATTATTGGTTTGGGCATTTGGCCAACATTACTGGAGCTGCTGGCAAAGAAAGGAAGAGAGAAAGCAAGGAGTCAGTAAGGAACCCCGGGGCTGGAGAGGAGACTAGTGACAACAAGGTGTGATGGAAGGAGGTGGAGAAACACTACTGAAACACTAATATGCTACACATTATATAGGTGTTTCAAAACTTCTCCATTTCATACGGAAAAAACAATATATACACATATAAATATTTGCAAGCATGTGTATTTTTAGGGATGCACACACACAACACACATGCATAAGCAGAAATACGTTGCTGTATAAATATTAATTTTGCATTTAATGTCTAGAATATCAGCTGAAACTCCAGAAAGGGTTTTATATTAAATTACCTGAAAAGTGTGTTGGTAGACACTTTTGAGAGGAAAACAATGTAAAATTGATATTTTGAGCTACTGCAGTTTGCCAAGTTGTTCAATTCTATTCAGGACATCTTAGGAGCATATAAATAAAGACAAAGTGGCAAAATATTCAGGTGCTTGTCAGATTTAAGGAAATAATATACATTCACCCCACCCAGAAAGCAATTATTTAATTTAAGAATGCTTACTGGCATCAGTGTTGATTTTGCTGGTAGACAGTGAGTAAACAAGCTATAATGCTGTCTACAATATAAACTTTTAAGCCTAAAGTCTTAGCTTGATACTGTCAAATTCAAGGGCAAAGCTCCTGTTGACTTCACTGGAGCAGGGATGAAGTTTAGCACTAAATAAAGTTCAAGCTAGCTTGAAATTTATTGCACACAGATTCATTTTTTATTGTTGTAAATATTTCCTATACACCACTTTTCTCTTCAAAAAGAGCATCTGTTATTTAGCATTTTTAACTAACTCAGTGCAGCAGTTTTTATTTCTACCACCAACCTAATTTTTCAGAATTTATTTCAGTAACGTTATTCTATTTGGTTTGACACGATCCTTTGGACTTTTAGCCCCAAATTGCAGATGTTGACAATAAGCTATGCATAAGAAAAATGAAAGTTTAATGACTACCAGTTTCCCATATAATGTCTGCTAATCTAAATCTTTAACTGAATCTTTCTTTCTCTGATTATTTGCCTGATCTGTTTGTTTTTTCTTCTAAACCAAAATTTGTTGTGGAGCTTATAAATTCTATTTCTCACCCTACATATTTTACGATGTTGAACTAATAGTCTTTGAGTTCCTTATTTATGTTAATTCCTGAGTAGCTTTATATCCTGGGCTGAGTTGCTTTGGCATTGCAGTTTTGTTTCAATTATCACCTATCCCAATTCTAGTCTTTTTTTATCTATACCTAACAAAGAGTAGTTTTTATAGCTTTAAATCAAACCTAGAAATAAGAAACTCCACATACAGCATGATGATAAGTCCACATCCTCAGGTGCTTATTCCGTTCCTATTTCTTTGTGTTCTGTTTTTCAGCTATTAACTGATCTTTTTCTTCCTGTAAACCCTTCCTTTAGGAACTGTCTATTAAATTAGGAACCAATTTAAGAATAACATTCTGTCTAATCACAGTACTTTAAAAAATGGTACTTCATAAAACAATTACTTTCAATTTTGGAAACTGCAGATTACCCATCATCTGGTTTTCTCAATGAGAGCCTGAAATGGGAGAGCTCCTTTTAACTTAAAAGCCTCATGAAATAGCACAAAAAGTGGTGCTTGTTCCATTTACCTGAGAAACTAAATCCTTCACTTCTCATGAATCCAAGGTTTTCATTAATATGCATGGAAATTTTTGATCTGTGAAAATTGCAGGACAAGCCCTGATACAGACCACTGTATATAATACAGAACAAGAAGGTTAACTGAATACCTTGTTCTCTATAAGAATTAGTAACTGACCTGGTATTTGTCACTCAAGAACAGAAATAAAAGAGGTGTGTTATGGGCACTGTTATAAGTTCCTTAAAAAGGCTTAAAATAAGTTAAACAAAAAGAAACATGGGGTTTTTAGTATTGCTCTTTGAGAATGTACAGAAAAGGAAAGAAATCAAGTTTAGAAGCCTCATGTCCCCTTCTTTTTTCTGAAACAATATGGAGTTCACTGACTGATATAACTAAGTGATAGAGAGTCTGGGGAGTGAAATGTTAACTGGAAATGAGACTTCAAAAATATCTAGGAGATGGGAGGCAGCATAGCAAGTGTACACAACACAGAAGAATAAGAAGATTAACTGAATGCCACTAAAGGCCAATGGACCAGTCTGGTGATGAGGCCTTGAAATACACCTTCACTTCCACTTTCTGAGCTTAAGCAATGACATGTGCTGCTTTTCTTTGGGGGGGCAGGAAAAAAGACTGGAACACTACCCGAAGGGTCCCTCACTTATTAGCACATGATTTTGCCTAGACAAAGATCAGCATGCAGTATATGGTGCTGGCAGGAGAATTGCTGTTCAGCAGGATGTTTGCCTCCTCTGGCTTAGTGAGACACTCTGGTTCCGACTTAGATGCTCAAAACACCCTTCTGAAGGAGCTCCTTTGACTAAATAGGGAGACAAACCTTAGCCTGTGAGAAAAAAATATGGAAAAGGGAAAAATTAGTAACCATTTTATTCCAAACCCTGTGCCTCACTTCACCCTCAGAGGTTTATTTATCTTTCTTTCTTCACTGCAGCTGGGAGGCAGTGTGAAACTCCCTGATTTTCCATGGGAGGCTGTGTGAAACTCCCTGATTTTCCATGGCACAGCAAGTGTTTCTTGATGAGTCAGTAAGGTTATTCAGACTAGCACATTCAAAGGATGAGAGTCCAGTTATTGCAACTCCACTTTCTTAACCAGGTTTGCAGGGGAAATATGACAGCTCTACAAGATCCATCTTTCCATTTCCTACTAAAACTTGTATAAAATCTCCTGCTAGAAGGTTATAGATATAATGTAGACCACATAATGGAAGCAGAGTCATTATGAAACTAATGGGCTTTTTTCAGTTTCATTTGATTTAGAATTTTGCTAGATTTTTTGTTGACATATTAAATAATTTTCACTATGTTTAAATTTTCTTTTCTTTTCCTTTGAATGCCATTGAAAATGTAAGGAAAAAATGAGTACTCTTTTACATTGCTGATACTTAGATTGTTCAGTGGTTTATGCATCTGCTGTAGTAGACTAAGATTATATTATAGCTTAACTAATTTTAGAAAATGAAAGGGTAGGCAAATTTTTATTGTTAATAAAATAGCTCAACATTTGGTATTGTAAAATGTTCTTATGTAGTATGTATACTTAAAGGAGTTTAGGGTGAAGTGGTATTTAAATAAAATTCAGTCATAGAAGTGTTATGCTTTCTTTATAAGAATTTTGCATCTTGGAAACAAATGAACAACTATTAGGACACTTAGAAATGCAAAAAAAAAATTGTTTTGCTTTTACATAAATTTTTCCAATCCTGTGCAGCCCTGGACATTTTTATAAGACATTGCTTGAAATTTGCAGAAACCGAACTTATTTCATGGTTATAGTAGCCCTCAAAAATAACTCTTGTTTTAGAAGGGACAGAATATTTCAATGTAGAATTTTACAATCTCTTGAAAAATTATGGATTTTAATTATGTCACATTTTTAATGATGTCAGATATGTACATTTTTGCTCTGAAATTTAGGCTTATAGGCTCATTTGGCTATTAATATTTGAGATCAGAGGGACAAAGAAAGTTAAATATATATCTGGGACCTACCACATATTAATTTTTCTTCTGCCACCACGATCAGCTCTACCTAAATTTACCAGTCCTGGCCTGGGTACCATTAATACAAGCTGAATAAAAATGAGATTGTCCAGAAACTATCAGTAGCTTAGGAGAATCACCAATGGACCTCCTTCTAGACACTGAAGTCTTTTACAGTGGCAGCCACAATGCTTCCTTCTGGAGGTTAATAATTTGGCTTTTTTTCATTTATCTCTTCATTGCCTCTAGGCTGGCCTGAAGAGATGCAGTGTGTTTCGAAAATTTTAACTTCATTGAGTGCCCACAACATTTTCCATACCCTCTATTTTATTTCCTGCTTTATTTCAGGACCTGAACACCAGTGATATTCCCACTGCACGTTAGTTTTCCTCTGGGTCTCCTTCCTTCTTCACATAAAAGGTATTTAGATTACAAGGTCTCCTTTCTTTTTTACACAAATTAATTTAGCTCAGAGGTTACTACATGAGGTCCAGAGGATGTCAAACCAGCTGCCAAGTAGTGTGACTACAGTGCTGAAAGCAGTGGGAACATAACCAGCACTTTCTCATGGAAGGGCCACCACAGTTTTCCCTGCAGGTGATCCAAAAAGACAACAGGAAGCCCACCTTCTTTCCTAGCACTGACTGTTCACAGATTTCAGAATCAAAGACCAGTGTATTATAAAGGGTACTTGGAGTTTCCAACAGCTGTTACCTTGTGACATGCTCTCTGCTAGGGATAAAGCATATCTTTGTAGGACGGATCTGGATTAAGGTATTATTTTCTCAGAGAGTTAAGAACTATCACTGTAGTCAAGCTCAACTGCAAGGTGCACTGCTGTTATAATTTTTCAAGTAGGTTAAATGACCTATATAAAGAAAATTTTAAAAAACCCACAACCAACCAACCAACAAACCAACAAAAAAAACCTCGCCACCAATGAAGCAAAAACCAAAACTAAAACCCAAGAGAAACAAGGCACTCTTTCAACAGACAAGAGATCAAAAAACAAATGTCTCATTCTTTACTACCGTGCCAAAAAAAACACACAATTACTGTTCTGATATGCAAACACCTGTGTGAAATAGAATAGTACTACTACACTGACCTGTCTGATGAAAACAAATCTCATATAAAATCACACATCTTGAATAATACTTTGGAAATCCCTAATTTTTTTTTAACCCCACTCTTTTCTTGTAAGAAACCACATGTACATGGCAAATATTCCTAAAATCAATGGGAATTTTCTAAAGAACCTTCACAAGGCCCAGAAATCTGAAGTTTTGAATTGTCCTAAGACATTACAATTCTCTGCAACTGCAAACCTCAGTTTATTTGGCCTAAACAATTTTTAAAAAAAAATAGAAGAGTGAGAAAGGGTGAGATTAAGAGAGTGTTAGGCAATTATGTAAGAAGCATGTTTTTTATCCCCTTCAAACTACATAAATTATTTGTCCTTTGGCATACACTTTTTCAAGTGTTATTTAATTAAAATAAATGAGAAACATTCAAGTTAAATTTAGCATAACAAATTATATTAGCCTCATGCTATGATAAGAACATATATTACTCTTTCCAACACTTTTTCTGGTGGATTTATTCTGTTGTAGGAACATTATTCTTGTTCTTCATTTTAGGAAAGGAACTTATCTTACTGCTATTTAAATCCTTCTCAGATAAAAGAGAAAATTTAGATAAACATATTTTATTATGCTGTCTCTATAACCAAATTTTACTACACTGTGCTTTGTGAAGGGCATACATGTAAGGCACTGTAAGATTTATAACTTTGGAGAGGTTTTGCATACTTTGATTGGTCACAATTAAAATATGTATGTATCTTCCAATCCTGGGAAACTGGGATCTATGTTCATTGTAAGAATAAAAGAAGAAAAACAACCCCTGGTTATTACAGAAGTAATTTATCTGAATTAAAAATCAGATTTTTATTCATGAATGTAGGACATGCTTTTGCAAAATAATTATAAACTCTTCTCATAGCTTTAGGGTTTTATTTCTTACACTTTTTTTGTCCCTGCAGATGAATATGAAACTTTCTTAGTGTACTTACGAAAATAAAATGCAGCTGCTTAAAAAGATAAAAACTCATCAGATACAGAATTTAAGGTCACCTGAACAGAGTGTAAACTCTGGCATGCCAAATAAGTATTTCCTATTTGTTTTTAATAAGTGTATATTCCTGAATATATTAATAAAGAAAAATTTTTCCTCTTTTTAGTCCTTTATTGAAATTTGCACTATGAAAAATGACTACATTAGTTTAGGAGGAGAAAGGAATCAATAGAATTATGTACTTTGACTTATCTATCTGCAAAAAGTCAATTGGGTGGAGGGAAAAGATCATTTAAAAATTCCTCAGTGTTTAAAAGAAGAGAGTTACTTGATAACGTGAATAACAGTAAAATATCTGATTTGGACTTAAATTTGACTTTTTAGGGCAGTATGAATTATATAACATGCAAAACATGCCTAGAATCGGCAAATATATTGCACATTTTATGTTGTATGGGTTGATTTGCACTCACTAGTTATCGCTTATATTTTAATGTCTTCTAATATTTTAAGATTTCTAGATGGCCCATTGGGAGGTTGGTGCTTTCACAGGCTGAGATAGTAAGTCAGGAAGACTTTTCAAGGAGGCTTTAAAGGTATCTTTTTTACCCCACTGGCTATGTAGAAAATTTATATGTTCAGTCCAGAAGAGTTTATTCAGCTGCCATCTAAAATTCAGGCAATGCTAGAAGCCTGAGTAAAATCAAATTACTCCTGGGAAGTAAAAGAGGCCCCTTAGGAACCCTATTTTTACTAAAAAAAACCAAAACAAAACAGAAAAAAAAAATAAAAAATCCCCAAACCAAACAAAAGAAAAAACCCAAAAAGCCAGGTAAAGGGTGTTTTTACTCTGCCAAGAGGGAACATGAATTTGGCAAAAAGGATTTGGCCACTCTGGAAGTCCAAAACTACTGTTTTCTTTTAATCCAGAAAACATTTTAAAAAGTTGTGTCCATAATAAAAAAGTATGTTCAAGCACAATATGTAGAGCTATCCCTACCGTAAAACTGGAGAGGAACATAGTAATAAATTGAATTAATGAATAAAAAGAATTAATCTACTGTCTAGACCTACCAAAATTGTTAATACATTTATTGAACTATATTTAGAAGAAAAAAAATTGGGTATCTACAAGAAGCAGGAGCCTAGTTGGGATAGAGGAGAAAGCTCAACGTTTTATTTTCTCTCTAGGTATTTCCAAAGAAAATTGGATCATTTCAAATACCAGTAGTGTAAGACAAGGTGAATTCCTTTATCTCAGAAATGCAGTGCCTTTAAACACCTATATGTCTGTTGAATAATGTGTCCCAAATGATAATTTTTCTGCTAATAAGAAATATCTGAGTGTTCGTATATCATAAATCAATGTCTCAACCGTTCCCTTTGTTTTCAAGAATGACTCTAAATATTGATGTTATGCCCCTGTGGATCTCATGTAAAAGAATTCAGTTATTTGAACAGTTTTACATCTGGGGAATTCATGTTTTTGTGGAACTGCTTTATTAATTGTTTCTGCATAATTTTTTTTTCCTTTCATTTCCAAGTCAACAGTCTAAATTTATAAAAAAGATGGTGAATAAAGATAATCACTACTGCTCTATCTGTGAGAAGATAATCATCCTCCTTAAAGATTTGACTTCTCACAGAAAAGAAAAAACAGGAAAACAAAGATTTTAAGCTGGAATTGTCCAAGATAACAAAGTGAGTAAAATGAGAGATAAGGAGGAATCCATAGGACTTGATTTGCAAGCAAGCAGAGTATTCATTTGGACATACTATTTTTGAAATTGGTTAAGTCACAGGATTTTCCAAACAACACTGTTGACCTTTTATCTATTTTCCTCTTTTTTTTTTCCCCTTCGGAAACAAATAAATTACAGTGAAAATCTCCCTAGTGCAGCTATACTTTAGTAATCAGGAGAGTGCTCAAACTGTGCACAGCAAGAAAATACAGCATCTTAAATTTCTGTCACTAAAATTTCAGGATATGTGCTAAATATACAAAAATAATGAGTTTTTTCTTTTGCCAATACTGATTTTCTAAATAAATTAAGTTAGTAAGTTTCAGTAACTTCTGAATATTTTAACCAGAATATTTGTGAAACTTGGGACCCTGTTGTTTCTATGGCATTAAATTTACCTCCAAGATAAAATACAAGTGCACAAGTCTTTACAATCAGAAAAAGATAGAGACAGAAAACTATGATATTTGCTCAGAAAAAGATCAATAATCATAAAAAATGCTTTTTACTGAAATCTTCAAATGATATAAACATGCCAATCTATTTTTAACAAAGATAAAATATGTATTTTCTGTTGTAGACCATTATACCTAACATATAGAATTATGTACCTATGTTAATCAAAGGAATGTAAAATAGAAGAAATATAAACATTAAAATAAACTGCAGTCAATGAAGTTCCTTGATATTTTGATGTGTGTTTTTGACCCTGAAAATATTGATAAAGCTACTTTGCCACATTTGAACTCAAACTTAAAAAAAAAAAAAAAACAGAAATAGGGTCATTCTGCCCAGTAATTTTTTGGTTTATGAGACAGCATTCCTTATCAACAGCATTTTCTGGTTTGTTTTTCATCGTGCCACCACAAGTAGGCAGCACATTTAACATTAGCACAGAAGACAATTCTAGTGGGTTGACTCTGTCTGGGTGTTAGATACCCATGGAAGCCACTCTAATATTCCCCTTCTCAGCTGGACAGGGAGGAGAAAATATAAGGAAGGTTCATGAATTGAGATAAGGACAGGGAGAGAAATCACTCACTCACCAAATACTGTCACGGGCGAAACGGGCTCAACTTGGGGATATTAATTGAATTTATTACTAACAAAATCAGAGCAGGATAACAAGAAATAAAATGAATCTTAGAAACACCTTTCCCCCACCCCTTTCTCCTTCCCAAGCTCTGCCTCCTTCTCCTTCAGCAGCGTAGGGAGACGGAGAGTGGGCATTGTGATCAGTTCATCACAAGGTGTTTCTGCTTGTTCTCAGGGGGAAAGCCTTTCCTCCTCTCCAGTGTGGGATCCCTCCCACAGGTGATGATCCTCCAGGAGCTTCTTCAATGTGACTCCATCCCATGGGCAACAGTTCTCCACCAACTGCTGCAGCCTGGGTCACTCTTCCATGGGGTGCAGTCCTTCAGGCCCAGCCTGCTCAAGTGTGAATCCCCTGGAGGATCACAAGTCCTACCAAGACACCTGCTCCAGCGTGGGCTCCTCTCTCCACCCACAGCCCTGCAGGTCTCTGCCAGGAGCCTACTCCAGCATGGGTTTCCCCTGGGTTTGCAACCATCTCTTGGGCATCCATCTGCTTCAGTATGAGTCTCCTCCATGGGCTGCAGGTGGATCTCTGCATCCCCATGGACCTCCATGGGCTGCAGGGGCACAGCTGCTTCACCATAGACTGCACCACGGGCTGCAGGGGAATCTCAGCTCCAGTGCTTGGAGCACCTCCTCCCTCTCCTTCTGCACTGACCTTGGTGTTTGCAGAGCTGTTCTTCTCACATACTGTCACTCTGCTCTTCTCTGGCTGCAGTTACATCTACACAATAACATTTGTTTGTTCCTTAAATAGGCTGTCACAAAGTCATTACCACAATTTTTGATTGACTTGGCCTTGACCAACAGCAAATCCCTCCTGGATCCAGCTGGCACTGGCTCTGCTGGTCAGCTTCTCACAGAAGCTACCCCTGCAGCCCCCTGCTACCAAAACCTGGCCATGCAAACACAGTACAATAACTTACATTGTCTTTGGAAGGCTGTTCTGAAGATGCCCTGAAGACCAAATCTGCCCTCTGAACAAGACCATAAGCCTCAATGTGAACCAAATATTGCTGCAGGATATTCCTTGATATGTGAAAGCAACGGGCCTAAATATACCCATTGGCTCTGTGTATGCTGCTCAAGAGGGACTTTTTGGATATGATGTGAGATTTTCAAAGGACACAGTTGTGCTGAAGATACACACTTCTCCCAGAACTTCTTAAAGAGCAGAGTAGTTATAGTCCTTTCTCACCCAAACACAAGCCTCTGTCCTTATTATGAGTGGACAGAGTTGTCTTAAATAACTGCTGTTCTAATACTTGTAATTTAGAGGGAAAATATGCTATGCTGTGTGCAAGAAGCAGGATAATTTTGTCAGAAAGAAATATTTTCTGAAATCAACAATCAGAAGGGGATCTTCTGCTCTACACTTGACTTTTTTTTTTGTCTTTAGCCTAGAACATTTTGTTTTCAGTCATCTTGCTGCTGTGGATCTATAATGTGCCTAGACTTCCATTTTTGTCTTGTCACAGCTACTGCTTACATTGTACACTGTAGATCCACTATGTCTTTCCCCCATGATGTAGAATGCTATATGTAGTTGTGATTATCACCTACATATACAAGTAATATCAGCCTTTGGGGTTTTATTTTTCTTTTTTTATTCAATAGCATTTGTGCCAGCTTCCAGTCATATGTACCACTTTCATCCTCTTCAGACCCAAGCTGGCAATTCCCATCCTGAATAGCTTTAAAATTGCTCACAGCAATCAATGACAACTGAGGCATCACTAAAGTATTTCTCTTATCTCCAAGCTCCAATTTAGATCAGTCATTAAGCCTAAGCTGTCATAGCATTGTCCCTCATCACATGCTGTAAGCACAAAAAGTCAACTTCAAAATAAAATTTGTTCTATCTCTTACTACATTTTGTAATGGGCTAGTATGGACAATAAAGTTTACTGAAATGGGACTGTCAATCTTTGGAACACAGGTAACTATACAGACTTTTTATCTAGGGAAGGCTACTCTGCCTCAAATCTGATCCTCATTAAAACATTTCCTTATATTTCTTCTTTAGTGCTTGCTCTTGCTAGTGATGCATACTACATTGCTGTGTAGAGCCTATGTTTTATAAGCATACATTTTAGAGACATGAAAACTAAAACATACATTTAATTGTGAGAAGGAAAACATCTAAGTCTCTAAATACCTATCATATCAAATAATTGAAGAATACAGATATTCTTCTGCAGTGTCTCTATAGAAGCTTTCTTTCTTTCAGACAGTCTTCAGTCTGAAAAGTGTCAGCTGCAATCCTCTGTTTAGGTTGTATTTCTGAATTTATACTGAAATTTCAACTGTGTCTTAAAATAAGATCTGGTCATTTTCTTGATTATTTTTATTCTTTGGACTCTCTTTTTCTGAACAGATTGAAGATGAACATAAAAATGTGTCTTGAATGGGTTTTTTGACTTTCTGACAGTTATATGATTGTTTGGTTAAGGCCTATTTTGAAGAAAAACTGCTGTAAACACTCATGATTTACAGTTTCTAAATGTTACAATATGCTTCAAATTAAATATTTATATGCTTGAAGTTGTTTCAGCATTTTTAGAAGATCCTAAATATAGAATGAACAAGTTGATGCATTCAAACGATGGTTTTTGGTTGTGTCAAACAAATGGTAGTCTTCTGGATCAAACACATTTACCAACTCTCCTAAACAAGCAGGGGGTGAAAATAAGAGGAAACATTTGGTGATGAAATGAAGACTGGGAGGTCACTTAACACCTGCCATCACAGCCAGAACAGACTTCATTTGGAGAATATAATTTGATTCCCAACCGAAATAGATCTGGATTGTGAGAAACAAAACCAGAACTTACAACAGAACTTTTACCCTCACCTTCTCCTTTTTTTCCAGTCTCCACTTCAATCCTTCTTTCCCAATTCTTCTACCCAGCAGCCTCTGAGAAGTGCAGAGGGCTTGCAGGGATGCGGGTTATGGTTAGTGTGTAGCAGCTCCTCTCTGCTGCTTGTTCCTTCCCACATTTTCCCCCTGTTCCTGGGTGGGTTCTCTCCATTGCCCTTCAGGTAAAACTCTGTTCCAGCGTGGGCTCACCCATGGGCTCAAATTCCTTCAGGAAATGTCTATCTGCTCCAACAGAGAGCCCACTGTGGGCTGCACTGTGTGTATCTGCTCCAGAGAGGTCCTCTCCATGGGCTGCAGAGGCAATCTCTGCTCCCAGTGCCTTGACTGCTGCCTCATACTCAATTTTCTCTAACCTGCATGTTTGTACTGGTTTCTCACTTTTTTCCTCCTCACTCCTCTGCCTCTCCAGCATATTTGTCCTTTTCTATTTTAATTAAAAGTGTTTTTAACCTACAACATGTTCAGAAAGATTGATTTCAGGAATGCCTGTGGAGTAAGGAGCTTCTCAATGTGAGTCAGGGCAAGATATGACACAAAAAATATATATTTCTCAGTGAAAAAAGAAAAGGAAAGGACTATTATAAGATCCTGTCTAAGATATTCTCTCGCATTTTTCAGCCTCCCGTTATAGAATTTAGTTAATAACATTGGCTGTGATTTTTAAATCATTCCAGAATGCTAATTATTTGTGTGGAAAGATAGAAGCATATAAAGATATAGTTTATGAAGGTTTTTTATTTCACAGCTGAACATAGACACTCTAATGCATTCATTTATCATTCCTTAAATTTTGTAAATTATATTTCTTTTTAGGTCTTTTCTTTTTTATGGAGCAGTTGGTTGCACCACGTTTCATCCCGCCTTAACAAGTGAAAAAGAACATGGTATTAGATATAAACATAACCAGACACAGATACCACAGACAACCTGCTATTCATCCTCAGTTTTAGAAAGACTAATGAATAAAAAGGAGGTGAACTGGAAAGCTTTCAGAGGAATATGTGTTATTATATATAGAATACATAGAATACAGAGTTAGAAATTGAGAGATTGGTTCTGAACTCTAACGTTGGTAACTAAGCCCCAGTGACTGACAGGTTCATTCTTCAGCTCTCAGCCCCACAATGGTCAGCCACAAGGACATAGCTTCCTAGAGGATGTATGCAAATATGTTTTGACTGTGCTGCAGTGGTCAGTGCAGAAAGGGGCAGGTAAAAAGGAATGCTACCAAATTTTTCAGAGAATCTTGGTCTGGATTTCCATTATCGCTTTGAAAATCGTTTCGTATACTGCACTGCGCAGAGATGTGATATGAATCTACAACTGGATCCACAAATCCTGTGAACAGTCTGTCAGAGAGCCTGCTGGTTTTCTCCCACACTGCAGTTATTTAAATGTTTGATGGCATATTTTATTAATACAAGTAAATATCTACAAAATCAGTCCCATTTTCATGGTTCTGATTTATATGAAGAGAAAATATTGAATTTTCAAAACTATTCAAAACTAAATGGATTTAATTCTTCTGTTAGCCATTTTAGAATGTGAAGCTGATAGAACATTTTCTATTCCTCATTTTGGGCCTAAATTCTTAGGACTGGTTGCAACCAAGAAAAAAATGGAGTGGAGGAACCATTTTTATTACTTGCTTACTAAATATGTCACTGTCTTAAAATGTTAAATACTAGATAAAAAACCATATTCATATGTATTTGCTAATCTTTTCTAACATGCCTCATAATTCAATTAACTAGAACACAGTAATTTCAAAGTATATATGCACACAGTCTAGCTTGTACAACATAAACCTATCTGCAAGTGATCCTTTTTCAAAAGTTTTACTTCTAAATAAGTCACGTCAGATTTGCTTTGACTAATGGGCTGAATATTGCAAATCAATAGGTCTCTGAGAAATTCCAAGGTTTGGCTCAATCATTCCCTATGGAAGTAAAGTAGCAAAGTGTAGACAGCAAAGCCTGAACGACATAACTGCATGCACAGTATGGCTTCCATATCTTTGCTCAGTGCTTAAGCAAATATTCCAGCTCTGTCAATTAACAACATTCCCTGATAGAATCACTTTTGCCTTGTGTACTCAGTTCACAGAAACATTGGTGGAAAAATCCAGTTTGTGAGCAATCTGTATCCACTTTGAACAACAGTAAATGATGATACAAAGTGAAAGTCAGCAAGGATCACTCCTCAGACAGTCACGCTGCTCTGCTGTCTGGCATTCATTTCACAGGCTCAAATTCCCATATAGTATTACATGAGCTCTGAATCTGGAAAAAGGTGCTTAACTGATATCCTTGGGAAAAGAAATTGAACAACCATGTCATTACAAATTCTTTCTGTAACAGAAAGAAACAAGATTATGAATCTTGATTAGATGTCAGTCTCATTTAATTTTGGAGCAAAAGTAGAGATCATTAACCCAGGTACTTAAAAAAACCTTTCAATTTATTGCTGAAAATTTAGATCCCAAATAATGGAAATATTCAAAATGTATTAGATTTGGCTTCCCTTGGGCCATAAACAAACACAGTGGAAAAATAAATAGTTAATAGATAATTTGGGAATTTAATTTTTTTATGAACCCAGTATGATTCAGACCCACAGGCTATCAGTAATTAATACTGTATGAAAAAGTAAAAGAGTTGCAGTGATATGAGTCCATATTATCAAACTTCTAAAGAAGGAATATAAAGATTTAACTCTAAACTGTAACCATTTATGCACTTAGCAACTTGTTTTAGCGTGTATTGTTATTAATGCTTAATCCTTAAACACACTTGGTTTATTTCAGCCACTGGAAAATGAAAACATGATAAGAATTACTGCAGATACTACTGAGGTAATTTAAAAAGTTGTACTTTTGTATTGCTGAAACTAAAACTTTGTGGTTATTACTTGAGCTGAAAAATAGTAAATATCTTGCTTCCACAGGTAAAATATAAATATAGAAAAGATGCAAACTTAGATGCATAGGGTTGGTATATTTTCTGCCTGCTTTAGTTTAGTTTCTTCTGTGAACTATTATTGACTATATTTCTTCTAGTGAAAGTTTAAAATATCTGTAAAAATAAGAAGGTTATATAATTATATTAATTTTCAATTATTTTTATTTAAATGAATTCTGA
>VZTR01011345.1:0-16405 GCA_013400775.1 Chaetops frenatus
GAGATGTGTATATGTATTCTCAATGGGCTAGTAAGAGCCAGCCCAAGGTTTTATTCCTGGAAAAAACTAACTACCAAGTTCATCAGAAACAGTTGGAGATGTATGTGCAATAAATTTTTTTTCCAAACCAAAGAACTCTTTCCATTATTTACCAATACACTAAGATAATGGTGTCTGTAGAAACACATTAAATGTCAGCATTGAGAAAATTTTATTTTCACAGTCAACATTTTTGTAATTGTAGAAAATTTATTATATAATTTTCAAAATAACCTCTCCCTAATCTAATTTTTTTTTGTCATATCATAAACTTACCAATTTATATTAAGGTATTGCAGTTGCATACCCTTGTCATCCATATACAATATATGTGTTCTCTAAAAAATGGAGCAATCGTTTGGAGAAACCAGGAAAAGTGCTGATTTAAAACATTTATGCAGCAGACAGAGCAGACGATTCTTAAAACAACGTACGTTCCCTGCCACAGCAGTCAGGTTGAACAAAAGATACATATGAACATAAGGGAAAT
This sequence comes from Chaetops frenatus, assembly GCA_013400775.1. NCBI lineage: Eukaryota > Metazoa > Chordata > Aves > Passeriformes > Picathartidae > Chaetops > Chaetops frenatus. The sequence continues at coordinate 530 of VZTR01011345.1, forward strand.
ATCACTAACATAACAATAGCAATTTATGGAGAAGAAAAGGAGTTCTGAGTGGTTTTGTGACAGCTTGGCAGGTGAGAGGAGAAAGTTGGAGTCAACTGTGTTACACAAAGAACAAAATAGAAACACTGAATCAATCACAGCACTCTACTCCCAAGGGCAAAGTGATTGTCATGTTAAATCAGACACCAAGAGAAAGTCAAAGATTAGATTGCACTTAGGTGCTAGAAAAAAACTAGAGCTGTGCAAGTGGTGGTACAAAACTCTTCCCACAACAAAAAAGAGTTCAATGAAACCACATACATATAAACGGGACCAATTTACTAGTATAGACCTGAAGGAATTCAAAATTAAATTGTTGAACAAGAACTTCAGGAGAGATGGAGGTGACATGGATGTATATGATGATCCCTTGCTGTGATAAATGCTCCAAGTACAACAGTGTGTGTGGAACTAGGCAAAGTGTGGAGAAAAGAAAAAAAAAAAAAATTACCCTCTTTTTCATCATTTTGCAAAGAGTATTTCAGCCATATTTTTAGAGAAAGCCTTCATATTTTCTAATCGTTTTTTTCAATCAGTAAGTACTTCGATCAGTAAGTACCAATGTGAAAGGAATTGGAATATTTCTCTATGCATATGCATTTCTGTCTAATTGAACATTCTGTGCCAAAGGCAGCACCAGAAGGCTAAATAAAGCAGAAAAAGAGATGTAAAAAACAACTCCTTTCCCATTGTGTCAATACTCGAATTGAACATGTAAATAATTGGGAAACAATTTCAATTCAGTAGGACCCTTTGATACCACTGAAAGAGGTGCTAGAGTGACATGGTGTTTTCTAGAATGAGTTAGCACAGGCCTAGAAATCAAACTAGAACCTCTGGCTGCTGTGCAGGTTGACAGTGACATCTTTCAGTAAAACCCATAAAACATGCAGCAATGTAAGATAAAACACACATGTTAAAAGAGCATGTCATACAGTGTTCACATCCCTCACATTCTGAGTAATTGATTTTCATCTTTTATCAGCTTTTGAATAGATATTTCCTAAACTCACTGGTGTAACTAATATTTTCACCAGTAAAGAAATTATTTCTGATTGTTCTATGCAGAAGAATTGAAATAACCAGCTATGCTTGTTGCACCATAACAATCTCTTAGTGGTCAGGGTCCATACACATGAATAAGACTTTTTGCTCACCAAGTCAACTTAAAAGAGATAATTATTTTACTGCAATACCTAAAATCAAAGATCAGTAAAATGTTACTCATGTACAGAAAACAGTGTGTGTAGAGACCATCATGATTGTACAAGAAATAGCAGAAAACCCTTTTCTTTGGACATACCTGTGTCTTTTTACTAAATCTATGTATGTTCTGAATACATAGATATAGGAATGTTGTGAATATTTTTTAAAATGAGCTGAACTCCAACAGAAACTTTAAAATTTAGAAAAAAAACAAACAGAAAAACTGCATATTCAAAGACAGTATAGAACTTACCACACACACATACACACAAAATCCAGTTGTACACTCCAGTATCCCCTCTCTGGAACAATATGGGATTTTTATATTACCACACATAACAAAATAAATGCCTATAATGTATATGAGTCCATCGAATTTAAAAATTAAAAAGAAAACAATTCTCTTTCAAACACACCTTCAATTTTCACTATGTTCCTCCAAGAATCAGAATATGTAGGAAAGTTGGGTTTGGTTGTGGTTTGGGTTTTTTTCCCTTTTTATAGTACAATAAGAAAAATTTACCATTCAGCTCCACCAAGAATCCAAAATTTCACAGTCTTATAGTGAGTCTTCTGAGCCTCCAAAGTGTTCACCAGAAATCTTCATTTTAGGTAATATCCTCTCCACATTACTAAGCTCTCTCTGTTTCCTCTCCCTTGATGCCTTAAGTTTTAAGCCTTTTTCTGTTCTGCTTTAGTGTGTAGCTCTTAGCTTCATATTAAGTGTTACTAAGTTCTCTTTACAGGGTAGTTAGACACAACAATTCTCTACAGCTCAAGATTCAAGGAAAATCATTCCGAACCTCAGGCTCAAAAGCATAAAAAACATAAAAAAGAGGAGGGCAAGCAAGGAGGCTGGACTTGAATCATCCTTATGTCTCTTGGCAAAGCAATTTAAAGTCGTTTCAGAAATTCTATATACAAGCATAACTACTATCAGTGACTCACAACAATTTGGGTAATGATTTTCATTNTTCTTTGGACATACCTGTGTCTTTTTACTAAATCTATGTATGTTCTGAATACATAGATATAGGAATGTTGTGAATATTTTTTAAAATGAGCTGAACTCCAACAGAAACTTTAAAATTTAGAAAAAAAACAAACAGAAAAACTGCATATTCAAAGACAGTATAGAACTTACCACACACACATACACACAAAATCCAGTTGTACACTCCAGTATCCCCTCTCTGGAACAATATGGGATTTTTATATTACCACACATAACAAAATAAATGCCTATAATGTATATGAGTCCATCGAATTTAAAAATTAAAAAGAAAACAATTCTCTTTCAAACACACCTTCAATTTTCACTATGTTCCTCCAAGAATCAGAATATGTAGGAAAGTTGGGTTTGGTTGTGGTTTGGGTTTTTTTCCCTTTTTATAGTACAATAAGAAAAATTTACCATTCAGCTCCACCAAGAATCCAAAATTTCACAGTCTTATAGTGAGTCTTCTGAGCCTCCAAAGTGTTCAACAGAAATCTTCATTTTAGGTAATATCCTCTCCACATTACTAAGCTCTCTCTGTTTCCTCTCCCTTGATGCCTTAAGTTTTAAGCCTTTTTCTGTTCTGCTTTAGTGTGTAGCTCTTAGCTTCATATTAAGTGTTACTAAGTTCTCTTTACAGGGTAGTTAGACACAACAATTCTCTACAGCTCAAGATTCAAGGAAAATCATTCCGAACCTCAGGCTCAAAAGCATAAAAAACATAAAAAAGCGGAGGGCAAGCAAGGAGGCTGGACTTGAATCATCCTTATGTCTCTTGGCAAAGCAATTTAAAGTCGTTTCAGAAATTCTATATACAAGCATAACTACTATCAGTGACTCACAACAATTTGGGTAATGATTTTCATTATACAGAATCAGCTTACATACCCATGGTAGACTTTCAAGACAGTTCAACTTTCTTCAACAGTCAAAACACTTGAAGAAACTATACCATCCTTTAACTACTTTTTGCCTTATTAAGACAAACAGTTGCTGATTTGCAAACGTGTGATTTAGTCCTGTCCCCATAATCCATTCTTGAGTCCTCAACTGCATAAACAGCAAAAGCTTTTCCTGCAGAAATTGCTGAATTATCTCCCTGTTTTGTTTGCAAGCAGGTGGAACCTCTCACAGACCTAACCAACTCAGCCCCATTTAAGAACAAACTGTGCATCTAGGGAATCCTGCTTTAGGAGCAAAAAGAGCTCTCTTTGTCTCCTTGATATTACCAAAATTTGAATTGTTTTTTTTTTTTTTTCAAGCAGCTTAGTACTGCAGAAATTTTTTCCTCCTTTGAACGAAATTATTTCTCCTCACACTCACCTCTCTTTAAAGTTGTCATTTCAAATGCTAATTGCCTAGTGACACAGTGGAACATACATGCCCATTGCTCTCTATTAAAAATCAGTGCCTCTGATCTTCACCTCACCCAAACCCCTAAACTGTAGAATTTCCATGGAATAAACCTTTGACTGATGAAGAATGACAACTCATTAACCTTCCAAAAATCTTCTAACAGAATGGGATTAACCCAAATTTGCCATGCATTGCTCCACAGCTGCCATTTTTGCAGGGAATTTGTCACTTGGTCATCAGTTTGTTTCTTAATTGGTTTTTTGGGCTTTTTTATTCATGGAATATCTGTTTTTCTCATCTCAAAAGCACTGACTGTTCCTTGCCTTGGTAGAAATCCATCCTCTCATTAGCATGAGCTTGAAGGCATAGCTGTGAAAACATATTCCCCTAGAACACCAGTTCTGTGAAGTCCCAGTATTCCCAGACATGGACTTGTTTGGATTATTTTTGCAGGTGATGCTCTTTTCATGTCATGAGATTGATCCTAGTTATGCCAGGCCATCTGTGCATACCAAATGTACATGACACCATCCATCTTGATATTTCTAGAAACTGAGGAATCTGAGCACACACATAAATTGTATCACCACTGACAAATAAGTTTATCTGGAACAGCTCTTTTTGTCTAATATGTTCTCCATCTCTTGATGTTTCTGCTGAGCTTGTCTTTCTCAATGAATAATGGCAGTGACAAATTAAATTAGAATCATGGAGTTAATTTCTTTGCCACAAGTGTTAGAATGAAGTTGATTTCTTTTCCATGAGCCAGCTGCAGCTAGTAGCCCTGTGTTTTACAATTGTTTCTACTCTGAAACCATTCTGGTTCAGTAAAGAGTTAATTGAGTGTATTTTCTCGGTCACACTTATTGAAAATTATCAGAATTTGTGCATATCCCACACTCATAATAAAGTGAAAGATTTCAAAGAGAATATTTTTATTAGATGTCAGTGTTTCTTCCTTTTTTGTAACAAAGATTTCTTTTCCTAAAGGTTTTTATTACTATATAATTTATTGAGTAACCATATAATTAACAATTTCTGTTTGTATTTTTCACCCTTTTCTTCACTCTCACAAAATGACTAAATTCATTAAGATTATAAATGTTAAAATTCTCTTTGCACTGATAAAATCTCTGAGCACTTACTGCTCTGAATTTGTTGAAATTCTGGTACAACCCCAAAATACTAAAGGCATCTAAGCTAATAAACTCCTTAACATGGAACTACTGCCAAGAGACAAGGTTCATAAAGTACATTTTCTTTGATTTTCCCTTTTGCTGTTATAGTATGAACTTGAATTTATTCCCTTTACTCTTGATAGCAAGCAGTAGCAACTTTGCAATCTATTCACCTGAAAAATACATAATTCTTTCTCTTGCAAGGGCTTTTGTGATTGCTTATCTACAGTATGAGCAATAACATTCAGTTACATAATTAGACTATAAAGGCATTTTTTATTCTTAATCTAATTTTACTGGCATTGAAACTATTGCCCATAAATAAATTGGAGAACTCCTACATGTAAACCAGTATTTCAGATACAGTAAACAATGGTTTAAGTAGTTTTTTAAAGAATCCTTTGTAAGTTTCAGATTAGTTGTTCAGTTTGGTTGCATGTTTCATATCACATAGTGCATGATGTGTTCCTGATATATTTTACACACATCCCATTTGAATTATAGGATTGTGCTTAAGAATCAGTTTTCATATCAAAAGGGCAGGAAAGAAGGTTGTATATCCAAATCAAACATACTTCACACAAATAGCCTAAGTCTGCACATAGCTTGCCAAAAATAATAATAAATCTTGTGACAATGTGGGCTGCCATATTCCATACTGTCTACTTACTACATTTCATGTATATTAGATCAGCTTCATTCAGTCAGCCTCAGTCAGTCAGTGTAAGACCACGGAGCATGTCCTCCTGGAAGATATGTCCAAGCATATGAGAGACAGACAAGTAACTAGAGACAGGAAACATGGCTTCACCATGAGGGAAGAGCTGCAAGTGCCATCTACATAGATTTCTGCAAGGCCTTTGACATGGCCCCACACAACATTTTTGTAACTAAATTGAAAATATATGGATTCAAAGGGTAGACTTTAATATGTAAGGAATTCTCTGGCTAGCTTTCTCCAAAGATTGATAGTCTATGGTTCAATATCTAAGTGGAAATCAGTAAGGAGTGGTGTCCTTTAAGAGACACCTTATTATTATTGTCCTACTGGGACCAATAGTACTTCATATCTTCACCAGTGACATGGACAATGGGATGGAGTACATCCTCAGCCAGTCTGCAGATAACACCAAGCTGAGTGTTGCAGCTGCTTTGCTCATGGGGAGGGTTTGCCTCCCCAAGGCACCGTGACAGACTTGAGGAGTGGGCTCATGCAAACCTCATGAAAGTCAGTAGGGCCAAGTGTAATCTGCATCTGGGTTGAGGCAATCCCCCACATCCACAAAGACTGAAGGATGAACAGGCTGAGAGCAGCCCGGGGAGAAGGACTTGGGGATATTGGTGCACAGAAAATTGGACATGAGTTATTAATGTACAGCTGAAGTTCAGAAAGCAAACCACATCATGGACTGCATAAACAGAGTTGTTGTCAGCAGGTCAGGGGAGGTGATCATCCCTCTCTGTCTGGTCTTCCAAGAGCCCACCTGAAGTGCTGAATTCAGCTCTAGCGTACTCAGTAAAAGACAGACGCAGACCTGTTTGTCTACATCCAGATAAGGCCACAAAGATCATCAGAGGGCAGCAGCACTTCTGTGGGGCTGTTGAGCCAGGAGAAGAGAAAGCTCTGGAGAAACCAGGTTGTGACCTTTCAGTACTTGAAGGAGGTTTACAAGAAAATTGGGGACTATTAACAGGGCCTGTAGTAACAAAAAAGTGGCAAGACTTTTAATTTTAAAAAATGGTAGATTTAGATTGGACATTAGGAAGAAATTTTTGACAGTGAGGATGATGAGACAGTGGAAGAGGTAGCCCAGAGTTGTGGGTGCCTCTACCCTGGAAGTATTCAAGGTCAGGTTGGAAGGTGCTCTGAGCAGCCTGATCTTGGGCAAGATATTCCTGCCCACTCTATGATTCTATGAATCTGTGAGAAACATTTTCAAACAGGACCTCATTACAAAATAAAAGGTTGATATCTGAATGTTCCCTAATAAAAATGCTGGAGTTCTCATTCTATATAAACTTTTAGTGCTTCAATAATATTAACAAAGATGGCAGAAAAACACATCTGAATAAATGTTTTCCAAATAATGGTTCATTCTGATGGAATTTTTATTAACTTGTAGAAGGATATAATATATGGCAAACAGTAGTGCATATGAGTAAACAAGTTACCAAAAGTGGGAGTTTACAGCATATCAACTAGATCATGTATTTTTGTGTACATATTCTTATATTCTAATCCCAGCATAAGTGGAAAAGAGCTCACTCCAGAGGCTGCCTCCATTTAGATTAGTCATGATTTGTAAAGAGTATCATTAGAACTCCTATTATATACCAGCTTTCAAGCTTGTGGTAAAGTGCAAGGCACCTTAGCTGACACATTATAGAATACTTATTTAACAATAAAAGACATTCTTAATGACAAGCTCAGTTAACTGCATGTTTTACACATCATCTTTCAGAAATCAGCACGCCAAAGACTTCTGAACTACTACCAATCTTATCAGGACAAAACTGAAATTTTAGTTTACAATGTGCCACTTCTTGGTTTGCAGTGGATGGATAAAAGGAGAGAAAATAACTTTGTCGTAGAAAAATGGTATCACTCTTCTGCAGATATTTGCTGACATTTGAGTACAGAGATACTATGCATCCATACATGGATAGATACACATAAATACATTTATTGAGAGGGAGATAAAATTTACCAGCTAAAGGGATGGTCAAGCTAGGTTTAGCAGCAACTCGGTAAGAGAAAGTAGTTCTTAAAATCCCTGACTCCAACAAATTCACAGGTATTGAAAAGTTAACCAATCACTGCTCCAAGGACCCAACATTTCACTTCTTCAAATGACCAAAATTGTTACCACTTTATCAGAGTTTAGAAGTTTGATGTACACTCAAGTGGAGCTGGAATCTTAATATTAAGCATTCCACTGACTACTCTGGTCATGTAACTCAGTAAATACAGTAATAGCATTGCTGATAACAGGCTGGAGATCTTGTAATAATTTTACAAATAGTCATATTGGCTTCAGTGAGGAGTGAATTCATGCACAGCATGAGAAGCCTGGGGTTTGTGTCCTGCTTAATCTACTGCTGATGACACTGGTCTCTCTCACCTCCTGTTTTAGTCTGAAGATTTATTGATCTATGAAGAAAGATCCAGAAAGATATAATCCTAAACATTTCACACAATTAAGTATAAGGATGTTGTGGATTCTGTTCTCTGCTTCAGGAAGTACATATAGGTTTTGCACAAAAAACGTATTTGGATGAAAAATATGCAAATACTAAGAGGCTGAAAAACCTGCAATAGCTTTAGCTGATAACTGGAAAGACCACTCTGCGTTGTAATAATCCTCACACATAGGATGACATGCAAGCCCATGGTATGTGATACAATGGCTATTTTGGAAAATAGATTTGATTATTTATAAGTAAGAAGGAACATAAAAACTATTGCCATGATTTCTGACTGCAGTTGAGGAAGGTTATACTATATGGCCACTCACTTCTTCCTGCTCCTCAGTAGGACAGGAGAAAAAAATAAAATTAAGCTTGTGGACTGACACAAAGACAGGGAGATCATACACCAGTTACTGTCGTGGGTAAAACAGACCCAGTTGTAAAAGTAACTTAATTTACTGCCAATTAAGATATAGATGAATGGAAAGAAGAAAATTAACCAAAACACCACCTTCCCCTAGTCACCCTCTTCCCAGGCTCAGTTTGACTCCCTCATTCCTCCCTCTCCTGCCTCTTCTGAGAGGTGCAGGTGGGATGGGGAATAGGCAGTCAGTCTGTAATTGTTCCTTTCTGCTGTTCTTTCTGTTGAACTCTTTTCCTTTGGTCCAGTGAAGTTCCTCACCATGAGCTGCAGTCCTTTAAAAGCTTACTCCAACATTCACTGTCAAGTGTCCTGCTCATGCTCCAGCTCCAGCACGGAGTTCTCCACAGGCTGCAGTGCTGAGTGAGATCTGCTCTGCTCCAGTCTCTACGTGGGCTACCTGTTCCACCCTGACCTCCTGCACAGGTTGCAGAGAAATCCCTGCTGGGACACCTGGAGCATGCCCTTGCCTACTCCTCCTTGTCCCCTCACATAATCACAGAATCAATTAGGCTGCGAAGACCTCTGAGATCATCGAGTCCAACCTGTGACCAATCACCACCTTGTCAACCAGACCATGGCACTGAGGGCCACATCTCTCCTTAAACACCTCCAGGAGTGGTGATCCCACCACTTCCCCAGGCAGCCCAGTCCTAATTATCTAATGTCTAATTACCTCAGTGATCTCAGGGCTGTCTCTCACACTGTTCCCCTCACCATGTGTCGTGGTTAGACACTGGCCAAATGCCAGGCACCCATGAAGGCCGCTCATTCACCCTCCCTTGCTACAGCTGGACAGAGGAGAGAAAAATTTAATGAAGGGTTCATGCCAAAACCTTGACACCCACACAGAATACAGGTAATCAACACCATCACTGTCTGTAAAATGGAAATTAAAATATCTGTACATTCACTGATCTGAAGGAGTGCAACAATAAATTGGTTCTGAATTCAAACTGGAAAAGTACTGTGACTGGGAAAATTTTTTTCCTACATATTCATATCTTCTATATTAAGAGAAAGTGAGAGAAAATAATTGGTTTCTACTATAAATAGATCCAGTAAATGTTTGGAGAACCCTTTTGTCCCCTTTTTCATCTTGCTTCCTTTTAAGAGATGTTGTATCTTATGTTTATTACTACAATCACTAGCATTTTTACCTTGGTTCCTAAGTTAATAATGTGATGTTTCCATTTTCAGACTCATCAAGGCAACCTTATTTCCTGAATAAAAGGAAAACCCACCTTAAGTGAGTAATTTTAAAGAGGACATTAAATACTTCCTTATACTTCTGTTGTAATAAGTGAATAAAACTCTTCTGTAGTTTAGATGCTAATACACACAACATCTTCAGAATGAGCCATATGTGAAAAAAATACAGTTGTAAAAACACTTTGAAGACACTTTGGCACTAGCTGAGACAGACCTGAGTTCCAGTGAGCCTTTCTAAATTAAATTGAAGCTCATCAATTCAGAAGAGTCAAAAGACCAGAAAAAGAATGTTGTTATTAAAACAATATACAACAATATAAGTCATCTTTCACCTTAGGCTGTACAAGTTACTCAGACTACTAGAACAGATCCAGATTTGCTATTTGAAGGTGTAATGTAATGTAATTTCCAGACACACTCTCTATTTAAAGAAAAAAAAATTCTCATTTAAAGAAAATAATTTTTCATTAGGCCAATGTAGTTTTTTTATTTAAATGGTTTAAAAGTGGTGAACCATTAATTCTTTTGTAGTGGGCTTTTTGGCACTGTAGCTGGATTTTTTCCTTGGCGTGGTGAAGTTTTACGACCTCACTGCAATAATTTCTCTCTAGATGACTGTAACTGATACTCTTTTTATTTTTTTCAATGTAATAAACTAAAAGTAACATGATGTTGACCTTTTCTCCTTTCCACAAACCAAGAAAAATTCTAATTTATTTACACATCTAAGAAAATACAAAATATATTGGCCTGTTTAAAGTGGTTTAATGTGTCTTCTATCCATTTCCAGCCTCACAATTCCAGAGTCCTGTTTACTTCATGTGATTTTTTTCTCTTGAGTAATTAGTTTTCCAAAGAAATAAGTCTGATTCTTCTTTTCCAAATCCACCTATGCTAGATTTCTCTCTCCTAATTTTTTTAAAGTTTCAGGGGAAAATTTCTATTATTTTGTTAGTGTTTGTTATTCCTATATCATACCCTTATCATGAGATTGTAAAAAATTTTCCATTTAAAAGTAATGGAAAAATACATTTTTCCACAGAGTAAAAAGCTCAAAAATTATGATAAAACTTAAATTCAGTCAATGACTTAACAACAACATTCCTGCAGCTTTGTAGGCAGGAATAGCTAGCACATCATAGAAATTATTCTTCACCTTCTGTTTTTACTCAGGAGGCTCAAACTATAAAACCATAAAATTCTCATCTCTCAGTTATTTTAAGTTTCTACAGTACTTAATGTAATCTGATTCAAATGAAATCATATTGTCTCATGGAAATTACAGACCCAATGAAATAGAAAAATGGAGGACTAGAAATTTATTGTTATTTCATAGAGCTCATTGTCTGATTATAAATGTCAGAATCAGTCTTCTAACTATTCAATTTCTTGTCCTAAACTTGCTTATTAAAAAAAAAATCTTTTGTCTTCCAATTTCAAGTTTGTTTTTTTTTAAATTGGTCCAGTTCTTCTTATGCCAATAACGTCATTTTATTCTTATCTGCCAGATGAACTGCAATTCCATATGTAAACTGCAATCACATCCTCCTCAGCTGAAATTATTTGTGTGATAGATATTAAGATGCCAAAACTGGCACTGAGTGATTTGGAACATTTATACAGTATTATATGGAAATATAGAACTAACGTGTCTGCACTGGTACCATCTAACAATCAGTATAATCAGTCTTGCTTGTCATCAGTTAAACAGAAAATGTACAAAAGAATCCCACAATCTGTGACATGTAACCATATCCCTTTCCTCCTATCACTTTCAGAAAAAAACACAGCACTGTACATGAAGAATATGCGTTATTGATCTCTATGATTTCTACTTTATGAATGTTATTCCCTTCTTGCGGAATTACTTTAATACATTTTTCTTGTTTGCTAAATTCTTTTTTCAGATTGTGTGCCAAATTTTTAAATGAAAATATTAAATACATTTGAGGAGCAGTCTGGGGTGCTCCACTTATAAAGCTCTCCATGTTGTTCATCTTTCAGTACAAATATTATTCTCTGTCTAGCAGTGAAAGCATTTTAGTCAGTGTATAAATCTGCCTTATCCATCCCACCCTTCTAAAACTGTATCACATTTTCCTCCATTTCGATTTAATAATTTCACATGAGGTCTCATGGGAAATTCAGCTTGGGTAAATTTGAACTACTCTACGTCCTATTCTACAGAAAATTTGTATTTTTTTAGGTAACATGTTTCTTTGGAATGATTTACCCTTTTTAAAATCAAGTTGTACTTTTTTCCCAGCTTTCAAGTATATAAAATGAAAGATAAATGTAAGGCATTATCATAGAAATTGAGTTAGACACTGTTAAACCAGAAGCTGTTCTCTTTTAAGAATGTTTGTGGAAACATGTAGGATGCTTTAAACCTTTAGCACTGCTGTGACAAAACTAACAGTATTTTTGGAAAAACTATCAAAACTAGGAAGATTAATGGGAATAAGAATTTATCTCAAATGCTTCACAAGATTGTTCCATCATTTCATAATGCAAAAAGGCTGTCATGATGCAGGATAAAAAACTCTTGAAATATATCTTGAGTTTTCCTATTCAGCTTTTCTAAGATGCTTTGATTTCTGGTTCAAGAACTTAGATTAGGCCTTTTCTACCAATTTAGGAAATAGCATATCCTCTTCTTGTTTCTAAAAGTCTAGGATGGATTTTGCCTTCAAGATAAATATAAATAATCAAAAGCTTTAAATCAAAATATGTCTTTAAAACTCTTTGAACTTTATTAATTGAAAAAAATGGAAACAGATTTCAAAATTCTTAAAGTCATTTTTTCAAATTATTGTGTTCTGCATTAATGCAAATTGATGTGGACTAATAAGTGTTAAGAGTAGATTAATTTTCAGAATCAAATATTTTGTTCCAGAGAACCAAAAATGGGAAATAGAAAACCAATCCCTCCAGAATGTTGTTGTGGGAGTTTTTTTTAATTTTACTGTATTCTATCCACAATTATTTTTATTAGTTCCTATTAGCTGACATATTAAAAAAAGTCTACAAAGTGAAAACTTAAGTGAAATTCAGCAATTTTTTCCTGGGACTTCAAGATAGACAGTACATTCACCGGAAGCAGTAACTAACTGATATTTGTAAGCTTCACGTAAGACCTGTGTTTTGACATCTGGTATCTGGTTATACTATTTCAGAGGTTAAATTCCTGGCAGAGTTAAGTAGGTCATCCACTGTCTTACTGTCAGTCCTTCCTGGCATCAAAGGCTACTCTGCCATGTGATGCTACAGCTGTGCTAGAGAGATGGGTGATTAAGTGTTTGAAACATCTCAGTTAGTTACTGTTCTTGGCACAAACCCAGGCTCATAAATCAAGAGGACCCAAAGCAGACTTTTTTTTGGAAGTTTCTTTATCATCCATGAATTTCAAAACTTTCCACATTATTTTTTTATTGTTCTACATGAATAGCACACAGTGCAAAGTAAAAATTCATCAAGTTGCTGCTTTTATGCCCTTTGTGTTACTACCAAAGCTGTTTCAAATGTTTCAGCATATTTTGAACAAATACATAATAAAGAAAAGCAACTGGGCATACATACTGAAAGGTCTTGAAAAGATATAAGGAAAAGTAATTTCTTTTTCTAGTGATTGACAGTGAAATGTATTGCTTGCTTGTTTTGCTAGCAATCCAAAGAACTCAGCAGGGAAAAAAAGAATGAGAATTATACCTTGCCCTTATCCCACTTGGATTTGCTGCTTGATCAGAATGTTATTTCCATTTTGAAAGCTTGTAGAAATATGTCCAAGAAATCAGTACCTTGTGTTTTAGGAGTAGAGCAATAGTTACAATACCAAGGAAAAGTCCAACACTACTGTTTTTCTGAAATGAATGCTACTTATTTCACTGCTGAAACTTTATGCCCAGACATGGAATATCATGGGTCTTATCTTGGTATAAGACTCAATCTAAGGCTTAGTTATCCTTGTTCTAGATTTCTCTTCCAAATAAGCCCAAAGGTAATAATTTCATCATATAGACTGATTTGATACCTCAAAAGGTTTGAAGCCCTTCTCTGCATTAAATAGAAAAGAAAGTAAAGGTCATCTATTTCTTAACTTATATTTTTCAGTCAGGTAATTATAGTTACAGCAGATTTGTCCATGTGTCTCTTATAGCATCTAAAAAAATGCATTTTCCACAATTTTCAACACTGTTATTGCTCATATACTACAACGTTATACTCTCTGCTGTAGGCAGATAAGAGATGAAGAGGTAACAATGGCTTGCAGTGCTTCATAAGGCATAGGAAAAACAAGTTTGAGGAACTGTCATTGAAAAACATATTGAGAAAAAGATCAAAATTATGATATCAGTAAGTGTTGGATCTCACTTTTGAAAATCTAGTTCATGAAGAACACTGATATATTAACTTTCAGGAACTAGGAGTTCATGAAATTATTGCATTTTTCCCACTTATTCATACAATGACAAAAATTCAGCTCAGATAAAGCCAAAAAAGTTCTGCAATCTTTCAGGGAAAATGGAAAGATAATATCTCTAGTTTCAAGTCAACCAGAATGTCCCTTGGGGTTTGTACATGTATCTATGTGAAGATAACTGGAAATTAAAACTTAGCTCATTAGGAAAGGCTAGTGCAGCTCTTTCCTTTTATCCAAAAGTTTTAAAGTAAAAATTTGAAGTGAATACTTCCATCTTGGGAGTTATCTAATTTCCTGGGAGATGTGAACTCTGCAAGGAGTAATGGCCTAACGGCCATGATTAAGGGTACATTTAAGTGCAGCACTACCCATCAATTCTTTTGATGCTCTACTAAATTATATAAATTAATTGTCAAACCCTAAAGTAGTGGACTGAATTCAGCATCCCACATGAAAAGGTCTTCTTGGTTTTGTCACTGCAAGAAGATAGAAATCCATAAAGAATAAAAAAAATATTATATTAGGAAGACAGGCCACAAGTTCATGGGTGATAGTCTCCTAAGTGGAGGAAAGAAAAGCTTGATTCATATGATTTCGAAAGGAAAGAAAAGGCGTTTGAATTGGGACTTCAAAATTTTGAGTGTGACTGGCAAAAACAATGGGTAGAAAAAATTTTGCTGTCACTTTAAAAAAAAATTGGATCCTAAAGAATTTATTTTCAGATAGAATTATTTAATCAATTTGGTTTGCATTGACAAGCAACATCAAAGCCATTGCCATCACATTTTTGGGTAGTACCTGACTGCCAGAGACTGAAATATTACAGTTTATGACTTGCATGTTTTCATGAAGGACTTTTAAAACTGTATTACCAAAGCTGCAGAGAAGACCACCGTACCCTGGATAGACCTCCTGACTGAGGCCTTACACTTTCACTGACGAAGGTGAAGTAACAACTTAGGGCTGGGGGAGAAGAATAACACTGAGCTTAACACCTTCATGGTGGGGGGCACAGCCCCAGGGCTATCAGCTGCCAGGCTGGCACAGACCCTGGAACCCAAGGGTGGGCAGAGAGAGGCTTTGGGTGTGTGTTGGGAAGCCTCTGGTCAGAGGCAGTGACTGCCCAGCCTCTGCTGTGCAGAGGAGCCCGGTCGAGAGGCCCCTTCACCCGGGGAAGAAGCTTATCCACAGCAGAGGGGGTGTCATGGCCCATCAAAGGCTCCCCAAAGGGGTCCCCAGACCCCGCACCAGAGCACTGCAGATGGTGCGACAGACCCTCAGTGCTGCAAGGGACAGTGTCAAACTGGGCCCTGCAAGGGAGGCCCGAGGGCGTTCCCACCTGCCCAAAGCCTTCATTAACCCACGGCATTTTACACTCTGAGGGAGTGGTGGCGGTGGCAGGGCACCCTCACCAGCAAGAAGAGCAGATGGAGGGGAGAAACGAGACCTTGTTGGGACTCTTGGCTGGGTGATATGCTTCTACCTAATCCCTGTCGTTCTCCCCCACCTCCTCACCCCCCACACACTTCTTTTTCTTTCTTACTTACTTTTCTCTTTCTTTCTCTTTGCCTCTTTTACTATTAAATAAAATATACCAATTTTTTTGCACCAACATCTTACCTCGTTTGGTTTTAATCTTGTTTTTGGGTATATTTTGAAACTGCAAAGTTCTTTCTATTTTATACACAGAGACTTTGCTTTTTGCTCTTCTGGCTTTAAACCAGATCATAACACCTGACCCACCTAAGAAATTTATAATAACAAAAGTACAAGTTCTTATTGTAATTATACTGCTGTGTTGTGGGTTTCATCATATAATGGTTTTGGTTTCAACACAGGATCAAATCACAGACTTTTT
>VZTR01011345.1:28805-45862 GCA_013400775.1 Chaetops frenatus
AACTCATGACCATCATTGATTTTGGATGTAGCTCCTTGAGGAGGCTTTGTCTGCCCTCAATGTACCTGAGGGCCCTATCTACTTTTATCCTTTTAACTTTGTCTGGCCTCTGTTTCTAGGTAGAAATAGGCATCAAGCTTAGCCTGGATATTTTTGATTTGTCTCCCACTTACTCTGCTTAAAGGAAGAGAATTTTGAGAATAGGCTTGGTAGCCTTAAACACAGCTTTGCCCTTGGTGGATTTAACCACACCAGACTAATAAGCCATTCCTGAAGACAATCAAGAAATTACATCATTAAATTTTCAATCTCTTGAACATGGATCTATATTCCCAAAATTTGGCATAAACATTAGCACATCAACTGTCAATACCAACCTCTATTTTGTCCTTGCACCTCTAAAAATGTTGGAGCCACTACGACCTGTGAGGCATCACAAAGACAGCACTGGGCTATCAGTCCACATTTCTTTATCAGGCCTAAACCATCCAGTCAAGCTGGAGATACGTAATTGCAATGACAAAGAGTTCAAAGAAGGTGTGAAAGAATAAACAGTCTAAGAGAGAGAGAGAGTGACTTTTGGCACGTCTACACACGGTAACTTCTGCAGCTGCAGTAGTAAGCCCTCCATTGTCCCTTAGAGTGAATTTGTTCACACCAATGACCTATCCAGGGACAGTTCAGGCTGCAGGCATCGTGACACCACTTGGAAATGAGAAAGAGCAAGACAAGGGGGAAGAGATATGAGGGGAAAGAGGAGCAGGAACTGAAACCAGGCCTGTGATTCCTTGTGGCAGTGCTAAAGTCATTAGGGTGAGGTAGGTGGTGGATAGTCATCGGGCATTTCTGGAGGTGGCCTTCACAGGACCAACCATCAAGAAAACAGAAGCCTAGGAAAGAGCTTTCCTTCAGACACTTTGAACCTTGATTATCAAAGAGTATCCCACATTTGGGAGCAGTCCAAATGGCATCAGTCATAAATCCCCAATAATTCTCACGGGTTATATTTTGGCAGCACAGCATCAGCTGCTTCAGTGTGCAGATCCACTTCTACTGCCCCACACTGGGAAAAAAATGTGGGCACAGCCCCAGTATCCTTCAGCCTTTTCCATCTGCGCTCTGATGGTTGCCACTAGCAGATGTTTAGGAGAGAGCTCAATTCTAGAGCAACCCTTTACAACAATCTGTCAATCATCCATTAAGTAGGATTTAAATGCTTGCTTTTAAAAGCTTGTATCTGCTTTGAATTTTCCTTTTTGAAACCAGTTGTACATTTCTACTGCACAATATCTGGTGAAAATATAGTCTGAATTTATCAAATAATTCCTTCTGATAATTTTAAATAAAATATTCATAATTTTCAATAGTAACTCAACAATAAAGTGACCTACAATAATAATGGATTAATAAAGTGACCTACGTTTTCAATGGGGGGTGTGGGATGTGGCCTTTTTTGTAGGTTCAAATGTGCTGACTTCTTAAAAAGCTGTGTGCTAACTCAGTGTCACAATCTTAATTTTTATTTTTGTACAGCCAGCAAATGAAACAGCAATTATCGTTTGCATATGTTGGTACAGTGACAATCATGGCTTTGTAAAGTAGTGAGTGGAGATTTTAATTGACCACTTACAGAAAAAAAAATGCAAAGAGAAGGAAAAAAGACTATTTTGCAGCAGTTATGAAAGGTAAATACATCATTTCCTTTCTTCCCCTTTTGGATCAATACTAGAAAGATATCAGAACTACTAGTAAAATGAATGCCTACTACATGTTTACATATTGACATAGACACCATAAATTCCAGAAGATTTGTTTTGTTCAGTTTTCCAGAGATTTCCTCATTTAAGCTTATTAGTAATCACTGCTAGTAGTCATAAGAAAAAATAATATAAGTAATCTGACTTCAAGGGAAAGGACTAGAAAATATTAAATGAAAATGTCTCATTAATTCATTTGGAAACTATCCACATTAAATATTCAACTTTAGTCAATAAAGAGTGTCCCATCCAGAGAGAAGTGCATGCTTTAACCAGCCTCATGTCTTTCCTCCAGAAGAACAGCATTATATCCTTCCAGAAATCTCCAAAGGTTTTATTTTTAATGGACTTCAATGCATTCAGCTTTCTTCATTACCAAAATTTTGCAAGCTTGATTTATTCAAAATTAATTAGACAGAAGAAAAAAGAGCCAGAGACTCAAATATAGAGGAAGAAATAAGCAGCTGGGAGGTGTTGGAATAAAAAGATGTGCTGATAACAGAAGGAAAAGAAAAAGCCATTAGTGGAGCTCTCAAAGCTAACAAAGTATTCATCTATTCCTGCTGATCATTCTAACTGAACAAGGCAGGGGTAATCAGTAAAATATACACCTCAAAACACATGCCTGAAGTGTTCTCCTGTTTATTAATTTTTCAGAGAAAAATACCTTATGCCTTACAGCAACAGAAATTATTCTCTTTCCCTTCTGTTTCTGGGGTGAAACCTGGCAGTTGCACAAGTGGCTCAAAGGGAAATGGTTCTTAGCTGGTCTGCCTTTTAATGGATTCATTACATCCTCCTCAGTCCTTCATACTATGCAAATAACAGCACAAATTTTAAACAATTCTGTTAGCTGATACTGCTTGTTAAAAATGGGTAATCAGACTGACTGATGGCATATAAAATTTGCAGGGGTTGGATAATATTGAGGGCATCTCAGGCAAATTTTATCTACCCAGTTTGATTCCCTAGAAATAGAGCTTAATCTCTTAAATTTGGGGTACAATAGCATACAGGAAGATGCTCTTAAATAGGCAATCATTTAGATAAACCATATGAAATGCCCTTGTTATAAGGTGTATTAGGGCACAGACAGGTTGAGTGATTGGCAGGGTCAAATAAAACTCCATTTTCACCTCACTGTAAGGGAAAAGGAAACTTCATTGACTGATATCTAACTGGTAATGCCCACTCCCTTTTCACAAATACCAGAGCCAAATGATCTCTGCTGTAGTGATAAAACATCAGAAAAATTTTCCCCAAATGAATTGACTACAGTTTTCATCCAAAGGAGCTGTTGCAGGTAATTCTATGTTAGAGGTTCTCCAAACACCATATGAGATTTTCTGCATTTTTCTTATTTTATCAAAATAACACTGAGGTTGGATATTTCAGTCCTTTGCTTCTGCATGGTTTTGGCAATCTGTAGTATGCAGTAAAACACTTTCCCCAGACGCCAAATCCTGTTCACAATAATTTAGCAAGGTTATGTCCTAGAATTTTCTTGCAGTATGATCACAGACTCTTATTCTCCTTTCCTCTCTCTTGTTATTATTTTCTCAATTTTATTGCAAGAACCACAGAGGAAACAGAATGTGTCTTTTTCTGATGTGATGAAAGAAAAACTGCCTTCTAAAACACTGATTTTCACTTAGCAATGTTTTCTTCAGAACACTTCTAAAATAACTTTGGAAGAGTTATCTGAAACTTGAAAAGACTTCCTTACCCATTAAAGCCACTGGTTTAATAAGCTCTACAAATAATATTAGTTTCTAAGATAGAGCTTTTTTCTCAGTGTAGGTGTGAAGTGCAATATCTAATGTGCTTGTGTTTTTCTTTGGAGCATAACAGACTCTTTCAGTGCTCTCTGGATATTTTGTGCCACAGTGTGCAGGGATTTTTTATTCACTTACATATTTTAAATTCAGACCCGAAGATCTTAGTGGCACAGTGGCACACTGCAGCAATATCAGCGATTCACTGTTTTAAAGGTCTTCCATATGATTAAGAGGTACTGGCAAGGGTGCTTATGACCAGTATTCCATGAAAAATACCCATGGACTTGGACATCAGAATTTTAGTGTCAACTCACATTGATTAATTGCCAGAAGAAGAGGATGCTTGGATCTTTCCTAATTCTTTCAGAGCTGGTGATGTTATTAGTTGCAAAAATAAGTGTCAAGATTTGAATTAGGATTATTTGAAAGCCAACTTTTTTCCCCTAAGACATGCTTCACATTTAATATTAGTATAAGCCCTAGTTAATATGAGTATGTCTTCTTAATTTTCAAGACTTGAACCAGTGGCTCCACACAACTATTTATTTGTAGTTAAAGTTATAAAATCATTAAATAATAGAAGGGTTTGGGTTGGAAGGGACCTTAAAGATCTTCTAATTCCAATGCCCCTGCTATGGACAGGGGCACTTTCCACTTTCCCATCTAACCTGGCCTTGAACACTTCCAGGGGATGGGGCATCCACAGCTTCTCAGGGCCACCTATGCCAGTGCCTCACCAACCCCACAGTAAAGTATTGTCATGTCATATCTGCTGGGTGAGATATATGATGAAGATAAGAGAAACAGTATGACTCAAAAGACTCTATTATAATAAAAAAATCCTTTCATTTCAGGCTGCCCGATCAATTTACAGCAACCAAGTATTATTTCCTGGTAGTAGCTAAGCAGGAAATAAGTGTTAAAATAACTAAGGGAGGCAGTAAAAAACTCCTGGCACATACTCCATTCCAAAGTACAATACAAACACAACACTGAGGTCAAATACCCAATTAACTTTGCAATTCATAAGGAAAATCCTTCCAATTTAATATTTTGAAGCTGTCCATTTGTATTTTTTCTGTGCTTATTTATCTATCCACCTATTAAATTCCTAGTGACTAATCTGTTGTGTGACTTCTACACTACAGAATAAGAGGGGAAAACTGAGATCCTCATTCATGTTAGTGTTCAGTTATTGAAACCCACATGAGGAGATAATGATGCTGGCAAGTACAGTACAATTATCTGCTCTCTATAGCACTGAGAAAAGAAAGGGCCAAAACAGGAATTCAGGAGACTCCTTCAAGCTATTGGCTCCAGACATAATATGTTTGTGGCTGATATCTTAGGTGAGTAATGTTTCATGAATGAGTAATGAACATGACAGATTTGAAGAACTGCAGACCAGTTGGAGCTTTTTATATGTATAAAAATACATAAATCAACATAGAATATACCTTTAAATTATGCTATTTAAGTAACACAAATAAGAAAATAAGTTTTCACCCAGGGAGTTATAGCCAGAGAGACCTGAGGCCTGCAAGTAAGAGATCAGTTTTTAAAATTACGTTTAAAAATAATGTATATTTTTCCAATCAGATCTTCTGTTCTTATTTGCTTTTTAGTAGATTTTTGTTCTTATTCATATTTTTTAATGAAAAATATCATACTTCTGCTTCCAACACCAGTACATTTTTCCAGTGTTCTAGAACTAAGATTCACTGTGGACAGATCTTTTACACTCTGAGGATGAAAACAAATGCATCAGGACTTCAGAGTGCAAACATGATACTCCAGGTAGTAGGACTGTGTCTTTGAAAAAGAAATCTTTTGTTACAAGACACCATTTTGAAACTGTGTATAACAAACCAAATGCGGATTTCAGTGGCAAATATGGAGAAATAATAAGCAGGTCTCAGTACTCAAAAAGAACACTTTTGATCTGTAAAATAACAGGCTTTATACAGAAATCAGGATGAAGTTAGACATTGAATACATCTGTAGGAAGTCTCACTTCTTTTATACGGCCCATAATAGAAACAAACAAAACAAAACAAAACAAAAGATAGACCCAAAATATTTTCTCCCCCCAAAACCCCAAACAAATATCCACATCTGAAAAACAGCAAAAGCAAAGTAACTATGAAGTGTCATTATGCCCTACTTTTTACTTCTATATTGTTGCAGCATTACTGATTTTAACAGTTGCTTTCTATTTTCAATACATTGAGAACATCAAACCAATTGCTAGATCTTATTTATCTTTTCCTAGAACACAAATATTTAACCTACACAGTTCTAAGCATGAGGCTATGTCTTTTGGAAAATAAAACATTTTCTAGGTGAATTAGGCACACAAATAATTACACTGGGTCCAGTTGAAGGTCTGGCCAGCCCTGTATCCTCTCCCTGGCAGGGTCAGGAACTAGAATTATATCAGGTAATATATACCATTATTCTTCTCATTATCTTTTTGCATTTATAGCGTTTTCAACATGGACATTTCCTGTACACAGGGTTATACCCATACCACTGTGTATATAAGTCTTTCCCCAACGTTTCTACCAGAATTTCTCTCACTTTCTACAATTAAAAATTTGTATTTCTATCACCCAGATTGCACTGTGCCAGTAAGTTCCACACCTGCAATGAAATTATGTAAAATACTATGTTAGAAAGTACTACCCTCTGCTTAACTTAAAACATCAACTGGATAATTAATTTAGTGTCATAATTTTCACTGCCTGTCTTGAGCATAATGGATATCAATATTGTAAACTGGGCAGCTACATGATTAAAGGTCTTTTGTGACAAAACAGTCCATGAAATATAATTAATAATATTCATAAAATATTGAATTTTTCTCAAATGCTTCCAGATTGTTCATGCTCTATGAGCAACAAATTCCATTAGTGGATTCCTTTTATACTCAGTTGCTTTACCAAGAAAACTCATATAATTTTTTATAGTTTTTGTATAGTACATAAAAATATATTATGCTTGAGAGAACTTGGAAGTCACTAAGACAAATAGAAGAGGAATCTATGTCTTAGTATATTACTGGCTTTAAAATATTAAAAAAAAATTATGTATGTGTGTGTTCACTGCTATGAACATGATTTGACCAATAAAAAGGAATTATATAATAGGTCCACATAATATTTTTTGTGCAAATAATTAGCTATGTGAAGCTATGTAATAATGAGAAAAGTGTTTTTTTGAATTTGTGCTCTGCTTTAATATTTTTCTCTTTGTATTTTTCTTAAGTGACACTGTATTGAATGGCTAAAATGTGCCATGTGAAATATGCAATGTAATATTGCTCAGAAATTAAATATTAGGGGAAATAAAATAGAGAAAGCAAAAGTGTTTTTAGCATTAATAACCAGCCAAACTAACCTTTGAGTGTGGTTATTACCTAGTATTTTAGGTAGATCATATATCTTAAGGAGAGAATATCCTACCTATGGATGAAGATATATACCAACAACTATGCTAAAGCACTGTATTCACAATCCTATTAAGGACTCAACAACAGGGCAGATTTACCATATCAAACTAATCAACCAAGTACTCCCAAATTAATTTACATCCAAAGAGAAGACACAGAGGTATATTATTTTTTAGTCTTTATTTTGGTGACATGTTCTGGATTTCTATGACTCTTCAAACCATTGCATTGTTCTTTTTTTTCCTTAATTCTTTGATACAAATAACTCCTTGAACTTAAGATCATTACTATTGAAAAGGGAGCTTTAGGTGTCCCTGAGAATCTGTGGAAACTGCTGACAGGCTCCAAACTCTTAAAATTATCTCATATACTGTATTCTCCTTCTGAAGTCAAAAAAAGCATGTGTGATTGTGCTTAGAGAGGAATACACTATTGTTCCAGTTGCATGAAGTGCAGGCAAGTGAGGATGACTGTCAGACCCCTTCAGCAAAATTAGTATATACATATTTGACTGCTTTCTCATCCCTAATCTCAACTGTCTTCCGTCTTGGAAATAGAAGACCAAATCTATGCTTTTCCACCCACAAGGTATTATGCATATTCTGCAGAAAGGGACAAAAATAATCAAGAATGTGCAATGTCTGGAGGACACCTTTCTACTGTTTTACACTGTAGGTCTGAATGCATGAAATGGGGGAAAGGTGTGCCTTAAAAAAAAATGGGATTAAGGGCAGAGAAAAGTACCTCTGCTTTTGACCTTCATCCAGCTTCACTAGTCTTGAATGACATCTGCAAACTATCCTAGATTTATTACATATACTCCTTCAGTGAGACCTGATGGACTCACCTGCCCTTTAAAGAAGACCTCTGATATTGGAGGGGACTGAAAACAAACATGTCAGTGCTATAAATTCTCATGCTATATAGAGGATTCCTGTGCACAACCTAGCCTGGCTTCCCTGCCCTCCACCTGCATCACCTCTAGAAAAGACAGGAGACTGCATTCCATGACATCATGAAAATCTTACTCCATCACTGCTCTGTGTACATCACAGCTGTACAACCCCCTTCCTTTTGTACAATGCCATCAAATCAGTATTTCCAAACCTTCACTTAGCTCCCTGCACCTGGTCTAGAGCTCACACATTCCTTCAATTTCCTATATAAAAACTACTAAACCTTTCACTAATATTTTGGGACTGAATCTGCTAGTGCTGCCCAGTCTGCTGGAGACAAGCTATGATAAGGGACTTGGATGTCCCAGCAACTTGTTCATCACTGTCTCCCAGTGAAAGCCTGATGGTAAAGATTAATGTGTTCTTATTCACCAGCAGTCAGTGGTGATGGTCTTTTCCACTTACCTGTTAGAGATATATTCTGTCAATTTAACATTCATGAAAGATTTATGTATATTTGATAGCCAGTGATAGAAGTATGCACTAAATGTGCTAAAATTGTCATTTGCCTGAAACATGTCTTCATTCCTTTCTCTCTTATTTTGCTCTTTCACACAAGCATTAATAACAGTGTATTCAACAGACAATAACAATACACAATTTAGGAACTGTTGCTTATTTATCGATCTGAAAATGTGCACATAAATAAACTGATAAAACTATAGATTTATCAATCCAATTCTTAAAATGTATATGGAAATGCTATGTAAAAGGTGTGAATGACATGCAAAAAATCTGTGATGAAATTAGAATTTTATTAGTGCAAATTAATTGTTGTCTTCCTAGGTAGACGTTTATCAAGTGCATGTTACCATGGCAGAATTCATTAGTGTATTTGAATGTACAGGTTTAAAGACCTTTTAATATCCTTGAAAAATCCTATTCTGCTTATTATTGCAGAAGATAATTTGAAGACAATGGAGTACAGTGCTGACAATGCTGGGCAATATTTCTAGGATATTGTGAAAAGAAATGTATAAGGAACATCTGTTGGATTCTCTTGTACAAAAGTGGTTTTTTGTGTCTGCCAAGAGCAGCACTGTCTTAGAAAAGTAATGTCTGTGTCTCTGCTGGACCATGCAGAACTACAAATTGTGAATTGCTAGATTGGATTACAAAAACCCCTTCCATTTTCCTCAGTGTTTAAATGGCTTTTTAAATGGATTATCTGTTATGAGCTACACTAGTGACAAAACTAACTTTATAAAAATCTAACATTTAGGTGACTTTGATGAAGTTTCAATGCTTAGATATAACAGGATGAATGCAAACTGATATTTCATGAGATCATCAATAAAATTTTTCTCTGAATGTCAAAAAAAAATAAAAGGCAAACCTGATGATATGAATGTGGAGTGCTTTGTCATTTTACAACAGTATTGTATATGACAGCAGACAGAAAAGACAGAGATTTCTTTGTTTCCACCATATGCCTAAAAACCCTGCAGTCCAGGAAAAGAATTCTGACAGGAATGAAAGCAGTTCCAAAGAGCTACACCTCTGTGGGTGATTTCTGAGGGATGAATGGATTCACAGTACCCCAGCCTTTTAAATAACCCCAGCATGGGTTGAGTTTGCATATGCAAACTGAAATGTTACAGTGTGATTTCTCCTTTCTATCATGTTTAATGCCTTGATTTTGCTATAGTGAAACATTTTTAATAACATTAAGTAGTTGGAAAATGAGCCTTTGGTATTTTACAGCTTTGTGCATTATCAAAAGCTTTTAGTACAAAGTTTACACAAAAAGGATATGAATGATTGAAATTCTTGAACACTACCCTGTCAGTAGGATGATTCTGGCTTTATTTCCCTCATTTACATTTTAATATTAAAAACTTTGGACATTCAATGTATGCAAGTTCGCTTATACAGATTTTTAAATGCTTCTAATTTTAAATAAATATGTGTATTTTCCCCGTAATGATAATCACTTCTAAAAGCTGATCATCAACAAGGCTAATCACAAACTTGCAATTAAAGTAGCCAGTCACAATCATAATTTTTTAAGTTTAGTATGAAAAAATTGCTCTTGGAAGTTTATAAATAATCGTTTTCTGTGAAAAAAAAAACAAAACATTTTTGATTGGTGATGCATTGATTATGCTCATGCTTGCAGAGCATAGCAACACAATCTACAAAGGAATATCTTTGCTCATGAGTGATACAGACAAACTGCAAGTGAATTCTGAGCAGCTAGTTCTGGTTCTGATAACAGCCTGGTCCTGGCAACAGGAAATAGGAGAAGCTCAACACCTGGCTCTGTGCATCTTTGATAGCCTGTACCTGGTCACACAAGCCAAGCATCAACAAATTAACTGTACAGTTGTTGAGGGCAGACTGTTTTTCAGTAAGGTCTTAGTTTCTTCTGTTTCTCAGGTCTCCTCAGTATCAGTTGGGGTTGTTAGTTTATCCTACAAACACATCAACTCTATCAAATTGCAGTTGTTTTCTGAAACAGTTCATCAAACATTTTGTCTTGTTTTTCTTAACAGTGTTAGCCTCTTCTGTAATGAGGGGAACATATGAAAAAATCTGTCTCTAAATAGCATTTCAGTGGCTGGAAGAGAAACAAAGCAATTCTGATGAAGACTCTTTCTTTGAAATGAGGATTATTGATGCACTAGTTGAAGCCCAGCACAACGTCTAGCACAAGAAACCATCAGCTCTGGCTCTGTGTAGCTTGGGATGTTCCATTAGAACATATAGAAGATGTCTAAGAGATTTTCAGAACTTGGTATTCCCCCATTTAAATATGTTCATTATAATCAAGTAGCATACTTACATGGTTAAATTTAATAATTTTCATTACAAATTTTCCTAAGTGTCCATATAAAGCCCTTCTAAAATACTGTGCATTTCTTCTTGAAAAAATAGAAATTGATATTATTGTGATGCCAATAAAAACATGCACAAGAGTAAAAGTTTTTACAATCTATGAATTGCTAATACTAATTTTATATAGTGCAGGATAACTACGTAAGAACATTAGATCTTCTTAACTTTACCACGTCTTCTGACTTTATGTTACTTACACTATTTCAGATCCAATACTTAAGACAGATGCTATCTGTTTTCTAGACTGTTTTGCATTTTTGATTGATACAGTAATTTTCTTGCCTTATCTGACTTTTCAAATCCTTATTTTTCACAAGAAATGGGATGATTCACCCTAGGGCCACTGTAGATTTAAAATTTGTTTTGCAAAGTTTTCCAAAAAAATAAGTTCTCAAAGTGTACCGGGGGTTCAATTATGAAACAATATTTGGCTTCATAAGGAATTACAAATCCTCAATGGATTTACATATTCTTACTAGCTGCAGGTCCATGCAAGCACTCTTACATGATTCTTGCTTTTTCCACAAGTACATCCACAAAAAACTTGAAAGTCTAACCCAAAAAGTAATCTCATCTTATGATTTTCTGTCTTGAAGAATGGCTACCATAAATTGTTGTTTTCCTTATCTGGAACTACTTTGTATTATAGAAAATATAATAATTTAGTTTTTCTTTAGGCTAAAACTAAAACTTTGGTGATACTTCCAGAAAGTAGTGGTTCTACGAGGACGTTCATTAAATCATTCTACCTCTTTTGAACAACCAATCCATGTTTTAAGAACCTTATCCCAGCACAATTAAAATTCAGAAAAATTGAAATTAATATCTTTATATTTTTCACCCTTGCTCTCCAGTTAAAAATATTTTGAGGATACTTTATAGCATAATTTAGCTTTAGTTTATTCTTCCATTCATGTTTCTTGTTTTCTTCTGTTGTTAAAGTTAACCTGCCAGAATGACTCACTGAAATGAAGATAGTGCCAAAAACACTGTGGTAACCATGAAAAACACTATGAATTTCAAAGAACTGAAGTACCCTATTTTCTTCAAATCAGTATATGAATAGATATCATAGTCTTACCTCACAAAGGAAGGAAGTACAGTAAATTGAGGAAAAGTCTTCTGTGGTCTTTTGTGTGTACATGATAAATTTAATTTCAGACAATAACTGCAACTTAAAAAAATACATGTCATTTTCTCTTTTTCATATATGCTTTTAAAGATAGCAAAAGAAATATAGCTAAATACTCCCAAAATTAAAACCCTCAGGCCACAAGGTCAAAAAAAAGTTATACAAGTGCAACTTCTGCACAAGGGCAAAGCACTACTTGGAAGGGCATTAAAATGCAAAGACAATTATGCATAAGAAACACTGGGAGGAAAACAATGAAGACATAAACACAGCAAAAATTTTAAAAATCTTTCATTCTAACATACTCAGTATGTCTGCCTTTTAATATCAATACCAAGCTCAAAGTCAGTGATCACACCACAACCAACAGGCAAGCGTGGACTGCAGGTGATTTGCTTCTGACTAACATCACTGAATAAAAAAACTTGGAAAAACAAGCCCAGAGAGTTGAAGTTGGGGTTTAGGTGTTGCACAGGGGACAGAGACAGAGACATTTGGAGACCAAACCCACACAGAAAGCATGGCCAGTGCTAGGGATGAGAATAAATACCCTCCCAAGACAGTGTTTGAAGGGACCTGGTATTGAAGGTTGAGCTGAAGCAGAGCCTGGTAGGGGTGGGGCTGGGTGGACAGTTCAGGTCTGCTTGTGCCCTCCAGGTCCTGACAGCTGGAGACAAATATATGTAAAAGACAAATACTGGGAGCACACCCACATGGTGAGTTCACTTCACACCCCTGATTAACATCATTTAGATACATCTGTGCACTCAAACAAAGGTAATGATGACTGGCCCAAAGGAGCTTCTGTGGTCATGATTGTGTGGAGCTAAAGTGCACAGCTGTCATTTTCATTGATATTTTATGCCAGGTTTTACCAAGGACTTTCTTAAGCCTGTTATTTTTTAACTGGTACATTATCATCTATACACCACAGGAGCAAAGGTCTTAGTCAGTGATTTAAAAAATGAAATCTCGATGAGATCCAGCGCTTGAAAATCAAATTGTCTGGATGGGTTGATATCCTTATTGCAGAAAAGAACAAATTTGTAGACAAAAGGCATGTGAGTGAATACTTTTGTCTTTTATAAACTAGTTTATTTTAAACTACCATTCTACCTAGAGCTCAGGGCAGCTCTGTCAACACAGACCATCTGAATACATGGTCTAATGTATTCATCATATTTTATAAACATTACCATTCATTTTAGAATATTAAATTTCATAAAACAATGTTTATAAAGAGAATATGTGAAGAATATGAACAGCACCATAATCAGTCTTAAAGCAAAGAAAGTTTCAAAATATTAACTGTCGCACTCTGTATATTGCATTTATGAAACAGTCACCTTTTCTGCTGAACTCACAGCATGAAAATGCTTTAGAAGGTAGTCAAGAAAAGAAACTAGAAATGCATCTTGTACATGAACTATATAACTCTTTTATCAGTGCAGGCTAGAAGTATTTGAATAGTTTAACATTTTTTTCCCAGCATTAGTATTTGCCCTTTTTCTGAGAGCAGGATTTCTCCAGTGGGAGATAATTGGGATTTTTACATTCATATACCACTGAATATCAGAATGCAGTGGAAAAATTTAGCCATTTGGAATACAGCAAGGCCTTGGAATTATTGAATTCTAACTACAACTTGTTTTTCTAGGACTGAGGTTAACTTTGCGTTGTTTGAGTAAAGGAACCTGATTTGGAAAACAGGTTGTTCTTCTTGTTCATGTGAAGTAAACACTGGGATTCAATAGCTAGGGGTAAGGAGGCGAGTCAGAAGATCCAAATTACATGTTTGTCATTAGCTACTCTTGGCTTTTCAAGATGAGTTCGTTATCATGTAAATAAGCAGCCACTGTGGCTCAGTGTCATTGCTAGCCTTGGAGAAGAGCTACTGATGTAAAGAAGTTCTCAATATTTCTTTGGTCTTTTGAAAAACTGGTCACATTGTGAGTTCATGAAAGGCAGCAGTGTGAGCCTGCAAGATACATCCCAACATTAGTAGGCTCTTCACAGTGACAATGTCCTTTGATCATTACTGTTGTTTGTGTGGCAATGCAGGGTCTACTTCTGCAGTAACTGACTGTGTGTTATCAACAGGGAACATGATAAAACACTTACTCTGCAAAGTAAAGATTGCCTGCTCAAACTGGAATCCACTAACTTTTAAAAATCAATACTAATGCTTATTGAAATTGTGTCATATAAATTGTGTTTGTTTAAATTCCACTTTGTTCAAAACAAATCATCCTTACTGGTAGGATATCCTTTTAAAATGAACATATAAGTCTTTTCAAAATCACAGACACATTAGCAAATTCATCAAAAAAAATCCATCCGTGTTATCTTTTTTGATATAAATTTATCCAAAGAGAAACTTAGACAGGTAGTAATCATAATCAGTTTGACAGAATCTAGATTTACTTCTGTGTCCAATTTACATCTCAGATTTACTTTCTCAACAGAAATTCCACATTGTTCAAATAAAATTTTGTTATTTTCTTTATATCAGTAGTGGGGCCATATCTAACAGACACCTCTGGTATGTATGGTTTTTAGAAAAGAAAACCATAAATACACTGGTGTTGGATGTAGGCTTCAAAGGGCTGACTGGCACCAGAGGGTGGCAGAACTGGCTTCCACGGGGAGGCTCCAAGCTCTGGTCCATGCCAGTCATTTACAGCAAACCCACTGCAGGACACAGCTGAGCCTGTCGGCCTTGGATGGTGGCTCCTCTCAGAAGATGTACAAGAAAAGGCAAAAGACTGCACAGCAGTGAGGTTGAAGCGTGGGAAAACAGCTGTGTGGACACCAAGGGGGTAGAAGAAGAGATGGCAGAGGTGCTTCCAGCACAGGAGCAGAGATTTCCCTGCTGCCACTGGAGCAGCAGATATAAGTGCTCCAGCCCTCTAGGAACCCTGCCCAGAAGCAGGTGGATACGTCCTGAAGGAAGCTGAGACGTGTGCAGAGCCTGTTCCTGACTGTAATTTCAATCCCCTGACAGCAACTGCAGCCCATGGAGAGGATCTCAGGCAGGAACAGCTTTTCTGGCTGTGGAGCAGGCAGGGCCTATGCTAGGAGCCTTTTCCCAAATTGTATCTCATGGAGAGGGCCCACATTTGAGCTGGGAAAAACTGTAGGCAGGAAGGGCAGCAAAGAGCAATTGCTGTTGACTGATCAGATCCCCCTACTCCCCAGTCTTCTGCTCCGTTTGGATGGAAGAAAGTGGAGGAGTTGTGGGTGAAGGAATGAAGTTCAGCCTGAGAAGAGGTTTGTGGGGGAAAATAATTTTAGCTTTTGTCTTTGTTTCTCACCATCCAATTCTACATTTAAGGGTCAATAAAATAAACTGAGTCTCCCAAGTTGAGTCCTATTTACCCATGGTGGCAGCTGGTAAGTGACCTCTGTGTCTTGGGATAAATTTTGTCATGAACTCAGCCCATGCAGCCAATATTTAGATATTATAATATATAGATGATTTCTTGATTGTATAGAGAAAACTGCTTAAGAGACACAACATCTTTCTGTACCAGTAACATTAAAAAAAAAAATTTTTTGATAAGTGAAACATTCCTACATTCCCACAGTGTCTGAAGTGCTGAAAGCTCTTCCAAGCCTGAGAACCTGTAGAGTTCTATAGTATTTACATCTGCATTTTTTTTCTCTACACCATAACAAGTAAACCCAATAAGACCCTAAAAAATGTTTCCATGTTAAAAAATATAGGAATTATTGTCCCACAAGAAAAAATTGCATTTATTTTCCTGAAGTTAAAAGTGGAAGAATAAATTCTGATAATACAAGAAAACAGCCTTCTAAGGACAAAAAATTAGAAACAGGCAACTAAAATCACCATAAGTCTATGAAAATAAAAATATCATCATAAGCTCTGTTATACAAAAAAAAAAGGGAAAATTAAAGACAAAAAGACAAACTGTTTCTGTCTTTCCCTTCTACTGCAATAAGCTTCTCTTATGCACTCATTTCATTTCTGTGCAAATGCACACACTTCTGTATGGACACAAGGTAACACTGGAATATGTAAGGCTTATTTAGAAGATTTAGGTAATATTTGTGTTTTATTACTTCCCAAATTTAGGTCATATTCTACAGAGGAATTCTCTATTTCACTAGTCTAAGAAAACATTATTTTTAAAAAATAATAATATTTTACATACCAGCCACTTTATAGATAAATATTCTTGTGTGTGCATGTATATGAATTGCACAAGAACAAAGAAAGAAGATCTGTGAAAACCCATGGAAACAAAGGACTGGGAGGCCTTCAGATCTCTGTGGTTGGTATCTCGTGTTATAAGATCACTTTTATAAGTGTTATGGCCTCCGATTTAAAAATCATTTTGAATTTTTCTGTTAGACCTCTCCATGACCTTTCAATTTGGCTGAATCTGCAGAAACATGCTGCTCTACTTTCTAGA
This sequence comes from Chaetops frenatus, assembly GCA_013400775.1. NCBI lineage: Eukaryota > Metazoa > Chordata > Aves > Passeriformes > Picathartidae > Chaetops > Chaetops frenatus. The sequence goes on from VZTR01011345.1 coordinate 45,157, forward strand.
TATTTTCTTCTAGTGCTGAAACAGAACTTAGTTGCAAACAATTTCTATCCATCTTTTTTTCCACCAACATGACTTTGATCTTCCTCCCTGGCATGTGCATCACATTCCTGCCATAGCCCATTGGAAATATACAAAATAACCAAGATTCTCTCCAACATGCTGGATTAATTAAAGAATGCCAGACAATTTTTCTTTTATTGTCTACACCCTTCTTTCTCTTGAAGCAATTTCTTGCTTCAGTAAGAGTTAATGATTCTTGAAAACAGCCAATCAAAACTCTGCAAAATTAGGTCAAACAGTGCTTAATACAATAGAATTAAAAATTCTCTCTGTCTGCTGAATACAACTCAAATGATACCACTCATGCTTGCTTTTATCATGAATGTGAATTATTATTTTTAAGCAAGAAAAGGACTCTATCTTTCATTGCTGTTATTTATAGAGAAGTTGCACTTTGTACAATGCTCTATAGTTCATGAAGAGAAATAAGCCTTTTCTTTGGAAGTGAATCTTTTATCTAAACTTCAAAGCTCTAGCATTAAAAAGAAGACTTCAGAATCCAAAATACGAGTATCTGAAGAGGCTTTATTGTAAACTATAAGATTTAAAGGAGTTTAAATTACTTTTCAGATTCCTTATTCCCAATTTTACTTTCAACTTATTTGTCACTGGAACAGATCTGGGCTTTTGATTATCTCTAAGTACA
>VZTR01011345.1:45874-75608 GCA_013400775.1 Chaetops frenatus
AAAAAAAAAAAAAAAAAAAAAAAAAAAAAAAAAAAAAAAAAAAAAAAGGGCTCAGTTGACATGTCAGTGCTCCTCTGACATTTGATTCCACCAATATTTGTTATATTTCCCATGACATTGTGAGAATGTCTTTCCTTAAAAAGTCGACCTACAACAATCCTGTGCAAATGCCCTAAGCCATATAGTTGTGGATGAGAAATAAAAGAAGTCTTTAAAAAATATCACAGATTGTTTTCTCAATATTTCAACAGGACGACTGCTGGCAAAAAGCCCTCTAAATTCACTGCTTGCTGAGTTTTGCATGTTCTATAGAGCACTGTGATGTCAAAGAAGTAGTGAAAATTAGTTTTTCTGTTCCTCACTTTCTTTTAAATAGACCATCTTTGTTTAACCCATGCAGACATCTCAGCCCTATGCTTGTTTACCCACCACCGCTGCAGAAGTGGGATCAGGGAGAGAATCAGAAGGGCAGGAGTGTGAAAACAAGCAGATTGAGAAAAAGACAATTTAATAAGGAAATCTAAAGCTGTGCACACAAGCAAAACAAAATAAAGGAATAAATTCACCATTTCCCATGGGCAGGCAGGAGTTCATCATCCCCTGGAGAGCAGGGCCCCATCACACCACTCTGACTTGGAAAGACAAACATGATCACTCCAAACACCCTCCCTTCCTCCTCCTTCCACCTGCTTTATACACTGAGCATGATGTCATATGCTGTGGAATATCTCTTTGACCATTTGGGGCAGCTGTCCTGGCTGTGTCCCCTCCCAAATTCCTGCATACCACCCAGCCTACTCGCTGCTGGGGTGGTGTGAAAAGCAGAAAAGCCCTTGGTTCTGTATTAGCTCTGCTCAGCAACAGCTAAAACTGCTAGTGTTATCAACACTCTTTTAGTCACAGATACAAAGCACAGTAGCCTATAAGCTACTCTAAAGAAAATTAACTCTACCACAGTTAAAACCAGTACAGAGATTTAAAACTGGCAGTATTGGAGACATTTACATCCAGAAATCCCTCCCAAAGTACTAAATCTGACTATGTATTTTATTATTCTTTCTTTTAATGAAGTAGAAAGTCATGGGCAAGAGATCAGCACTTTTTCCACAAAGTGGCATCAAGAAAGATTTGTTGTACAAATTTCCTAGGGGAAGTATAATTTCAATTAATTAGGAAATTATATTTTCCAGGTCAGGTTATTTGTGGCCAGAAAGATGAGAATATTTTACTATAACATCTGAGTGCATTAAACATTCATTCATCTGTTGCGACATAAAAGCTTGGTGAGATTGGAAATATTATTATTCTCATTTCAAAGTAGGGAACAAATCACTACTGTCCTTGTACAACAAAATATGTACTCTGTTTCAAAAAACATGTGAGTCCACTTGGTGTTACCCACTTATTGAAGGCTGCATACACTAGAGAGTTTTGTTTGACGGTTGCTACACTGAGAGGATTTGCTCACATAGTCAAAGTTCAGATTGGAGCACATTCTCCCTTCCTGAGTCAGATGAGCATTTCTTTGGTTCAAGAGGGACAAATATGGTAACACTTGCTTAAAAAATACAGTTCTAGTCAAATTCTTTTACACACAAACTGGAAGCCTAAGATATAAAGGGGAGGAACACTCCCCCACCAAGATTTCACAGTGACTGTGAAACAGATACAGCAGAGTAAAACTTACCCTGAACATTAGAATAGATCTTTCTATTAGAGATGATACATGTTCAATCATACATTTATGCATTTTATAGCCTATGTATTCTTTAATTTTAATTAAATTAATGTGTATGTTTTAATTTTTATTGTAGTATACCATTATATGTTGCAATAACGTAGCCATCATGTCAACACAAAACTTAGATGCCCTCTGGACTGAAAGGGCAGGTTCAATAAGGAAAATATCATTATTATTTTCATATAATGACATCATTATTTAAAAGGAGCCAAAGGATACTTTGAGGGAATTATGAACAAGACACCAATACCAGTAAATTGATGGCAGATGTTATAAAGAATGGAAGTAACAATCACTTGGCTAGATAGGACTAGGGGAAAATAAAAATAGGCTTAGCAAAGTGTTGGGAGGCCACAAAATTCAGGGAGACATGGTCTCTGGAGGCTTCCACCAGCAAAGGTACAAATGAGAGGTGGATCTGCTGTGGCAAGCTCTTGGCAACATCCCTCACCAAAAGAAAGTTGACAGAAGGAAAGGAGGAGAGTTCTAATGTGGAGAAAGAGTAGGTAAAAAATTCAAACTTTTTTTTTTTCCCAGAGGCAAACAAACATTAGCATAGCATAGTTTTTCTTGCCTAAATCTTGGAGGACATGAAGAATTTTTTTTTCCTTATCCAGAATCTCAAACGAAACAAATGAAACTAACAGGCAGGAAATACCCAACAAAACCAGCAATATTTCTGGAGAGTTTGCAACTCTTGTCCTCAAGGGGATATAAAAATAAAATCATTTATTTGGCTCAGAAATCAGAAATTTTTATTTGGCTGGACAATCTAGAACAGATTAACCCATCTGAGATTAAAGACAGACCCTTCTGTGGAAGTATTGATAGACACTTCTATTCCTTTATTTTTCATCACTGCCTAGCAGATATTACATTAGACCACTGTTCTCATTTAAAAATTTTCACCATGAGGGAAATGTGGCATATCTGGAAATATAAGAATACTTAATTAAATTGGGAACACCTTTTCCTTGTTATGTGATATTTTTCCCTGTTTTTCATTTTTTAATATTATGCAGTAACATTAAAAGCAAGTTAACTGATATTTTTTTCAACAAAACTGCTAATGTTATGCATTTCCATTTTCCATGAACATCATTTACACAGTATGAGTAGATTGTGTTAAAATTATGTACTCTGTTAAAGATATGTCGATAGAGAGGGAGTTGCAGTTTAGCAAAGTAATTCAGTCTTTATGTTTGATTTTGGTGTATTTGATTTGTCCTTGTTGTAGGATTTAAATCTAGATCAATGTGAACAAGCTATTTTACAAATTAAATCAAAAAAATGAAATCACCACATTTTGCACAAATTCAGAAAACAGAATTGTTTTCCTTTTTAATTGAACTTTTCTATACAGAGATGATAAGCATAGCAATTCATCGTGTGGATGTAAAAAAAGTATATGTCTGAGTAGATCATCAGACAGATTTGCACAGTTGGATAATTTTACAAACAGAAGAATTTCACAAGAGAATGTATATTTCCTGGTTTGGATATAATCATTTGACCTACATTTTCACATACTCTTTGTTTCTCCTAGCAAACCCTTTTGTAGCATTTCTGCTTAAAGAACACATAAATTAAAAATTTAACTGGAAAATTGCAATGTAATGCTTATATGTTATGCTTTCTCAGTTATTTCAACATCACTCAAGATTTTCACATTTTCACCTCCAAATCTGGTTCAATAGAAAATAATGTCATGTAGAAAGCAGAATGGTAAAACCTGTGGGCAAATTCTTAATAACAACAGAGATTTAACATTAATATCCCATATTAATGGGATAATTAATGTCACATTTATTGTTTTATTTTTCTCTCTAAACTCTACAGTAGCTCTGCCTGCTTCCTTCTATTTTCTCTTAATGCCTTTAATTATGGAGATTGCTATGGTTTGTTTCGTCTGTTAATTTTAGAGTCAAAAAGATCTTTCAGGAAGAGTGTAAATATTCATGTATGACACTTGACTTAATTTAAGCTCAAACTTTCTTGTTCCTGCAGCAGTCTCTTTTCCATGTCAGCATTCAAATTCACCTGTCTCCTCGTACAGCTCATATAAAAATTGATAACTGATATTTTGATAATTTTCTATCCTAATCCTAGATCACCTGTAAAGAGATTTAAAAATTACTCTCAGCATAGTTTAACAGCTGCAGAAATTAAGGGGAAAATAATGTTTATTAAAATAATAAGGTTAACAGCATGGAAGAACATTTTCGTTCTGCAACAAGTAGCACACCCGAAAGAGACATCACATCTTTGAACAGACAACACCTCTCTCCCCCCCTCCCCAGAAGAACCCCACCCAACAATACTGGGAATACTTCCTCAAAATAAATACACCATAAACACACCACCTGTGTGGTCAGTTTGGGTCTGTTGTCCTGCCTGTATCCCTTCTGAAACTCTTCCACACCACCACCCTACTTGCTGTGGGGCCTGGTCAACAATCAACACCAGTGTGTTATCAACCAATGGTGTTTTTGTCACAAGCCAAAATTACAACCCCAGTAAAGAAAACTAACTCCATCACAGAGGAACCTGGTACTTTCCCAATCCCTAATTCTATGCCATTTACGTTGTGCTCGCTAGTGGGTCTTACACTACCTAATACACCCTCATTAAACACCTTCTCCCTCCTCATAATTTAATATACCTGCAGATGTCAATCCCTCAGTCTATGGGACACCCCTGAAAAATATCCATAGAATGTTCAGAGCCCATTCAGCCAATGATTTGGCTTACATTTCTTAGAGTGGGTGCTCAGGACAAGATAGGTGGTGTGTTATTTTGAGCTTTTGGATGCCAAAGTTGGCTCAGGTGTGGCCACTGCTCCACTTACCTGGCTTTTTGCAAGGCTCATCTTCCTGCTGTCCTACTTCCTACAGTTCAGATCATGGGTTAAACAACTTAAAGGCATATTCTTTGCAAGTGAGCTCATATTTTCACACAGCTTCTTTATTTTTTGTTTCTTTTACCAACATTTACGGGCACTTTGGCCCCTTGTCCTCTCTTACTAAAAATGAGTATGATTTCTCTAAAAAATGCCTCTATTTTTTGGTTTTTTTCCTAGTTAGGCAGGAGGCTTATTAGTATGGTGTAACATAAATTTAGCGTGATTTTGTTGCAAAGTTAACTTCTGACAGAGCTCTTTTTTACTAAAACAATTACGCATCATTAAAATAGGCAAATATATTCCTTTCTGCAGGAAAAGCTCTTTAGCATGCTTTGAAACCATATGCAAACAATCAGAATAAGCTGTTCACATTTCTGTTGTTCTGTATGAAGTCTGTGGCTTTTGTGTTAGCTTTCAGCTCTGTTGTTGGTGTTGTCATTTGATACTTGACACCAAAACTCCTCAGATGTACTTCCTTCAACTTGTTTCTATTTCTTGCCTTGTGATAGCAAAGGATATCCTTGTATATGATTCCCTTGCCCTCCAGTAAACTTGAGTTAGTAGGTGTCAAACACTAGAATAAATTTACATTATATTTATGTAGTGTCCTCTCTTATTCAAGGTCACTGAGGTATGAAATGAATCATATTATACTGTTTCCTAACTTCAGGCAGTTATCACTGGGAATAAGAGCACCTTTCTGTTTGCATCCAGAGGGCAAGATAAGCATAAATGTGGTTCAAAAGGAAATTCATTTGGAGTTGACAAGAGTTTAAAGTTAGGGCTTGAGTTCTTATTTGTAGCTCTGGTTTCCTCCAGGGAAAAAAATTGGGTTACCTTTTATTGGGGTTTCTGGCTCTCATTTTCTTTTCAAAAGTAACATACTGTCTATTTGAAATTTCTCCTTGTCACACTGCTGCTGGCTGCAATGACCCTTTATGAAGATGAAAACCAGGTATGATTAAAAGGTCCCTTAGTGGGCTTGATGAAGACGTGGTAATGGCAGCAATTTCCATGCAATTTCTATAAAATACATGAGCACTTACTGAACACCTAAGTAGCTCTTAACTACTAGAACTTTTAATCCACCCTATCTAATTGTACACATTCCTATTAAGAATGTTCTTGATAGCTCTTACAAAAAGCAGAATGTTATAGAAATAAATGCTGGAGCCTATGCAATACCATAAGGAAAACTGATAATTTATGGAGAGGTGGGGAGGAGGGTGACGGGGTGTGCCCTTGTAGAGACCACACCTGCAAAGAGAAATTTTAAAGCTTGCATAGAAAATAAAATAAAAATTTAATTCAGAGCTTGTGTTAAAATAAATCTTATTAACTTTTAAGAACTGGACAGACACCAAATATAGCTACTTTTAGTCGACCTAGTCAGTTGATATAGGCATTTTCCATCAGCTATTACTCTACACCTCTGAAGCATATCTTAGAGAAAAACTTGGTATTTGTGCATTTTTAAAAATAATTCCGTATTAAGTATCACATCTGAATTGCAGACTATATTACTCCTGTTATTTCTATTAACATTATGCAACAAGAACAGATCTGTCATGATGTTGAAATGAAAGGCAGTGCAGAGAAGGAAGAGCAATAGTTCAGTAGTTTAACTCTTGTATGTTGAATGTGCTTTTCATACATTGGCTCAAGTCTTTTTTAAATGCATTCAAGTGCAATATTTGCATTGACTTTTGTAGGAGCTAGATAAGAATTTCCAAGGGCAAAAGCTATTAAGTGCAATGTGTATTATTAATGTGTTTATGTCTCCCTTACCATATTTATTATAAGCACATTAATGAAAATGTCATGAATATTAGGGCTGATTTATAAGAATGTGGTTCTGTTTACAGCCAAATTACTGCACACTGGAAATATTTTATATAACTTAAGTACATGCATTTGCAATTTATTAAGACACTTGTATCCCTCCAAAGAAAAGTCTATATTAATAAGGTTGATGACTTACAGGTTTACAGTGTTTTCTTCTGAATCTGGGTGTTCAGGGGAAAAAATTCTTCACATATTTTTGACAATTGATTTTTATGCAAGGAATTTTACCAAATAATATGAACACACTCATCAGGTATGTCTCTAATGAATGTTGAGATAATGAAATAGAATTTAATATGACCATTGTGCAAATAAGACATGTAGAGCCCAAATCAATGTTCTTCTAGGTACCACCTGATTTCTACATTCTGGAAACCACAACCTTGCATGGGTGCAGGGGATCTCTCAGGGCTTCATATATTTCTGAAAGAGTCTGGATACAGGTTTGCTCACTCGAGTTATTTAATAACACTTATAAGCATTGCTGTCTATTTGTTCATATCCACCACGGTCATATGTAGTTCATTCACCCATGCATGAAAAATAGGTATTTGACATCCTTTTCACATTTTCATCCCATATTTTTAATGCAAAGTAAACCAAATTTCAGCACAAGCCTAGATCTTTAAACAAACAAGGACACCATTCCACAATATATACATATACATATAATAAATAATTTTTGATAGATAGATTAAAAAATCACCAAATTTGCTACTAAATAAGTATATGATGAAATGGAAACTAAATTGGCAGCTAGAACACATGACCATTTCCCCTTCAAGATGATCAAGGTCCCTTCCAACTGCAAATATTCCATTCAAGTCTAGTCTAACTTGTCTAAATACTACCATTAGACATAACACTTCCAGGAAATTTTGGTTTGCATCATAGAAGATACAGTCTAAACAGATATGGCCTCACAGAGGTATATTCAGATACTAGAGAAGGAAATTATATTTCTGAGAATACAGGACATGCCTGTCATGTACTTTTTAAATAGTGACTGCAGTTTAAACTATAGTTGAAATCAATATGATTCTCTTTTTTTTCCACCAGACATGACTGTAGAGACTTTTTATAGAAACAATCTTCATTGTGGGCAAAACTCTTACCCCACATTTTATAGAAATATGTTTTAGCCTACTGTCCTGTATCTCTGATTTCCCCATCAAATGTAATCCTTAATTGTATTTAATTAAGTGGACACCGTTCTGTTAATACCCCTACCCTCCAAGAAGACATCTTGGTGGATAACTGATAATTAAAGCTCAGGGAAACAGGACTGGATGATGAAAAACTACTGTGGGAGGCTGAATTTGCTTTAAAAATTCCAGTAAACTGTTCACAAAGAGCTATATTAATGGAAATGAAGAAGCTTTGCATGCTTGGCTGAGCACGGTCACTGCATGAGTGTACAGAGCAAACGAGAAAGTGACGAGCTCCAGAATGCTCAGTTGTCACATGAAATGCTGAGACGACATTCCTTGCAGATGGAGGACTGCCAGAGATTATGTTTCTTTGTTAAAGAAGAGTCATGGAGGGTCTTGGAGGGTTTGAAATGAAGCTAATGCCGAATTTTTCTTTTCACTAGAGTTCTGTGAAAAAAATTATCAGGTTCATTCCAGACAAATAGACACCTTAAAGTGACACAACAGACCAAGGACAGAGACATTATCTCTCTGGTGGTATTGGCTCAGTTTGTTAGATGCACAATTTCCCAATTTAAACTGCAAAAGAAGTGGGATAACAGTATTTATCTGCAGATTAGTGTAATGCAACCATTAAGCACAGCTGGAGAGAGCAGCAAACCAAAAAAGGAGCTGCCTCAACCTGCAGCTACAGATGATTATGAAAATTAGAGGGAGGAGAAAATCAACTCTAGGACACCAACAACTGTTTTTCAAAAATAATGTGTTTCACCAGTTTACTCAATGTAAACATCATTAATTGAAGTTATCAGGGACTAAAATTTGTAAAAGTTTTGTGTTGTGCTATACGTACATTATATTATCAAAATAACTTAAGTTGTTTCTTTGTGCTTCTCAAGAGTAGCACAAAATTTTAGGAGCATATCAATGACCAGGACAGTGGCAAAGACTTATATTTCAAGTATTGACTTTACATTTTTTGTGTATTTAAAGCATCACAATATGTTGTTTAATCCACTTTGAATAGGTCTTTTTAAAACCTGCATTATGTCTTTAATAAAGAAAAGTAAACTAAACAAAATAAACCCTTACTGTAACACAAATTAACTAGAAATAAGGTGGAAAGACCATAACAAGAATTTAAGGAAATTACCACGATCATTTTGATTCCTCTGCAAGCAATAAAAAAGACCTGCAAGTTGATTTTCAAGGTCATAAGCTGCCTATCCTCTCTATACATCAGGGGCTCCTTTCTATGACTAATTCCAAGAGCTGATCAAACTGATGGAAGTGGCCAAAGGACAGACAGTCACACTGGAGCTACAGTAGCCCCAGAATGAATCTATTCCTTCTGTGGAGCGTGAGAAAAGGTTCATAATTATTCACTTGATTGACAATGCCTGAACTGTAAAAAACTGAAGATAGTAAGTGTGGAGAGAGACACAAATGGGAAAACTTAGGAGGGGAATGTTTTGCTGGTTTTTCTTTGAGCAGGTTTTTACAGCAATAAAAGTCAATTGACCGATTTAGAAAACAGAAACTGAATGACTGTGTCATGCTGGACACTTCTTGAAGGTAACAGAAGAGCACAGATGTAAAGCACTCTAAGCTTAATACTTTACCACAGGGCTCATTGTGGCTCATACACACAGTGGAAATATTAAATATACATGAAGAGTACCTGTTATAGAATCTGCACAAAGAATATTTGCAAGATTTGAGCAGAAACTTATCAAAAACTAAAATCTTTGTTCTTTCTGAGATTTATGAAGACTTCAGGTCACTGCCATCAGTTTTGAAAGGAGGAAAATATGAATTCCCCCAAAAAATTAGTTATCAACTCGTTTAAAGCACAAGAACAACTGAAATTTAGATTTATTTTTTTTACAGACGCATTATGTTTTAATAGTAAGACATTTTTGCTAAGTATTTTTTGTTTGTGCTCAGATGACAGGAAAATAAAAAGAGGGAAAATTGTCTCTTATATGCTCAAGACAAGAAATTGCTGCTGGGATTCAGGTTATTGACCATAAACCACCATTCTTAAACAGTCTCTGCCATCTTGGCTTATTCCCTTACCTTACTAGTCCGAATATTTAAAACACTTCTTCAGTACTGAAAGTTCAAGTTACAAAGCTCCGTGTTGTGAAGACTTAGTGGAAACCAGTTATATCTTGTTTCATAATTTAAAGAAAATTATCTTTTTAAGTTTTTTTTAAAATTTTCTCTCATTTTATTGTTTTTTGATAAATGGGTCAAAAAGAAAACAAGCAAGCTTAAATCAAAGAGGAAAAAATATAACATTGGTCCTGAAAAATTATCTTAAATTATATGTAATAAGCTAATTTTTATTCTTTAAATGAATGGGAAAGGATTATTAGTAATAATACACTATATATCACATCAAAGGTATCTGCAAGTTTCATTGCAGTTAGTTTGTCTCTGTGATTCAGATTAACTTTCATCATGATAGTGAAAGGTCATTAGAAAATAACATTTTGAAAACTCTGCCAGTGCAAGGAATTTAGATGAAATTAATCTCAACATTTTTATATATCAAGAAAGCAAATAAGTTTTTAAAATGCATACTTTTCCATTTTAAAATTAAATGCCATTTTTATTTTAAGATAATATAGAACCCATTTTCATTTTTTTTAAAACCCTTGAAAGTAGAAGTGTCATACATTGATAAAAGATGCAGCAGATTTGAAATGCAAATTAACAAACAATCCTAAACAGATTTTGAAAGTGACCTCTGTGACTTAAAAAAGTACATGTTCTGCAAGACCAGAAAAGTGCTCTTCAAAAAACCCCATACATTAAAGATGGTTCCTTGTATAAAAGCCATCTATAATTCTATCCAGTTTTGCTGCTTCATTTCAGTCTTAATCCCCCCTGCTTTCCACTGGACTGGGGGCTTAGATAATGTATTTGTAGGGGGTCTTTGAAAAAAAAGGTCAGCTGTTACATGACTAATAACCTCCATATGAGACAAAATGTTTTGGGTCACTGAATCGAGCACCCTGCTTAGTATGCCTAAATGGCTCACAAAGCCACCTACAGAATATATGGAGCTCTGTCTTAAATCAGGTAGGTTTCTGGCTGCTGACCCTTGTTTGAGTTTCTCTAGGCTGTCTCAGATCCTCAGTTCACTGATTGCGAGAAATTTTCTTTACTCTCCAAACTAAATTTGTTCACTGAAAGACTTCTCTCATTCTCAGTTGTGTCTCCAAGTTTTCTTTTCTTCAAACATTTACCATAAAGATACGGCTGTATAGAACAGTGATACCCCACTCAGCCCTTTTTTCGTCAGACAAGGCAAGTTAGTTTGTCTCCTCCCCATTCATGCCAATCATTTTTATGATATCCTTGAAACCAAATGGCTGTAGTATTTCAGCTTAAATTTCTTTTTCTTGTGATAAGTAAAGAATCATTTGTGAAAGCCAGTCATGTCCTGGGCTGCAGCCACAGCCCCGTGGGCAGCAGGGCAGGGAGGGGATTCTGCCCCTCTGCCCCGCTCTGCTGAGACCCCACCTGCAGGGCTGCACCCAGCTCTGGGCTCCCAGCACAGGAAGGACAGGGACCTGCTGGAGCCAGCCCAGAGGAGGCACCCAGGTGATCAGAGGGATGGAGCAGCTCTGCTGTGGGGAAAGGATGAGAGAATTGGCATTGTTCAGCCTGGAGAAGACTTTGGGATGACATAATTGTGGCCTTCCAGTACCTGAAGGGAGCCCACAGGAAAGACAGAGAGAAACTATTTGTAAGGGCCTGTAATGACAGAGCAAGGGGGATGGGCTTCAAACTGAAAGAATAGGTTTAGTTTAAATATTAGGAAGAAATTCTTCCCTGTGAGGGTGATGAGGCACTGGCACAGGTTGCCCAGGGAAGTTGTGGATGCCCCATTCCTGGAGATGTGCAAGGCCAGGTTGGATGGAACTCTGAGAAACCTGAAAGGTGTCTATGTCCATGGCAGGGGGCTTGGATTTAGATGATCTTTAAGATCATCTCAAACCTAAACCATTCTATGATTCTGTGATTCTATTACTCTGTATTTTGAATGGAAATGAATCTCTACTTTAAATATTGTTAGTAACATACAGTTAGTACTGTCCTACCTGTAGTAGAAATATCAGTACTGCAAAGGGTACTAAGCATTTATATCATCAAAAATACTTTAAAGGATTTTAATATCCTTTAAATGGGAATGACAAAAGCAGGAGTACCCTCTTACATAAGTACTGGTCTTCTTCCTCTTTCTAAAACATATTCATTTTGCATGCAAGAAAGAAAAAAAAAATTTGTCAAAAACTAAAATGACATCATAATGCAGTTCTTTCAGGGTGACTATTGATTATTTTCTTACAACCTTTTGAAGCTCTCTCTGCACTGCATAAGACAATACCAATTTTAGTAACCATTTAGACTTTTTCTTATTTTAAGGCAATTGCTCATTGGTTGTGGCATCATGGAAGAAAAGTTTCTTCTTTACTGTAATATAGATAGAAAACACACCAAAGCTAACTATTTTCTTGTTAAATGGAGAGAGATTCCTGAATGGCAGTAATTCACACAACACAGGTTTTTTGTAGGTTTGTGTTGCTGACTGTATGCAATGATTCATGCGTGGAAGATGGGAAGTTTATACTCACAAAGATCAACTTGCCTTATATTTGCTGGCCAAAAAATAACAACTAAAACTATCCTCTGAAATATAAAATCCAGCTCCCCTGAACTTAACCAAAACCAGAATGGAACAACATCTTCAGACCACGCAATATTTGAAACAGAACTGCCTAGTAAATATAACTTTTGAAAAAGTGTGCTTCCACAGAATTTCTTTTTTTTAATGACAGTGCATTTATCCCACAATCTATGAAAAATATATTAAATCAGGCTCTCTGCATTTCTCTCTCACTTTTCAAATGTACAAAGATTTCAGCATATTTCCACATGAAGCCTTTGCATTGATTTAATTTATATTTATGAAGTTTAGAGGGAAATAGTTCTGGCAGGAAGAAAAGGAGGATGTGAAACAGTTTGCCTCTGGTCTTTACATTCCCTTAATACCTGCTGGAATGGAAGAAATAGGAGATACTGTGTCAGTGTCCATTATATCTTTCAGCAGAATGTTATTAAAACAAAAAAACCCAAACCAATAATATTTCCAAAGGGAGCACCTGCAACACACTCATACATTTTCATAAGGTAGTTTACATATTGCATCTGCCAGGTTGTGTTGATATAAACACAGATGATTCACTTTCCGTGGTGGTTTTTGTTTCTCAGTGCTTTTCAGACCTACAGTTTAAAAACTGTAATTCTAGCTTTGAATTCTCTGAAATGTGTTTCATGTCATTCATCATCATTCACTAAATGTGAGACTAAAACTAAAGACAGAGAAATAATTTTATGGGAAAGTGTTCATATTTTACAAATAAATAATTATGTAACAAATTCCTAAAGAATCTACGTGTATGGGAGGCTTTTATAAACTCTATGGCTAAAAATAATAAAGATAGATTTCAAGCAAGGTTAGCTAGTTATCATTTGAGAGCAATGCATGACAGAATCTGTGTCTGATTAGGTGCTTTGTTTCAGCATAAAATTATTTCCAGATTCATCGATGCATTTTTTTTCATAAAAATATTTGAAGAAAAAGAAAACACCTGTAGAAAAACTGGGATTGGTTTGAAAGAATAGGTATTTCAAACTGGCTTTGAAAAGTGCTTAAAGACAAAATGAATTCTATATAACCAATGACAAGTTTGGAAACCTCTAGTGTACTAACTGTTGTAGCAAGTGAAAGCATGGACCCTGCTATAGTGCAACAGAATAGCTTTACTAAGCATATGAGAGCTTTTTATAAGTTTTACTGTTTACAATTCAGGATCAAAACTAGGCAGACAGGGAGGATGCATACTACCCAACATGCCAATGGCAGAGCAGGATGTTTCTTGCTGTCACCACAAACACTCTCACACATCCCTCACCCATCCCACAGCAAGTCGAGCTGCCTAGTAAAGCATTCACACATAAGTATTTATGGCTTGGTCACGATCCTTTGGTATGTGCTTTCTCATGCAGGTGTTAAGGTCGAACAGCAGCCACTTCTACAACAGCCATAAAAGATAAGTTTAACTGAGGTGATAAAGATCACAGACAAGAACTGAAAAAAACGCTGCCCTTGGAAATGCATGAAGCTACAAAGACTGAACAAGGTGACCACAACAAGAATTTGGAGGGAGTTGTCACTTTCAAGATTTCCTTTACCAGTTCTCAGAAAGATGGCTACATCTCAAACAAACTCAAAGACATCATTTATCCTGCCCTGAAAGAGTGATCTCTTCATGCTCTGTATGTGCTCTGGTCTCCCTCACATGTTTGTGACATACAGGCAGAATGCACTCTCCATTTTAAAGTATCCACTGGACACGTGTGTCCTCTTAGTGTGCTCTCCAGACACTACTGATTCACAATTTGTGGGCTGATGAGTGGCCTTTAACTGGCCTAAACCCTCTCCTCTCTCACAGAAGGCAGGAGAGACAAGGAGCTGAAATCCTTGAGTGTGAGAGCATGACGGAATAACTTTGCCATCTGCAGCTCTGTGACATGCAAGCCAGCATCAGCTCACCCCCTCCAGAGATGAAAGTTAGCTCGACAAAAGCTCCTGGTTAATGAACTCCAAAAAGCTGTTGACAGATGTAGGAGAATCAGCATGGTCATCTGGCATCTTACTATAAATCCCAAATTCGACCTAAACCAACACAAATGGGAAATCTTCTATCAGCATGAGCTAACTAAATTTCATTTCATACTTACATCTAAAGCAAAATGAAAGGACTCTACAGATGCTTATCTGCAAATCTCACAGAAGCTTTGCTCCAGAAAGAAAGATCAGAGTGAATGGTAGAAGCAGAGATTGTATTTAAAAAGAAACATTGTTTTATTTGTCTGTTTTTAACTAAACCCAAACCCACAAGTTTATGCACTGCTGGCATCTTATCGGTCAAAAAAATTAGTTAAGAACCTTTTGAATATAATGGGCAAAATGTGCATTTCTACCATAGTTATTAATAATTTTCTTCTGTTTCTGACACCAAAAGAGAGTACAGTTTCTCTGACTGGTGATTAGGTCTTGATATTTCTTACACTTAAATTAAATATCTTCTGAATCTATTCACAGAAGTTTGTTTGGGGGATTTTTTTAATGAAGTGTGACCAGAATTGTCACTAATTCTTGCCCTTAACAGTACCCCAGCTGCCATATTTAAGTTTATAAGAAGCTATACAGGTTAAATTATTAGCACTTTTACTAAGTCTAAATTGGTGAAGTGTTTTTTTCATTTTATTATTCTATTTTATTGCAATTAGAGGGTTTCTTATGCTAACCATGAAACTTCCCAATTATAAAGTCATGTGTTCTCCTAGTAAGCTGTTTCTGTGAGCAAATTTAGAAATTTTTTAATCTCATAAAAAGAGAAGTGACAAGCAGTAACAAAAAGGAAAAAAGTGTACTTTTTGGCTTATTCAGAAGAATGTCTTGTCTTTTCTCAGTCAAAGGCAACATGCACAGAGACTAAAAAACATTTCATTTATTGTGTACAAAACAGATTATGAGATTACTCATGGTTATATGGAGCCATGGTAAGTAAATAAGCCATTTATTGCTACCTTCTACACCTACATTTTATTGTACTATAAAGTTGAACTACCTATGCTACGGTCATCTGTCCAGAAGACCAAAACATTGGGTTTCCTGAGAATGCATGGAATAATTCTTTAATCATCTTAAGCCATTCAACCAAATAATAGATTTGTCTAGATAATACCATAGGAGTGTACATTTTTATTTTGATGATTATATAGCATCCTTATATGTTACTCTCTTTCAAAAAAGCATTCACCTCTTTCAGCTGTTCTACTTCAGAAAATAAACTATCAGTAATCATTTTGTAGACTAGACAAAAAAAAAAAAAAAAAAAAAAAAAAAAAAAAAAAAAAAAGAAANAGCACAGTGATTATTCAAATTCCTTTATCTACACAGAAGTTAGAATGCTCTTTTTTTAGAAGGACCAGAGTAGACAGATGGGGTATGAGAGGCCCCATAGCAGAATGTCTCAAAGCTGAGGGACTTCGCTATTAGCTCCTTAATTCCTGCTACAAACTTTGCCCTTCAGTGTTCTCAAGAGACTTACCAGTACAAATTTATATGATTAAATACCATTGTCTTTAGCTGAGGGAGTCCCCATTATTTACTACTGAAGCTTTTCTAAAGTATCAGGTTCTTTATTCTTTTAAACCTGCATCTTTATTTGATGTTAAGAATTCTTTAAAATAAAAAACAACAACAAATAAAACCAAACCAAACCAAAACAAAAACAAACAGAAAAAAATAAAAAGAACCAAAAAACCCCCAAAACAACAAAAAACAAACAAACAAAAAAACCCAAACAAATCAAAACCTGAAAGAGAAAGAACTACTCTGAATACTTTGTCTTTTAAAACTGCTACTATCCCTACAAAGGTTATCAAGCAGCTCACCAGACTTTTTGTTTCTTAGTATGATCAAAGCACTGTAAAAGCAAATATATTTGGATTTTGTCTCTCTTCAGAAAAATATGTTTATTCCAAATAACATGATTTAAAGTGGTTAAATTATAAGTGAATCAGCACATGCCTTCAGTGCTTGGAATTAGACCTCTGTGTACATTTGAAGAAATTTTATAGGCAAAATGTGAAAAGCAATGGTGCATGAAAATCAAGTATTCAAGAAAGGACAAGACCTATCAACTTCTCCTTACTTTATTGGAATACAAAGTAGAATATGTAATTTTGCAGAGATAATAGGGTTGAAACAAAACCCTAGAAATCTCTTCCACATTTAAAATGAAATGTTACAGAACATCATATCACAGTAGTGAAGTCATTTTTCATCCCTTCATGGCAAGGTCTCTCTGCTCTCTGGCAATACCATGTATTGTTAAACAAACTGCCCCCCAAGTGAAGAGTATTATTATGGATGAAAAGTTTGGAAATTGCTATAAGCACCCACAATTACCCTAAAAATAATGATAGGTCTTCTTATTTCTAAACGTGGCCTGTTAATGCCAGCAACCACAGCAGCAGCAATGCTTTCCAGGAGGAAAGAGCTCACCTGGGTGTTTGCTGGAGATGCCACCCTTCCCAAGCCTCCCACCACTGCTGTGCTTCTTCAGCATTGCCCTTCCTCTCCTCCATGGTTTGGTCTACTCTTGGCATCCCAGCTCTCCCTTTTTGTCACCTGCTTCTAGCTGTCTGACTTCTTCAGCTATTTTTCTTTGAACTCAACATTTTCTCTTTATTTAATTACATTAACTAGCTTATTGCTTAATGGATAGATTAATTTATTGATCATTCACCTGATGTGTCTCTCCTACCTAACTAATTAGCTAATATATTCTGTGATTTATATACTCTGAATTGCCTATTTGTTTACCTTGTCTTGGATTACATGATATTTAATTAATCCATTGTTTTATTGATTCTTCTTTTAATCACTGGTTTACAGGTAATTACACTGCTATTTTACATAAATGATTAGCTAATTCAGTATCTATTTCTGCAATCCTTTCTCATTTCTCAACTTTTTGCCCATGATATATAGCAGCTCTCATACCTTCTCTGCAATGCCATCTGTTCCTTAACATCGATTCTCTGAATGGTTACTTTCCCCTCACACCTTTCTACCATCTTTCCTCAAACATAGCTTGCCTGTATTTATCAATTAGAAGCCACCAATCCTTCAATAGCCCTCTAAGGGAAACAGTCAAAAATCCCTGCAAAAATGTCTCAGAAAATCTGAAGAAAAGATAAGACTGAAACTCCCTGGTACTTTTTCACTGATGGATCTATATATATTCAAATCTGTCCCCTTTTAGCTTCTAATCTGTATTGTCTAACTTAACTTCTTTATTTTACTTGTCTCCTCTCCATGTTTGTTCTCTATCTTTCTGGATTTAAAAAAAGAAAATGAAACTGAATTTTAGGCAATTGCATGCGCTAGATTAGATCCTTGTAACTTGGCAAAGCTTTGACAATATTTGCAAATCTTCTACTGAGTTAATATAAAGCTTAACACTATTTTGAAAGACTTCTAGTCTTTAGGCTCTAAAGATGTACTCTATATTGTAATCCTCTAAAGAGGCAGCGGACCCTACCATCTCATCATCTGTAACCATCAGATTACTGGAAATGGAGTTACCCAGATTTTTTTAACTGGATTCCCAAATATCTGTGTTGTTCTGTGGACTGATGGAGAAAATATTTCCAACTATAGAAATGGAAGTCAGATACATGTAACTGTATTTATTCCTTTAGATGGAAATTATAAAACATCTACCCAAGTCACAGACCAGTTCTGCCATGACTGTGGAAATCTCACTAGTGGTTTTTAGGGAAGAAGATTCATAAGCCACAGAGGTTCTCTCGAATAAACTTTGGACATGCTCAGTCTGTCAGGAAAAAATAAAGGAATTCCAGGTCTCAGGTTTCTTCAGGAAAACACCATGTATCACACAGAAGATATTATATATCTGTCGTTTGTGTGTAAATGGAGTTTTCTGCTCTACAGGTACTTGCTATAAGCCTTGGATTCTGTGAGTGCCTTCTTTAAAAAAAGTAATTAAATTATCTCTCTGTCTCAGTGACACACAGTCTTATCATTCATGTTGAATTGCTGATATATCTCAGAGTATAGAGTGGCTTAAAAGCAGATGCCTTGTCTTTAGGGTGTAAATTTTAGAATGTATATGTTCCCATAGAAAAGTTGAGTAATAAGGGACAACGGGGAAGAATTTAATTATGCCAGCAGCTAGGGACATGATTAATGCATTAGCAAAAGGATGTCTAATGCAGACCGTGGAAAATGATAAATCCTCAGGGCTCTGTTTTAATGGTCTAAATCTTACTCTTTCAATAACTGTGAAGCACTGAATTTTTGTTTACTACAAAGCTACAAAATGACTTTAGCAGGCTTGTTATAGGATGGAAAAACATGATCCAAGGTTTGTTTGGTTTTGCACTCATTAGGCTTGCAACTTGCAAAAGAAAATTAGGAGAAACTGAGAGAAAGGGCAGAAACAAAGCAAAAAAAGTAACCAAAAGCATTAATTGTTGTTCCTTAACTAAAATTTTTCTCTAGGAGTAATTCCAAATGTTTCCTAGTAAGCAAATTGCACAAAACCAGTGTGGTCTTTGGCTTGGTAATGCATTCTCACAAGTAATGCATTAATTACCACTGGCAAGGGTGTGAGCATTTCTGATCCTGCAAATTTAGACACAGACCACAGAACTCTTGCTGTAACTTAACCATTTGATGAGTGCATCTCACTCGTTTTACTTCACGCTTCATGAAGTAATCCATTAAAAAAAAAAAAAAAANGGGTTCACAACAAACTGATCTTAATTTTTGCAATATTTTATGTTATTAGCAAGCACTGAGTGAGACAGTAATTTTTTAATTCCCTCCAGCTTGGAGAGACAAAACATTAAATCTTTTATTTAAATGACTGTATTGATGTTTATCAAATGACCATTTCTAGTAATTTAGTCCGTTTACATTTCTTATAATATTCATAATTTAAAATGCAGGTTTATCCTTTTGAGCAAATCTAGAAAAGTCAAGTGAACATTTTTTGGTTTTGGATAACTTCACTTTTCCTAGTTGAAATCTCTGTTTAGTAGATTTTATTTATTAGAAATGGAATAAACTGAGCAGGATTTTTTAGTGGTCTGCACTCTAAACAGCACCATCAATGTAGGGTTTTTTTGACCATTACATTTTTTAAAGCACTACCCATTTCTATTTTAACACAAGGAGAAGTTCCTACTTTTGTCTTTTTGTCCCATTCAATATATTCTATCAATTATCACTACCTGTCTTTTACTAGAAGAAATATATATTCAGTAGCCAGAAAGGTTACAAATTACTTTAATGTGGTAGAAATTAGAACAAATTAAAGGTTAAGTAACATTAGATCATTAGACACCTCAGTACCCTCCTGGAAGAATCTAAATGCTTTTTTGATTATTACTTCTTGCCCTGCAAGCATATTTGTTTCAGAAAAATATTTTCTGTGTGCAATATGCATTGTTTCCTAAGTCAAATTCAAAATATTCACTGCTCCAAATGAGGAGGCAGGATCTTGCATCACAGAATCAGAAGTGTACATTAAAATTCTGTTTCACTCAGTAACTTAAAAACTAAAAAAGTCTGAAAGCTTAAAAACATAAAATGGTAACTTGGTGTAGTAATTAGTAATATGTTATTTTGTTCCAAATATCTTACTTGTTTTCTGTCTGAGAAGCCAGGTGTGTTATTACACGTTTTGTAAAATCTTCTGCAATATTCTTAGTAGCTAAAGTGTTTAGGAAAGCAGAATACTCAAAGTGAATAACTTGTATTCTCTAACTGTCCTTCTATTTCCAAATATTTGCTTCTATCTCTATATTCTGTCTGCTCCAAAGAATTCAACTTTTAGTTCATTCCTTTTCTTTGAGAGAGACTGTGCAAAGACTTGCAAATTGAAGCAGACAGATGAAAAGTAACAGAAGTTCCTTGATACGAATATGTGGACATAACCCTCCCCCCCACACACANGTGGGAGTGTCTCCCCCCAACACCCCCACCTTGTTTCTTAGGTTATCAGGACTGTGGATTCTGATGACTCTCACCCTAGAGGAAAGCAGCCTTAAAGCGATAAAAGTGATAAAAGCAATAGAGGTGATAACAATATAAAAGACTGCTACCATCTGCATTCCTACTTATTATTGTGTCATTGGAAAGATTTAGCAGCTGATGCCTCCAGGTAGATAATAAAGTGTTAATGCTATCTTGGCCAGCAGATTACTCCTCTGCATATCTCAACTCTGTTCAAATCTGTGCTTTCAATTGCATGTGTAATTTAGAGCAAATTACTGACAATCTCCCTGTTCTTCTCCACTGTAAAGCTAAAAGTGTGAATTTTCTAATTGTGCAGCACTTTAAAGCTTTATGGGTTACAAATATTATGTGATCAACTATTGCTAGAATGTTGAAATCATATGCATATTTATTGCTTTTTTTTCCTTACCTGTTAAATTCATATATGAATTTAAATTGGAATTCATAAATACATCCTTGTTTTACTCTAGTCCTTTGTCTAGCCTACCTACAAAGTCTGCATTGGTTTTTTCCAAAAGAGAATTTAGTATGCAGAGTTCTATCTTGGGGAGCCAAGCTCAAGTACTTTCCACATAAAAAACCAAAATCCTCAATAAAAGACTGGCAGCCTAGACTGAGTCTAGTTCACTGAATCATACAGAGTACCCTGGCACACACATTAGCATGTGCCAACCACACCTCCAATAATTTCTTTGCATCTCAGCAGTCTGCTCAACTCTTTAAAAGGAAATATTAAGCTCCCTCTATCCAAGCCCCCCAAGTTTCCTTCATGTTCCCATTCTTCCCACATAGGACAGTCACTGGGACAGGAGCACCTATGTGTTTTGAACTCAGAATATCCTTTAATCATCACTGAAGCCAGGCTTCTACGTGGGTTACATCAGGTTCTGAAGTCAGGAACAAGTGAATATCTGAATTACCTACCAGGTGTTAATGCCATTTTCACGGCAAGAGTTCTTAAACCTAAAACTCCTTCGCTGTTTACAGACTACATTCAGGATGTAATCCAGGAACAGAAAACCTGTTAAATAAATTAGTAAATGGGAAACAGAAACACATTTTTAGGTTGTCTCATCATTGGAGTACCCAATTCAGGAAAACATTTCAATACCTTTCTACTCTGTAGTAAATATAATTTTCTCTTTCCCTTAAAGAGGAAAGCTAATGTACTTTTTACTAACAATTCATCAGTTCTGCATTGTGACATTGCAATTTAAATAGTTAGCACTGTGATAGTAAAGTGATTAGAAGCGATGTTTTTCAGGCTTTTCTTAGCAAGTCTTTCCATGAACATCATGTCAACTATAACAAACAAAGTATTAATAACTGTTTAGATATCTTCAGTGAATTATTTTCCTTATGGAGGTCACAGCTCTGAAGAGTAAGATTGAATTATTTTCCTTTTATGTGAAAGATTCTAAGAAGTAATAGAAACTTAAGGTTATTTTGGTATTGTTTAAATTAGACACTGTGATATCTATGTTTATATTTTGTAATAAAAGCAGTGGGACATCATAGAATTGAGTCCTAAGAAAAACAAAAAAGAAAACTAAAGTCAATATGAAGCTGTTATCCAATAATTGTTTCAGATACAGGCTGAGTCAGTGTACAGCTCTTTTCTAAAGATTTCAAGGGATTCTTCTTTCTTTTTCCCCTCTCTTATCTCTCATTGTAATTACGGATAGGATGTTAGCTGTTGATACTACTTTACATACCTTGTTACTGTAAATTACTGTCCTGACATATATTTACATTTCATACACAAGGAAATTAAAAGTTACAAAAGAAGGACCAACTGTAAATGATTTTGTGTTTACAGAAAGTAATTCAGTTTCCAGAATTTGAATTAAACAGAAAAAGGCTCACTTATACAGAGTTTCATTTCATATGAAAACTAGTGACAAAATTTTATATTGCAAATAAAAAAATTGATATTTGGCAAGTTGGACTTAAAGAATTAATGTTATATATTGCAGTACAGTTCTTTTCATCATTGTTTTGGACAAAAGTAACCATTAAATTCTTTTAGCATCTGCATTCTGAATGTAAGAAAGCAAAATCATATGGGGACATTTTAAAAAACTACAACTCATAGAAACAGAAGGCTGGCTGTCAAACCAAGCCCTGCAGAACCACAGAGGTCACTTCTCGAATGATATGTGTCACAGTTCCAGAAGACCTATGCAAGACACATTATCTCCACCAGGACAGAAATAAAATCCGCTTCTTTGAGTAAATACACAGATATAAAAGACACAGCTGTTTATACAGCTCTCCAGCTTGTGTGTCTTCTTACTACCATGTGAAAAGTCAACATTGTTAAACCAATTTGAAATAACTGGAATGTGGGACCCAGTAGAATTATTGAGACATGATTACTTTAGGTTTTACTGATTTCTTTAATGAACCAATTTCTAGTAAGTTTTGTCACAGACTTCTGTATTTCTGGTTAGCCAGCCAGAAGAGTATTTTCTTACAAGTTTTTTTATCAGAACTTTACATCTCTGTTATAACACTTTGGACTGTGCTGAAATTAGGACAATGCTACAGTGTCATGACAAGAACAGTTGTTTTATTTCATGACATATAATTTCCTTTCATCTTCCTCAAAATTTATCAATCACCTTGCCTTTATTGAGTTTCACATTCAATACAGCTGTCAAAGAGTATAGGCTGGTGGTGTTTATCAGGACACACTGCACACAGGTCTTGCCTGTTTCAAGTTTCTGTCTTTTCTCTGCCCTATCTGCAGTGGCAGTGTGCTTAGAGAGAATGGTGTTCAAGAAGATGAAATTGGGCATGAAGCCATGATAATGTGATGGCCCAGGAATAACTTGTGAAACTGTAAACATGCCTGCTCTGGAAAACAGTGTCTGGTATGGAGCAGCAGGCAAAACAGGACAGATCTGTAATGAGAAGATCCTGAGGGTCGTAAATGGAGAAGAGGAACCCACTGTTTAACAAGAAATTGTTTCTGCTGCTCCTATGTCACCAGAAAAAGTCATCATCATGCTTTCTCTGCTTCAAAGTTGTCAAAGCAAGTTCATTACTTTGTTTAACTGAACAGTCATGAACACTACTGTTTTACCTAGGTGACAAAAAGAATTTGCCTTTATGTAGTAAGGGAATAAATCAATATATCTGGATATAACTGTGGTGGGTTCAAGCCAGGTGTCATCAAAGCCACTCTATCCCTCCCCTGGTCAGCTGGATAGGAGACAGACAGAGTAATCAGAGGCTCATATGTCAAGATAAGGGCAAGGAGATATCACACAGCAATCGATGTCATGGGCAAAACAGACTCAATGTGGGGAAATTAATTTATTATAAATCAAATCATTTTAAGGTAGGGAGAAATAAAACCAAATCTTAAAAACACCTTTCTCCCACCCCTCCCTTCTTCCCAAGTTCAACTTCACTTCCCATTATCTCTAGCTCTTCCCAGCATTGCAGGAGGATGCAGTTGGTTCATCCCAAGTTGTCCCTGCAGTTCCTTCCTCCTCAGGGGGAGGTCCTCTTACACTCTTTGGTGTCCCTCCCACAGAAGAAAGTCCACAACAAACTTCTCCACAGTGGGTCCTTCCCATGGGCTTTATGAACTCTTCCAGAATGGAATCACAGGTCCTGCCAGGAGCCTGCTCCTGTGTGGGCTTCCCACAGGGACACATCCTCTTTTGGGTACCCACCTTCTCCAGTGTGGGCTCCTCCACAGGCTGCAGGGGGGTCTCTGTTACCAAAAGCTGGCCACACAAACCCAATAAAATAGTTAAGTTTAGTGCCATTCGTTTTAGTATAGTAGAAATAAAGACTCCATATAAGATGTTGAATAAGAGGAGTTTGCCTATATGTAATTCATTTTTTGTAAGACATAAATACAAAAAATGAAAACAGAGGTATTTAGGAGATGTAAAGATAATCTTTACACCAACAAGACTTCAAATTAAATCTGAGAGAGTTTTGCCAGAGCAGTCTGTGCAGAAACCACAAACTGAAATATGATTTCTAAATCATTTAAGGAACTATAAACATAACTCTCTCTTCTCTCTCACTCTTTGTTCCTTCACGTGCCCACACACATATCCTTAGAAAATGTAGAAATGGACCATTATGTTAGTGCAATTCTGCAATTTTCATTTCTCCAGTAAGGTCTTTGTCTCTTACAAAGACTTTTATATACTAAACAAGCAAATGTTTAAGATTTGTTAACAACCACTAATGGTCCCTAGAAAAACACACTAGATACTCTAATCATGTTATCAGTAATCATCTAGGAATCAGTAATGCTGTTGCAGATATTTAGGCAGTTTTCTTGTCTTTTATAATTGTTGTATTTAAAAAATAATGCTTATGGATAATCTGTTACTGGCATTCAAAATTTAGTGTGTTGCGATAAAGAAGTAAATGAAGTCACTTTAGCTACTTTTAGCTATTTGTATTAGCAGTTAATAAAAGTATCTACAGGCTGACAGCCTTTTGATATGAAGTTTCCATTCTGTTCATAAACGAGCAAGGATAGAAATCTAAACTTGCATCTATAACAATGAGACTAAGCAAGGTGGTGGCTCACCAAAAAATCCAAACACTGAGTTGTTTGTCATGCCCTTAGGCTGCCAGGGTGATTCCTGTTTTTAGTATCCTCGGCTGACTGAGACACACCTGATTCTCAGTTCTTTCACAGCTGCTAAAACACCAACTCTCTGGACATGCTTTGTTTTTAATCATTCCTTTCAATCACTCTCTACTGCTGACCCTTTGCCCAGCACAATTGATCTCGTAGCTTACATTTAAGCATCAGTTCAGCATATTAGAGACAAAAACATTTCCTTCAGGCTCTGTAGCAAATCTACGACCAGGTAATCATTATTAAAAACAAAGAAAAGCCCTTGGATGTAGTTCTCCTTCTTTTTGTAAAAGTGCAGGAGGGTCTGTTCAGTGAAGGGTATGCCCCACTAGGTTTTCTTTGATTTTGAGTGATGAGCATGGCTGGATGGAGGCAGGGAATCACCTGGGATTCACTACTGCTTTTCTTTCAGGTTGTTCTCAGCAGGGTTCAGGCTGCACTTCAGAGCAAACAGTCTCAGAGTGCCAGTCAGTTGTGCCAGCTCAATCAGCTACTGGAGCACACGACAGGCTGGCTTGGGGAAACAGGCCCAAATTAAACAAACAAGCAAGTAAATTAGTCATGAGAGACACAGGGAGTTATTTCAGCTTGCAGGAGTTCTCCAGTTCCATTGCCTGCCTGCTTTCTAAAGCAGTAGGAAGAAGCAGGTCACTTTGGTATTTTCTCCAGTGAAAATGCCTATCCAGGAAAAAGGGAGCTGTTGAAAGGCTGGGGAGGAAATGGGGAGGGAGGGGAATCCAATCTTAAATTCAAAATATTTAACAGCTCATTTTCTTGGTTCATTAATAAAGTGTAAGTAGGAAGCTAAATGCTGGTACATACTAAAGAGAAATTGCCATTTGAGTAAGAGTTGCTAGGCTGTTGGAGGTACTGAAGTCTAATACCAGCAGGATATTAGGAACAGAATTTTTGCTTGTCACATAGTCAATAAAAATATGAAGGATATTTTAATAAAAAATTTGCATGTAAATGAAAAAAATATTCCATGCTCAGGAATATTCACATTTCAGTATAATTTCTTTTGTAAATTAATAGGAATCTTTTACATTCAAAATATATGTTGATTTTTATTCACACTTACCACAATAGTGACAAGACAAATTCAAGGATGATTTGGGCAAGTGAGAAGAAACCAGCTAATTATGCATCATGTCAGACCTGAACCAACATATGCACAAAGCAACAGGAGGCATTCTTTTAATTTGGTTTTCTGTGACCTACTGGGCCAGATGGGGATCTGTAGCTCAGTTGTCCTATCTCCTGATGCAGGTGACAGAACTGGTATTCTACAAGACAAAACCACAAAACCAGGAGAAACCTGTAAGAGTAAAAAAACCTGGGATGGATGGAGACCTCTCTCCAGGTTTGCTATTTCCAAATGAGATTTCAAAAGTATATCTGAGTTAAGGAAGTGATCAGAAAGAACCTTGCCCAGCAAACCATTTGCAGGGAACATTGTTACTTGGTAGGAATTGCATCTCCTGCACTTGGAGATGTCAGAGTGGGGCTGCCACAGAAGGTATCCCAGGTTCCTGTTGCAGATGGGAACCTCTCTCCCTTTCAAGAGAGCTGGTACCCTACAGTAGAAAGCATAGCACTGGATTTCTGTGCAGACATCCTACCATTTATATAGGAAATTCATTTTTATTGCTGAAATAATCAAGTCTCATGACATTCTTTTGACATGGAGCCAGATCTTGGAGAGTCCAAAAGCAACAGTAGGATAGATGTGCATGGAAGAGGAGAAGAACTAGAGTTAAGTAACTGCCTTGTTCTCAGTCTTCTGCACAAGAAGTCCTCTGTTACTGGGTAGTCTCCAATGACAAAGTCTGACTAGCACTTGTTAAACTGATCATGTGAAAGATCCAACACATACAAAATTTCAGCAAATTGAAATCACGAATTCTCTGCTTCTTGTTAATTTCACTATTGCAGATGCATTGCCATTTCTAGGCAAAGTAATGACACAAAGTCAGTTTTACTTTTTCCATCATCGTTTTTCCTTTGATGGAAAAAATGATGTGTGATTTATAGTTAAAGTATGACAAATATTGCTCCTAATAACTTGAGCCATGCATGTTACCCAGTCTTTTAAAGAAAGAACAGATTTCAAGTGTTAAAGGTATTATTTCCAAGAAGACCAACATTTAAAGCAAATCTGAGGAGACTGGAAAAGCCCATTAAACTATAATTAGATGCATAAAAGATATTCAAAGACTCCTGTCATCATCTTGTTTCTCATTTGTAAAGAAGAACTAGGAACTGACATAAAAGGGACTAAGTCATTATTATGATTTCAGTCTGCTTCCCTGAAGCAGTATTACAGATCATTTGTGTGATGGTGTCCAAAGGAAGGTAAATATTGCTACACTGTGCTAGTACTGAAAAGATAGAAATAATGGGTTCTATTGTTTCATGCACAATTATACTACAAAATAATTATTTTCTGTAGAAAAATGAGAAAAATTAATTAAGCAATCTTAACTCTATTTTCTTGCAAGGGGCACAGGTTTGTGTGGCACAGTTACACAGAATCACACAGAATCACAGAATGGGTCAGGTTGGAAGGGACCACAGTGGGTTATCTGGTCCAACCTCCCTGCTCAAGCAGGGTCATCCCAGAGCACATGGCACCTAACCTAGAGCACACCCCTGTCTATCCCCTGCCCCTCAGTATATCTAGTCAGAAACACGGGTTTTTCACATGGAATAAATAATTCTAAAAATGGTTTAGAAGAAAATATACAATATTTTGCTTTGGTGATACTGCAATCAAGGCTGATCAGATTTATTGAAATCTAGAGGATTTGCTCCCTCAAACAAAAAGTGCTCGTGTTTTACAGAATAAAACTACTTTTCCTTGAAATGGAAAGATACAGAGTAAAAATTTCTGTTAGCACCTTACAGTTGCCTAAACAGCACTATTTTCGCCAAGAGTCCTTTTCAAGGAAAACAAACACCCTGCTCAAGGGTTTTACTGCCACAGCCCTAACATCTCTTCCCTTAACACCTCTTCTTGGCAGGGGTGGACTTGCTATACAGTTAGACCACAATCTGTCTATTAGAAATGGCATTCAAGCTTCTTTCTCATCTCCTTTGCTTTGTAATTTTAAGGGGTTTTGTCCATGAAGTACATATAAATACACACCCCCCATATTAAGTGAGCACAGTGCTATTTAAGTTTTTGGGACATGCATGAAAGCAATAAACAACACATAAAAGGTGTATTTACCAATTTTTTATATATGCTATGGAAAGTCAGACTGACCTTGGGCAGGATTTTGGTTTTCATACTTTTATTATAAAATTGTTCATATTACCAAAGAGTTAAAAAAAATTCAAAAGTAGATAATATAACCTAAAATAAAATATTTTTTTCTGGATGAGTGGTACATTTTCTGTGGTTGTGTCATTAACTCCTATGAAAATAATAGGTCAAATAATTGCATTGATATAGCTGAAATCAAGTCCTTTCTGTCACAGACATGGCCCAGTGCAGGTTTCCTAGACAGTGAGTACAAAAGTAGTGCTGAGCTGACCCACACACTCCCAGCCCTGGAGGTAGCATGGCCTGAGCACCAAAGACTCTTTCCATTGAGAAATTTGGGAGTGGTCAGACTGTTTTTGAGGATTAAGGAGTTTAGCAGTATGGGCAATGACCAGTCCATACCACTTGGTTGTAGACTCAGAGAACAGTCCTGAGAAAGTGTTTTCCTAGCATAGGCACAGCCCAAGAAAATGGAAATAACTGTCTTTCTAAAACTCTAGTGTCAGGACAAAGATGAGTACATGATCCATCTGATACTGGATAATTGTTATTTATGTCAGAGTGGATAGAATTAATGAGGCTATATATATTTGCACATTTCTGACTACAGCAAGCCTCAGTGAATGTAGTGAGTCACCTTAACTGTGTGAAAATGTAAAAATGCACCTTCACCTTGAGTCCTGTGTGCAGTTTTAAGCACCCCACTATAAAGAAAAATTATGATATTATAGAGCATCTAAAGGTGGAGCACAAAGATCATGAAGGGTCTGGAGGGCAAGACTTATGAGGAGCTGTTGATGTCACTTGGTCTGTTCAGACTGGAGGAGACTGAGGGGAGACCTCACTGCAGTTACAATTTCCTCATGAGGGGAAAAGGAGGGGTAGACACCGATCTCTTCAGCCTCATGGCCAGTGACAGGACCCATGGGAATGGCCTGAAGCTGAGTCAGGAGATTTAGATGGAATATTGGGAAAAGGTTCCTCACCCAGTGTGTGGTTGCATGCTGGAAGAGGTTCCCCAAGGAAGTGGTCACAGCACCAAGCCTGACAGAGTTCAAGAAACATTTGGACAATGCTTTCAGGTGCGAGGTGGGATTGTTGGGGATGTCCAGTGCAGGGCCAGGAGCTGAACTGGATGATACTGATGGGTCCCTCAGTTTATTTTGTGATTCTCTGATTCCATGAACCCCTCCTAAAGACATCCCATCTGTGAAAGCCCATATACTGTGCTGAAAAACAACCCTCCTTTTTTGCTGTTATGCATTAATTACTCTGTGACTGAAAATAATGTATTGAGAATATACAGAAACAGATCTTAGAAATTCACAGAACTGGTCAGGATTTTTGCTTAGCATACGTGACTAATGATAGCCAATGAATTTTTTATAGATGGAAACCAAAACATAACTGTTGGTAAAACAAGTGGGATACAGATTCAAACAGGACATCCTCAAAAATGAAAAATAATAGTATTAAAAAGGTCAGCTTTTATTAGACAGCAATTTC
>VZTR01011345.1:75619-93927 GCA_013400775.1 Chaetops frenatus
AGGAAGCACTCATCCTTCCAGCAGTAAATTCATAAATTATCACCTTAAGAAAAAAAATTCGTTGCCTCCCTGAGGTCTGGTGCCAGCAACTGAGGCTTGGGCAGCTTGTTTACTTATGAATCTTGGAAAATCTTTTCCTTAATCTTGTGACATTTTTCATAGATTCAACTGTGAATCTCAGAATACTGAAGTCCTATGCTGCTATAAGCAGTTGTTTTCAGAAGTGTTAACTAATGGTATTGCTGTAAACAGTGGAAATATGTTATCATTTCCCTTCTTTTTTAGATGCCCCCAAACCACTTTTAAAATATAAGCACAGAAGAAGATTTTGGGAAAAAGTTCCACGGCTGAAACAGCTCTGACTTTGCCAAATGCTGTATAACCAATTCCAGTGACAAATAGAACAGATCCTGTAAACTACCTCACACATATAATACTCTTGAATTACTGGTGATTCTCACTTGCAGAGGTGAAAGATGCATTTTTCATCTAACCCTTAAGGACATAACTGCATTAGTCTCTTCTGCTCTAATCCAATAAGTAACACTGTTCCTCTCATGGGTAAATGGTCATGTGCTGTAGCTCTCTATCAATAAAAACAGGAGTTATGAAAGTTCAGAATTCCTGTTTCTTTAGTAACTTCCTTTCCTGAGTCTTAGGAAGCCTGAGAGAGAAGGGCATCTTGGGAATCGAAAGCTGTTCAAAGGGGGATATTTTATCTTTTTTTCAGTTCCTAAGTGTTTGTCTTAAAGATTCATAAAAGGCATAGAAGAAAAGGCATAGAAACCATCAGCTGTGATTAAAATGCCAGAACATGTGTACTAACAACTTCACAACTAGAACTGAGTGTTACATATTCTGGGCTGATTTCTCAAAGGCCACACTCACTTCTAATCTCAATTTCACACAAGGGTCTCCTTTCTTTGTTTACCTTCTGTTCACATGGAAGATGAAAGCTGTCCAGATCCAGTATTTGATGCATGATAAACTATACTTCCGTGTATAGATGTGTGTATTTATATAAGAACTGTAAAAACACGAGGTTTTTATATACTTACATATATGACAGATAAATATATGGGAGATGATGGGCTTTTATTGCCTAAAGCAACCTGTGGAGAAGCTGTACCTGTCAGATATTGCTGACTCTCACCCAAACCTGTCAAAATGTCCTCTAGAAGCATTACAGAAGAGAAAAATGTCACTGAGGAGCCACCAAGGGAGAAATCTTAGATAGAAACTGAAAACTCAAGTATACTGGGGTTTATAGGGGTGTATATGTACATATATATAGATGTACTTATGTATTCTGATAGGTAATGGATCTTTCATAATAATTACTCAGAAAAATAGTATAATAAAACTTTGAATCCACTCCAACTTCTGCATATCATCTTGTATTATATAATAGTATTAAAATACATGCATTAATTCCATTAGTTCTAATAATTTTCCATTATTTTACATATAACATACTGGGTAATTTTATGGCATATATAAGCAATTTAATGTTAAATATAAAATAGTGGAAAGTTATTATTTTTACATATTCAGTTGTCTTTCACTGAAAATATTAAAACAATGGTTGTTAATGCTGTAAGAATGACGCTAAGCCTAATTCTTGTGTTTTCCTTATGTCTTATAGTTTTAGTGTCATGTACACAGTAAAATAATTAGATCTTTAAAATTTTTGGCACTATATTTCACTAACGCCACATATGATCAAATTATATGGAAAAAATATATATTTCAAAATCCTTACGAGACTGATCACAGAAAATTTGACCACATTCTTCCTGAAATCACTCTTCATAAACACAGGACTGCTTGTGCTTTATGGACAAAAACGTGTGGAGGAAGAGAAATCAGAAGAAGCATTTATTAGTAACTATGGCAACCAAAGTTTCCCTCATATTGTAGTGTCCCTAGTAGAATTTCCAGTCTCCACCAGTCAGAGAACAGAAGCAACAACATAGGATGGAACCTACCAATTTCAGCTTTGATACACATGAACTATTAATGAATCATTACAGAAGATTATTTTGAGGTCACTTCCTTGGAATTAAATAGCATGTATTACATAAAATGATAAACTTCCATGTATGCTACAATTTAATAATGTCTGTCACAGGTGTTCTCAAAGAAGGAAAAATGTAATATATTTGCATATTTGGTTCCATTTCTTTTGAATAGTATAGCCTCACAAGGAACAATTATTTCTCTCTCAACATGAAATTTCTTTTAGCAAATCTTTCTCCGTCATGCATTTTGCTTAAGAACAACAAACTTGTGTCTTCTGCCTTTTGCATTAGAAAGAAATAGAACATAACTAACCTCAAATGACACTCATATTCTCAAATGCATAATTCCATTCTTAAAGGCTATTCTTTTTTCATAACAAATGTGACCTACATATGAAACAAAAAGTATTTTTGTATGAAATGAAGATGTATTTGCCTTAATTCTGATGGCTGATGTCAGTGAAAATCAACTTTCCTCTATTTGTTTATTGCCTAAATATATTCAACTTATCTATTAAAAAACACAATACGAAGAGAATAGAGAATCTTCAGGTTCTGCAAGGCCTTTGATTAGCTGCACATCCCTAAAATAATGCCTGTAAAATATAGAACCAAACATACTTTTTCGGTGCTAATTCAGGAGATTAAGCACAACATTTCAACAAAAGTTGTTTTACATGTTTTCTGTGACTGGAAATGTTAAGAAATCTTTATTCCTCTCAGATCACAGTAAGGAAACAAAGCATAAGCAAACCTATGAACCTTTCAATTTGTTTTTTATGCAATGATCATGGTCAAGTCTCTAATGTTTCTTTATGCAAAGTTGGTAACTCATTAACCAAGCAGGACAAACACACAGGTATCAACTCTCTTCACTTCCCTATTCTTCTCTTTCTGGCACTGTCACTACCACCACTAATTCCACAAAAGCCATAGTCCTGATTTGGCTTTGAAAGGGTTCACATTCTATGAATTTTCTGCCTAGCACTATCCATTTAACAACTAAATAATGTATTAAAAGAAGAAACATATCCTGAAAGCCCTAGGTATAACTGAATATTATTTTAGGGTTTTTTTCTTCTCAGTTATAGGGCAATAACATTAAAAAAAATTACCTTCAATTTCCTTATACGTTTCATCTGTTTAAATGTGTTCAAGATACACTTGCTACCATGTTATGCAGTATTTTTATGCTTCTGCAAGTAAGTGACAATACAGGGAAAAAGAGCTGTGTTAAAGCATAATGAAAAGAGAATTACAACGATGTAAAGGATTTCACACCACTTCTTTACTAAGCACATACATTTGCATAACTCTTGGAGGGGTAAAATAGAAGGGTTGATTTGATTGCCTTTGTTATCCAAAATGAACGCAAAATGAAAATTATATATCTATTAAAAAAGAAAGTTATCGATAATCCTATAGTTAATCTGAAATCAATTGATCATTTGAAAGATAAGTGATCCACCCAACTTTGCCTATCTTTCTTAGGGACATGAAATAACAAGTGAAGCACTGTCTTCATAATGTTATTTTATTTTTTATTACTAAAAAAAACATTCCCTGACAGGATTCGGTCTAAAATTTGGGCAGGTTTTTAAGAATTTACTAAATTTACAAGCCCTTACTTTCTCAAACATAAAAATTTATTAAAATGCTAGAAATTTTTGTATCTTATAAAAACATTTTATATTATTTTATAACTTGAAAAATAAAATATAATTGAGATTTCTGAGGGGTTTCATTTTTGATTTCTTTACTGCCTTCTTTGCCAACAGCAA
Organism: Chaetops frenatus; assembly: GCA_013400775.1. Classification (NCBI taxonomy): domain Eukaryota; kingdom Metazoa; phylum Chordata; class Aves; order Passeriformes; family Picathartidae; genus Chaetops; species Chaetops frenatus. The sequence continues at coordinate 79,422 of VZTR01011345.1, forward strand.
ACATCCAGAGAGAGAAAAAGACAAGCACCTCTTTTTGGACCACTTTACCATAGCAAATTTTGGTTTACAGTGCACCCCCAGACACTCTCCTCCCCCTCAATCTAAATTCTTTATGTGCCTAAGGACAAAGCTGATATCCCATTCTTAATTCAGGAAGAAATTTCACTCCTCTAAAATAGACAAGCTGATTTTTTAAGGATTTTGATTCTCTTATGCAAGATGGAGTTTTAAACTAGGTCTATAAGCTCCTCTGTAGCTCCTGTAGATTTAGGAGGATGTATGAAGGATATGAATCTGTATTTAAAATTCGATGCTTGAATTCATAATTTCTTGACTTGACTAGAAATTGAGACGAACATCTTTCTGATTCTTATAGTGATATTGAAAAATTACCTGAGTTTCAGGTATGTAAAGAACTGTGAAATATATGTATATTTCTCAGCATTCCACATGTAGCAGTAATCTTTCATAGCTGCTTTCTGAGAGTAACAAATGTCTTGACTTGAAGTAAAAACAGATGAATTCTTTGGCATCATGAACAGAAAATCTGTACACCTGTGAATGTGTGATACTTAAACAATTTCATGAAGGTCCTTGAAAGAAAATGGACTTCTTTTCTCTGATCTTAAACTTCTGTAAGATATTTAAGACAAAAAATACACTGTAAACAACTCATATAGCAATCTCAATTTCGCTTTTGCTTTTGCATCTAAGAGCTTCTTTGTTCTGTGTTTTATTTTGGTGAGATAGCAGAGCTATAATTTATTTTCAGCCACTTGGCATTTACAGACATCATGACTAGCTTTTCAAAAGGGGCCAGTAGAACTGATTAGAATGTATCGATTCGTGTTGGATGCTTGAGCTTACCACCTGCAACTTTCCTATGAAAGTTACATCCATGAAAAGATGTTTCAGTTCCACACGCTCTGGTTCTGAGCTCCAAGCAGTCAGGTGGCAAGACAGAAAACAGCAAACAGCTCCTTCCTCCTCTGAAGCTGTAAACCAGACTGACCAAAAACCCAGCCAAGCCTCCAGGGTAGCTCCCTCACCCCTTTTCCTGGAATTATCATCTGCAAGCCACCCCCAGCCAGGGCCATTTCAATGGAATGTTGTGACACCCAGCTACATCTTCGTTTTTCTTAAGTATTGGAAGTTATTGTTCACTAGCAACAAATGGGACAAAATTCCATGAGAGAAAAAACAAAAGGAAAAAACATCCTAATCCCCACCAATGTTGTCTATCACTCGACTGCATGAAACAAACACTTCAGTTTCATCTGAACACTAAATCAGTGATTTGAATGAATGAAGTCCTTTACCACTATGAAAACCTTGCCCTTTACACCACACTCTGTTATGTTGGCAATGAAATAGTATGTTAGATACGTATAATTATACATTAGACATGTTAGACAGGGCTTTAAATGCAAGTCTTACAACTGATCAGATTTTTGTTGCAAGCAATAGCTGTAATATGCAACCATTTCAGACTGCAATAAAATGTGATGGGAATGCAACAGGGTCATCAGTAACCACATGTCAAATGCTTTTAGTCGTTTGGAAACTAGACTAATGAATGTATTATAAACTGATTAATTAACTGATTCCAATTGAGAGTGTGATGGTCAAATTAAAAAAAAATTTAAAAAAAAATTAAAAAACCCCAACACAACACCTTTTTTTTTAAGAGGTATAAAATGATAGGTAAATGTGATGGATACAGTTGATCCCAGGCTGTAGTTTGATTGAGTCTGACTAAGGAGCAACAGGTCTCATGTCCTGTGATGACCCTGTGAGCAGAAAAGCTCCTGACACATGTATATAGTACTGAAAGTGCCTCAGAAAAATATTTGAAAAATTCGTTCAAAATAAAACAAAGCACAGAACAAGACACCAGAACTAAACCAAAGAAATCTATCTTGCCTGTGCTACTGATTGGCAGCCAACTACTTCATTCTATAAATGCTCTGATTAGGTTAGCCCCAGTTTAAAATCTCCCTGAACAGAAGCTGGACTGCCTGCCAAGCAACTCTCCCCTGGAGCAGAGACTCCTGTCAAGGTCTGAGAGCACTTACCTGAGACAATGAAACCTTTCCTTGCCCGGGGTGGAGACATCCTTTACTCATGACAAGTCTTCAGTAAGTGATTGATAACATGCTAATTAACACTAATGAAACATTACTAATTCATGTAGCTGCTCAATATTAATAATCATAAACTTTGTATAGATTGTTCCTTTAGATATAAACTATTGTCTGAGACTAAGACAGAACTGGGATGCACCTAAGATCCATAAGAAGTTTAGAGAACAAGGGGGATCCATTCTGAACCTCATTACTCAGTGGAAGGGTTTTCCTTACCTCTTGCATCTCCAATCTCTGCATAAATCACCCTAAACTGAGTTTTTCCTCATATGTTTCTGCCATACTTTAATTAATAAGGTGAACCTTGACATCAAACTTATTGAACCACTGTAAATCACTGTTAAACTTTGTTAAATTCCATAAAAATTACTGAACTCTGCCAAATTATTATTGTACCTCAAGCAAACATATTTCTTACGTCTTTTGAGTGAGACTACGCTACTACACTCATCAGCAACATTAAATAAGTGACCAGAAAACGAGAGTCAATTTAAATGTGACACCTGTGAACAATTAATCAACATTAATTTCTTCCTGTCTGTATAAACTCCAAGGAGGGAGGACCATAATAAGAAAACAAACCCCATCGTTGTGTTCCACTGTGAGGAACTGTGAGGAGTTCTTTTAAAAATAGATGGCCTGAGGATGAAATTAAGTCAAATGAGACAACGTTGTATCTGAGAAGAGTTTATTGGTAATGAAAAAGGAAAGAAAAGAAAAAGAAAAAACAAGAAAAAAGGAGTTTCCCTACTAAAGAGGGCTAGAAAAGACAGGAGGAAGGAAAATGGAAAAGAACAGGGGGAAGAGAGAGAGAAGGGTGAGACAGAGAGAAAAAGCAGGCGCTAGCAGCAGAGGGCTGGGGAGCGCCGTGGATGCCCAGGCAGCGGGGGGAATGTGGATGTGCAGGCTGCCTGCCGGGAGCCCGGGCAGCTCTGGGAGAGGTGCAGCTCCACAGGCACAGCTCCCGCGGCCACGGGCGGCCGGGCACGGGCTGAGGGAGCGGGCACTGGGGCAGCAGCTCCGGAGCCTTGGGCGGGGGATGGCGGCCGCGGGCTGGGTCAGCGGAGCCGGGTTAGAGGCAGGGGGCTCAGGCAGGAACGCAGGGACACAGCAGGCAGGGCATCCATCGGGCAGGGACACAACACAGGCAGGCAGGACAGGCAGCAGCTGGGACGGGCAAGGGGGTAAGGCAGGACACAGGCTGCACACGAGGCTCGCAGGTCAGCCAGGGTCCTGCCCAGCGCCCAGCGAGAGGGCGAGTGTGGAGTGAGCAAGGGCAAGCACGGGGCAGTGAGAGCAGTAGAGCCAAAAGGCAGGCTGGGGCCAGGGCAAAAAGGACGGAAAACAAGCTAGGGCCGGGGCAAGAAGTGCAAAAGCTCGTGGCAGTGTTAGACCCCCTGGTCCCTCCCCAAGTCTGCCTGCTGGCAGGAGACCATTATTGGCCCAGTCCAACCTTCCACTGCAGTCCAGTGCTGGAGACCTTTCACCACCTGAGTGGAGAAACCTCTCTGGGCAGCATAGTGTCCTTGGTGTTCCCCTGCTGACTGCCTGTCCCATGTGAGCTGTGAAATGCTTTCCAGGCAAAGTCTCCCTCTCAGAGACAAGGCTTTCACCCACCTTTTCCTATTTGCCTCTGGCAAGTGGCACATGGGCACCCTCTCTCCCACAGGCCTCTCTCTGACAACCAGTATCAAGACAGAAATCAAGGTTAAATTGGCTCCTCACACCACCCCATGGCTCAACACTGATTGTCTGGTTGTAACTATACAGCGGGAAAAAGCAGGAAAAGAGAGAAAAGAGTTCAAACAACTTGAACCTCAGTTGGCTGATTTCCTGACAGGGATACCAGCTCTATGTATTTAACACTGTCAGTCGATGTCACAACTATGGCACTCATTTTTCCAACATGCTGAATTAAATGGACTAAACGTGCAACAATGCAGCTAAAAAAATCAACACAGCCAAACCGCAGAACGGGAAGAACAAAATAGGGAGCTTTCCCTGGATTGCAGAGGACTTCTTAATTATCTATTTTATGTCAAAGAATCATAGAATCATAGAATGTTTTGGGTTGAAAGGGACTTCAAAGGTCTAGCTCCCACCCCCCTGCCATGGGCAGGGACACCTTCCACTAGATCAGACTTCTCAGAGCCCCATCCAGCCTTGCTTTGAACTCTTTCAGAGATGGAGCACTCATAACTTCTCTGGGAAACCTGTTCCAGTGCCTCACCATTTATTTTAAGTAATGGCTTTATCTAAGTACCCTTTGTATATTTTTGTAACTTTGACCCAGAAATAAAGCACAGTTACATGGTTGCTAAATTTCTTACCAATACTTTCCCTTTGTGGAATTCATTGATATACCTGGTTCTAGGATGTGATCCACATTTTCAAACTATTTGATTACTCAGGTAACTGCCCTCTTGACAACAGTGTGGGTTTTGGCTCTTGTCAGACTGGATAGCAACAGAATTTTTCATCAGATTAAGCCTAAAACACTGCACCGCAAAGGAAAAAGATTTATGGCTAACTCTCTCTGGAACCATGAAGACTTAAGGGACTAAGCAAGGTTTTAGTCATCCTGGCAAATTTGAAATCATTATTAATGGAGAGACAAGGTCCTTAATAACCCTCATGGTGCTGCTATATGCTGGAGCTACATATATATATTTTCTTCAAAAATATTACCTGTATTTGGCATTGAACATGAAGGGGGAAAATGTTTTTGACACCATATTTGACAGGTTAAATATTAAGCTAAAGACTTGCTCTTTTAAATTGTAGACTACAAATATATTTTATATTACAGAATATGAAAATATTAGAATACAAAATTAAATCTACATTTGAGTATCATTGCTAATATTTATTCATAAAGATAACACAAGCCTTGTGTACAGTAGAGGGGTGCTAAGTAAATCCCAAAATGGGATTGTGAACTGAAACAGTTAACTGACACATCCAACACTTTGGCACTACATCACTTGTACAGATTATTTCAGAAGTGCATTTATCAGTTCATTTATGTTACAGGAAAAGATATTTCAATTAAACTGAGTGAAACCATTTTAATGGATAAATTAGAGTGTCTTCCAAGAAAGCTGTACTTCCAATACTTTGTAGACATAAATGGTAACATTTCTTCTTGTATATAAGCACAAAGAAAACAGAGGGGCAGTAAGCTGCCCCATGATGAGATCCACAGATGTAGGTCTCATTACACTGCACCATAAAGGATTAATTGGCAAGAAATGTGGAGCTCAAATGATTCCAAGAGATCAGCCCAGCTGCAAAAAAGAGCTGGAGTTTCACAGATGAACCAGAACTAAATGCAGACCAAGAGATTCCTCACCCTCTCCAGGCAGACCCAAAGTAAATGATATAACTGAAGAGACATCCACCATTGGCAGTAGAACCTGTTCTGTTTTGGTAACTATACCTAGGATGCAATATAAATAAGGTTTTTTTTAATATGGAGAGTGATCTGTTAGGAATTAAAATAGGATTAGCAGGTTTACCAGCATAGCCTTGCAGGCAACAGATTTAGAGAAAAATCAAGAGCAAATAAGAATGGAAAACAATGTTGTTTTTCTCTTTAATCAGGTATTAGAAAGCAGACAATTGCAATGAAGCCATGGAGAAGTATGGATTACTTGTCTTTTACCCTATTTAGATAATCAAGGAACTAGTCTTACACAGCTTCCAGGTAACTGTTTTACTGTTTCTTTGCTTTTTTGCTTTGAGATTACTGAATTTTTTCCACCTCATTTTGAGCATTGGTAATGCCCAGGACTGTGCAAAAACCTGCCATCTCAAAAATCTGGTTTCTGTTTGTTTTCACTATTGAAAACTACATTGAATTAGTGGAGGCAAACTAATGAAAAGTATTTTTTGTTTGTAACAATCACCTGCGTATAGGAACCATTCTCATCCCATTGGAGAGCATTGAAATTGTATCTGAAGTATTAGTATAGTTGGTGGATGGAATTTATTTAAAGGCTGAATAATTATAATTGTTAGTAACTTACATGTACCCAAATGACAGTCAGTTGTAGAAAAGCAAATCACTTATTAAACCTTATCTGGAGATTTTTATATGGTGACTTTTAGACTTAAAAATCAGGTCCAAAATTTGTTTATAATTTTTTTTCAAATTACAGGTATGGACAACTGAATTTCTACAAGTATTAAATTATTGTTCATGCTTAGAAGTGCATATGTAATAATGAAGAAACTCAGACAAAAATTGTTGATGACACAGGTATATGTCAAGCCAAGGAGTTCAAAGCACTTCTTAATTTTTGTATTGAAGGATAGCAGAGGCCAAGGGAAGTCACGTATAGAAAATAAATAAGGAGTTAGGCATAAAACTCAGCTCTCCCGACTCCAAACTCTGTGTTTAACAACTATGCTCTCCTTCTCCCTAGTCCCCTGAATTTGTTTAAATTCTTTGCACCAAACCACCTGAAAGAAATTCTGCCTGCATTGAAATGCAGCTGAACTCAGACAGAATAAGAAAACATCCAAGGGAAACATGATATGTTTCAGAGAGTCAGCCCTCTGGCTCATGAATCAAAAGTGACCCTTACTAACACTTCTATTGCTGTAATTCCTTCTCCAGGCACTATGAGGGGGTAAAAATTCTGCTCAGTTAACTTGTGGGGTTCTTTTTTCACTCAATGTCTTGGCTTCAATGTACAAAAATGAGCTCCTGATATTTGCCTTGTAGGTCAATCATCCTGATAATCAGATTTTTTGAGGAACAGTTGTGCATCTATATTTAGAAAATGGGAACCTCACATCTGCCTTTGGAACAGAATATGAAGAAATATGAGGAAACTGAAACTGTGGCATTCACAGACTTCTAGATATAATTGGAGCCTCTGGCACACTGAGGAACAGCTGGAGATATACTGAAGGTGGTAAAAAAATCAGCTATTAATTTCGGTTCTGTTGGATAGTGGGATATAGTCTGGGAAATTTTACCTTTTTTCTGGTTACCAAAGTGGGTCAGGACCTTCTAGCACTTCTACCTCCCTTCATATACTATTCTCTCTTTTTTTTACATTACTTGCACCTTTTGTTTGTTTTACTCATTAGAAACATTAGTTCTCCTCCTGTCTTGCAGAGCTATGCAGCTTCTAAAATGTTCTTCTTTTCTAGATTCTTCTATTTCACCCAGATCTTCTCACTTTCTAGTCTATACTTACCACTTGCTTCATATCTATCACGGATTTATCTTTAAATTGAGTAAAATTTTACCAGCAAATATATACCAAAAATATAGGAGAAAAAAAGGACTGCATTTTAAAAACATTGATTCTGATCTCCTGTAATTCATTTTTATTGCATTAAATTCTGGTGTTTCGCCAGTTAGCCTTCATTCTATATAATTCTTTCTAAATGTAGAAGACAAATTGTTAATTTTTATCTGTGTTACATGGTTAATTGTTTTTGTAGCCTCCCCTTCTTTTCTTTTCCTAATTTCTTTTCTTGTTTTATTTATTTGTTTGTTTTTACATGGAGCAAATCTCAACAATATTTTATCAAAAGCATCTCCCCATTTGTGTCTCATGAACTGTGAAATATGGTTTAGATAAAAGGAAGAAAATAAATAGTTTTCATCTATAACCCACAGAAAATGGTTTGTTCTGCTCTGGTAACTGGAAAATCTAAAAAATACTCTAATATAAATTCTGTGTTCTATTTTAATAGCAATAGTCCTAGAAGAGGATGGCTGAGCTTGTATAACCTTCCTGTTACGCATCAAGTCTAATCCCATTAAAGCTTTAATGTTATAGGCACTTAACACTTAAAAGTTGCGCTACATGTGGGATAAAATTCTTTGAGATCCCCTCGACATGAAACAAAAAATCTAAATTATCATAACTGTATATGAAATGTTGCCCACTCTGTTTATCTTTCCAATTGGAAAGTATGTTCTGGTCATTCTGTAGAAAGATGCTATGATACACTAAGTACTAATTTCATCACTTCTGAAGTTTTTCCTGTCATCCACATCCTTCATGTTCTCCATTTGTAAATTCTTCACCCTCTTGATCATGAACACTCATGAATTTCTATTCACAGTGCCCTTCTAAGGGCAGAGGTAGTAAGAGTCACAGATCAGGAAACAAAGCAGAGAAGAATGAAATAACTTGTTAGGAATACAGATAAATCCATCTCCTGTGTTTAAGTGTGATGTCAAATTTTCATTTGAGGCTATACAGGTAGCATATTGAAAACAGAGATAGAAATGAGAAGTTATCCTTCACAGAGGGTTTAAAAAAAACCCTAAAAAACACAAGTAAAAAACCTTTCCTCTTGTAATATACATACTTTCTGAACTGGTTAGATTCCAAAATGGTTTTCTGATTCTTGGAGTCTTGAAGATGTTATTAAACTCCTAGTTTATGATTTACTGAAGGTTATTCTAATTAAGAGTCAGGCACATTATAAAACAGAATGATTAGCAATATAAGTGGAACTGAGCTTGGATCAGTTCAACCAATTCCAGTTAGCTTTGCCAAGAAAATCTGTGGATAAAATTCTCTTGGGAAAAGTGGAAGATTCAGTCATTAGATATGGCTTTGAGGGGAGGGGGGAGTGTTGAAAATCTAAATTTTTATAATATTAATATGGAAATTTTGAGCAATATGTTGTTAAAGAACATTGGAGAGCCAAAATTCCTCATCTACGAAGGAAGTAAAATTAAAAAGTCCTAACAGAAGTTGTGTAAATCCATATAAGAGCAAGGAAAATAATCAGAAATCCATGTATAGGAAAACCACTCAGTCTTTTCAGTATGAGACACAGTGTCTTCTTCAGAAAGGGAAGACACAACAATTAATCTTGATTCTGTTCTGAAAAACTACAGCAAATGGTGTGTGAGAAAATACTTTCCCACAGTCAAAGAAGAACAAGTTGAACCTGTGTTTTCTAACTTCCTCTGAAGTACTCCCCTGTTTCAAAAGAAAGGAAACTGAACAGGACAAGGCAGAGAGAAGGCCATGTATAACAAGAAGCAGCATTTACCTGCAGTCAGGAAATTAGGAGATAGTTAAATCAGAGCTTCCTGATTATATTAAATTCTTATATACAGAAGAGCAGTTTAAAATAAATTTCCTATCTATTGTTGTGGAAAAAAATATAATCAGAGAAAGTGCCTTAAAGTTCATTGTCAGCTTAGAGTAACTGCCAGAAAGCATCAGAAATTACAATAAGATAACTTAGAATTTCAAAACTTTTCTATTCGGAAAGTCTTAACTATCTGCCGATATAAACCAGAGTTTTAAGTGACAAAAAGTTGCAACAGGTAGGAATCAGTCATTAAGTAGTGTGCATGTGTGTATCCCAATCTCAGTAACATTTTTAACAGGTGGAAGCCAGTTATGAAAAAAAAAAGAAAATTGACTGAGTACTGCACAAAATAATAACACCAACAACAGATTGACTACATCCTTCTAGACAGTAAAGCGCAGCAGACAATACTGATGATTTTACTTATTTTCAGCAAAAAATTCATAGAAGCTGCTCCAAGGTTCAAGCTCCCAAAAATGTATACAAGTGTATCACTTTATATTTAGCAAATAAGTGTGTTTCAGCTCACCTGAGGATGGGTGGCCCACAATTTTCAGTATTCAAACCTGGAAACTGTTTCATAAATATATTAATATATAATTAATATATCATATTAATATATTATTATATTAATTACAATGTTAATAAATTGTTACTAAATGTTTCTATGACATCAGTAATGTCAGAAGCCATAATAAGGACCACCATTTCCATGGTCTCGTCGCTGTGCAAATACACAGCAGTTAACTACAATGAAAGGTCTTTCCAAAAACCAGCTTATAGAATACCCAATAAAGCAGTCATCCCCAAGAGACATTTATCAAGACATGAAGGCTACAAAGTTTTCTTCACAGTCAGAGAAAATACACAGTTGACTAAAAGCTGCATTCTTTTCTTGCTGCTTTTCAGTCCTATGAGTGACATCTAATGGCATCAATATATACATAACCCTAGACCAACAAGTAATAAAGGCTGCCCAAATTATTAATCATCTTAAGAGACAGAGAAGTAGTTTCACTGTGAGGAAAACATTACATAATATTGCTGTACAGAATAGTGAGGAGACCAGTAGGTGGCACAAAGCAGCTGACTGCACAACTGCTTATGGTAATCAAGGTGCCAAATTTAGATTCAGCCAAATTCTGTCCACTTAATCCTATTAAAAAAAATACGTCACCTGTATTTAAGAACAGAAAGTCATCTCAATAGTTTGCATGTTTTTATTATGTTTTATTTTTATAGTACCATCAATAATGCATTTCTGATTTAGGAAGTCACAATAAGATCTATATTGACTAAGGTTATAAGACAGCTGGTTCTAGTGTTTAAATTTTAATGTCCAATACCCACTACTCAAAGACATCTGGATTACTGTCACATTTACTGGTTGAGAAGCCCATATGTGAGCATGATAAGCACTCTTGAGATAAACTAAATAAGAAATTAAAGCAAAGGACATGAAAATCTCAGTGGCTAAACCTTTAAAACTATTGGTTTCACATGGTAAATTTATTTCTGAAGGGGCTAATGCAGAATCAAATAGACTAACTGCCACAGTGTTTAAGAAAGAAATCTGGTTGCTAACTGGATTATGTGCTGTTTTCATATGCAAAGGAGAAATCCTGTTTTAGTAACTAGAGACTGTCTGAAGGTATTTGAATAATTGATGGAGGAGATATGACACATTTTCCAGTTTCATGTGATTCTAAAGTACTGTTCCACTACTACACAGAAAAATAGAATTTTTCTTATAATGTGAGGACAGACTTGTATAAACAATTACTATGGTTAAAAAGTATTGCAAAAAAGAAGATTTTTACTAGCAATTTCAAATAATAGTTTTGATATATAGACTCAAATAAACAAACAGCCAATGTCTCAGCTGGATTTGAAAACCATTTTTTATAAGGTTATTAATAAGAGTGAGGATAACCAGTGCCACAAAACTCAGTTTAAGATGAAAGACTAACACATCACCTTCTGTAGATAATTCTATTTCCAAATACTGGCTTATTCATGCCTCCATATTTCAACAAACACGTAGGAAAAAATATATTTACAATTATAGAACATATGTTATCCAGTTTGTTACTTGATGTGAAAGTTCCATGGATACTGACTGTGTTTGAAGAAACTCAATGAGAAACATTACAATACATTACAATAGGGAATAGGGGAGATAAAGCTCTATTTGTACAAAGATGAATATGCACAAATATAGAGACAGTGACTTCAGTAATAATCCAAACAATCAGCAAATCTAACTTAAATATTACTTTAAAACATTAGTTTTCAACAAAATGAGTCTACTGATGGTAATACCAAAACCATGCCAGGTTTGTTGATATAATTTCTTGGAAATCATTTTCAGTGTCATTTCGAGGTTTGTGAAGCATGTAGGCAAAACTCAGTTTTGGTGGTGGAACAGACCAAGACAATAAGGCTAAGCTGAGGTTTCCACTGGAGCAGGGTATGGGCTATTACAGCTGGGAAAGCAGAGAGAAAATTTTGGGAGGACAGAAAATATTTGAGAGAGATGAGAGTCTCCTAAAAGCCTAGGATGAAAATTTACTTTTCTTCCCTCCCACAGACCACTTAACAGTCTGAAGATTTCTTTTTCTTTCTTCCAAAATTCCCATCTCTCAGGTGATATTTTTTCCTGGCAATCCCAGTCTCTGAAATCCTTTCTCATCACTGCCCATCCACAATTCCCTCTGTGCCTGCTTGCACCTCTGGTGCTGGCACCGTGTGGGCAGCAGGCATAAGCCTGTTAGTGCCACTCATTCTTGTCTGGCACATGGAAAGGACACAGATTTCTGCCTCTTCTCTAGTTCAGCAATGCCTTGAGGGGGGCTCAATTTGAGGGGTTCAGATGCCTTGGCTGTTCATTCTGATGGCACAGGTGGTTAAGGATGTATCTTCCAGGGTGGTAGAGCATGAAGAGGACTAATGAGCTTCCCTACAGATCTCCAAAAGAATCTCTACCTGCAACCTTACACACAGAAAATAACATTCTTCTCAATATATGGAAGATGTTGCTCATATAGGGTGCTCAAGAGCCATAGCTAGAAAGACTGAGAAAATCCCCAGTTTCAAGGAAATAATCCAAGCATTCTACCAGGCAATTGTTTTCAAAAAGACTACAAATATTTTCAGAGGAGAGTTGTATGTAATATACTGGTTCAGATCTGCATGCCCTAGTTAACACAGGGTTAAATTTTCTTCAGATTTACAGTAGAACAAGTGAAAAGTAAATAACAAATTGGTGAGGCATGCTGCAGTAAGTAATGTCTCACCCCAATCACTGAGGAGTAAAAATGAAATTATGGTTTTTTCTGAAAGCAGTTTGAAACTGTGTTTAATTTCTTAAATCCAATACCAGAACCATTAGTCAAGAAATGTGACAAGAAGGTTAAATCAAAAATTAAATTTGGTAAGTTGAATTATATTTTTTCTTTAAAAAGAAGTCATTTACAAGATCACATTAACGAAATTACACAATAAAAATAGGAACTGAACATGAACTGCTTAAGGAAAACAGAAATATTCTGTCTGACAAACAAGGCAGACAATATTCCACCCTTCTCTTCTCATGACTATCCCTTCTAAACAGAAATTTTCTAAAAGCAGGTAAACTGAGACCCCAGTGAATTCCTTCTCCTTCCTTAAGAAGAAAAAAATCCCCAAGGTATATTTTTTCTCTGGAAAAAAACATAAAGAAATACTACATTGGAAGGGCTAATACAGAAAAGCACTACTACCAGAATACAATCCTATCAGCCAGTGCTGTTGCACCATCCATCAGTGAGGAACAGCCTCCAGCCAGCTTCCCAGTCTGAGCTACAGAGCCAGAAAATGTGGTTGTTAGAGAAATCCCTGCATGGCAGAGAAAACTTCTAGCCTTCCTTGGGGCTGCTCTACTGATACATCTGCATTACAGCTGAATCAAATTTTGATTGTCCGCTCTGGTCCAAGACAAAAAATACAGTCTGAGTTACAAATTAAGTAGATTTTTGTTTTGTCACTGTTACAAGACAATGAAGTGCACTTTGTCCTTACTGCTTTGTTATTTCATTAAAATATGTGACAGCTTGAATTGGTCAGATGTCATTGAAGGGACTGCCATGATTCAGGTAATTACACCACAGGTGATTTCCAGACTTGAAAATTTCTTACTTTGAAATCTACAGTCGTGAAAGTGGGAAATATTCAAAAGGCCATTTCAGATGACTGTTATAGTGGTGGAATGCAGTCATATTCCTTCCCAGTTTTAACATGTATTCAGAACATTTTGAAGCCATAAGGCTACTGGAAAAATTTCAGCATCCTTGAGGAGGAGGATAAGTGCACAGTATGCACCTTGCAGTGGCATCAGCCCAAAGGCAGTGCCTGGACAGCGAATCACCAAGCTGTTGTGGCTCATGCTCATAGAATGACTGCATCTTATTTTCTGGTCGAGGCAAAACAGTCAGTGATTTCTAATTCCTTCCTTCTTTCTTTGTATACCTCCTCCCCAGCTCCCACCTGCCAGCAGAAGTATCAGCAACATGCCAGCAAGGGTTCTGGGAGAGAGTTGCTCACTCTCTTGCCTCGCTTTCCAACTGGGATCATCAGGATCCCAGGACAGAGCACAGCCTATGTACTGTCCATATGCAACCACTCACCAACACCCTCCATCTACAATAATCGAAAAAACCCCATAAATATAGACACAGCAGTATTATGTACTTACTAAAAACATTTCTCAGCAGAGAATCACAGAATCTCAGGATGGGTTGGGTTGGAAGGGACCACAGTGGGTCATCTGGTCCAACCTTCCTGCTCAAGCAGGATCATCCCAGAGCACATGGCACAGGATTGTGTCCAGATGGTTCTGGAACATCTCCACTGGGGGAGACTCCAGACGCTCCCTGGGTGATCTGTTCCAGGGCTTGGTCACTGCACAGGAAGGAAATTCTTCCTCATGTTCAGGTGGAACCTCTTGTGCATCTGTTTCCTCCTGTTGCCTCTTGTCCCATTGCTGGGCACCACTGAGCAGAGCCTGGTCCATGCTCTGACCCCTCCCTCCAGACACTGACAGACATTGATGGCGTCCCTCTCATTCATCTCTTCTCAAGCCTGAACAATCCCAGCTCCCTCAGCCTCTCCTCATAACAGAGATGCTCCGTCCCTTCATCATCTCTGTAACCTCCACTGGACTCACTCCAGGAGCTCCAGGTCTCTCTTGTCCTGAGGAGCCCAAAACTGGACACAGCACTCCAGATGTGCCTCACCAGGGCTGA
>VZTR01011345.1:98180-136127 GCA_013400775.1 Chaetops frenatus
GAAATTCTTCCTCATGTTCAGGTGGAACCTCTTGTGCATCTGTTTCCTCCTGTTGCCTCTTGTCCCATTGCTGGGCACCACTGAGCAGAGCCTGGTCCATGCTCTGACCCCTCCCTCCAGACACTGACAGACATTGATGGCGTCCCTCTCATTCATCTCTTCTCAAGCCTGAACAATCCCAGCTCCCTCAGCCTCTCCTCATAACAGAGATGCTCCGTCCCTTCATCATCTCTGTAACCTCCACTGGACTCACTCCAGGAGCTCCAGGTCTCTCTTGTCCTGAGGAGCCCAAAACTGGACACAGCACTCCAGATGTGCCTCACCAGGGCTGAATAGAGGGACAGGATTACCTCCTTTCACCTGCTGGCAATGCTCTTCTGAAAGCATCCCAGGGTCCCATTGGCCTCCTTGGCCCCAGGGCACTGCAGGCTCAGGGACAGCTTGTTGTCCACCAGGATCCCCAGGTCCTTCTCAGCAGAGCTGCTCTTCAGTAGGTCAGCCCTCATCACACTCTAGTGCATCAGGAAACTTCTGCTACATGTTAAATGAGGTCTTGAAGCTCAAGTAGCTTAATCTATCACTAAAACTGCTGGTTTACTTTGCTTAACAGACAACAGTTTTGCACTTGCTGTATGGTCACATCAGTAGCACCAATGTGTATTAGAAATTTGCTTGTTTATACTAGTGATGTGGCAAAAAGTAAATAGAAATTGTGTGACCATGGTCAAATCAGTATGAAAATGTGAACGTTTTGAATTTGTGAATAATGCATTGTACCTGTCTAAGTTGCTGCAAGATATATTTATGTAGTTCCTGTTCCTGAAAGGAATGGAAATATCACCCCTTTGCTGATTGCTAATATCTCAATAATACAAGTCTTCTCATTCATGGGAAAAAAAATGTGCTTTACTAACTACAAATAAAACTAGGTCCTGAAAATTATACAATAACTAGATTTGGTCCTTGGGAGATGCAAACAAATGAAGGAATAATGCCCCAAAAAAGCACAGGAAAAGAACATTAAATCCGTTGGAACAGTGTGGCAATGACCGCTTCTTATCCTTGTACACTATTATTAGTAAATGCCATGGTTGCAACACCAAAACCTATAGACAGAGCAGTTTAACAAAGCATAGTGAGGTACATCCTCTGATCCGAAGGATACACAAGCTCAGCAGTGCAGTCTCCAGTGGGATCCAAGGAATGTTTGACAGAGAAACCCCTCTTCTGACAATATTGTTTGATTTATGTCTCAAGGACAGAACAGAAATGTTATTTCCATTTTCAAGCTGACATACAGGTGCTTGCTAGAAGGACATTCTCATAAAAAAGTGCAGCAGACCATGCTATCATCCTGCTCATATCTTTCTCCAGATTTCACAGTAGGTGTAATTCATAATACAGAATATTTTCTGGTTAGGGTCAGAAAAGTCCAGTAGTTATAAAACACACTCAACTTTGGGACATACTCATTAGCTATAGAAACTTGCTAGTTTTGAACAAGCAGAATAGTATACATTTTTAAATGTCTAAAAAATATACAAATGTATCTATGTCTTATTAGTTACGGGTGGACTAGTTAAGTCTTTAATTTGTGATAATGAACTTTTTGCCTTTTACTTTGATTAGCAATGTGGTATTGTTAAGAGGATTTTAATAACATATTCACGGATACTTTAAGCTTTTTGGTTGTTATAAATACTAACAATGCCTTCCTGTTACCAAAAATTAGGTAAAATAAAAGAACTCCTTAACACCAATGTAGCATTAAGAAGCAGGCATCCTTTATTCTGCTGGATGCACGAAGGGGATAGCTCCTCCCAAAAGCTGTGCATGCTGAGTACAGGAAAGTTTCTGTTTGTATTCTGGTTTTTTTCACTGATTGTCCCAGACAAGACATAAGCATGATAATAATTTCCCCCGAAATCATTAACATATTTCCCCTCCCCTTTATGGGTGTGTTCTGCTGTCCTGGGGGTCTCACTGGTGGTCCCTGGTGGTCGTGGGCCCCAGTGCTCCAGGTGGCCTGGCTGAGCTGGCAGGACACTGGGGCTGGTGAACTTCCAGTTCTCCTTATTACACAATGGGCATTGTGCAGTTCCACAGGCCAATGGTTTTGGTAGAACAAGCACGGTGTGAGCTCACCAGGGGCAGACAATTTATCATCTGGTAACATCCTTAACCACCAAACTGGCCCAAAGCATTTGCACCGTGCTCTCAGGCACATGGTGGCATTCCTGGGAATGGTCCTTTACAGGGACAGGAGTTGGCCTCAAGGATCATTGCGGGTCCCTTCCAAGTCAGCATATTTTGTGACCCTGTGATTCTGTGGTATGTATTTTTGGTCATTTAAAGTTTATAGTCAGGCAGTGTATCATTAAATTTCAGTGATGGAAGAAACAGAGTCAATCAACATAGTAATTTCTGTTTAAAATTTAGTAGTCAACTCAGAGTAGTAAATCAACTGGTGGTTTTGACATATGGAAGATTCACTGGCAAAGTCCCTGATCTACAATGTTCAGGCCCCATTTTTCCTTTTCCCTCTTTTTTTCTCTCTGTCTCTTATCAATTTTGTTGAATAAAAATTTTGTCCTTAACCTGAGAAGGCCTTTGTATGAATTCTTTATCAACATGACATCTTTCTGCATAAAACTGGTATTTGATTTAGTAACTGGTATTTTCCATGATGAAAGTGTTTTGCTGAAAAATCCCAAGTAGCTATTTTACTGGATTTTGGTTAACTAAATTCTCTGATTTAGACTTATGCTTATGAAATTAATTAGACCTTAATAACAAATGTGCAGATGAACTGAAAGAACTGGGTGAACAATTCAGGGCACAGAGAGGGAGCTGATTAATTTAGCTCTTAATTGCTAGTAAATTATTCACAAAGTAGTGTTGGGTTTAGACTTTGTTTTTTTCATTATTGAAAACCATGAAGTGGTTCAGTCAATAGAAATAGTAGTTTGCCATATAGTTTTCTTGCAAGATATTGGTATTGCCTGTCACTGCCAGAAATAATGCTGTGCCTTGCCACCTTCCTGCTCTCTCCTTTTTCCTAGGAAATAAAAATTTGCAAAAGGGCATAAAAATAGAGAAAGATGATTTGGGGGGAGCAGGGAGATTTTTCACTTCGTGGAACAACACAGCTGAGCATATAAATTTCTTATGGTCTGAGGATCATTTTTCCTCTGTCATGTCTTGTCTGTTTGTGATTCTCCTTATTGCCTTTCTTTTTTCTTTATACTGGGGGTTTTTTTTGGTTTGGTTTTGTGGCTATTGTCTTTTTGTATCTCTTTTGCAGTGCTATCCAGAAGACTTGGTTACAGGTGGAATAATTCATGAAATCAAAGTTTGCATAGTAAAAGTTAAAGGCATATTTCAATGGAAATAATTTTCTCCCATTTTGTGTCATAGCATTCAACTGTAGAATGAAGGCATGCAGAAGATTTTAGTTTAATAATCTGTCTGAAAAACTGCAGTGTACAGAAACCTTCCTAATAAAATGTCAGCAGGGTCACAAGCAGCAATTTCTGTATGACACAGTGGATATCACCATCTAGAGACATACATGCTAATTACTGATTTTACTCGGGCTTGAAATCAAGTATTCACTCCTCAGTTGTATTTCTGGAATAAGTTACTTCTCTCATGTGCAGTTTAATGAAACCTAAGGTACTTGCAAACCATCATGTATAAGCACAAAAATGCAAGTGGCAGCTGCCTTGTATCTATAAAACAGAAATCATGATAAAGTAATGAAAAAAAATGTTGGTTTTCACAGAAAGAAATTAGCAAAATAACATGGTCTGCAGAAAACCTTGAGAAAAATATTTAGACAGCAGGTAACAAGATTGCTGTACAGCAAAGACCAAACTCTCTATTTGGAAAACCAGAGAAGAATCCAGTTCATCAAATATTTGTTTCTGATAATTTTATGAATGACCTATTAAAGTCTAGAAAAAACAGTCAAATTATTGTTATACCAAAACACAGGAAACCACAAATTTTGCCTGACATGTGAAGCTGATTTGCAGTGCCACAGGGAAACTAAATTAAATCCTGAAATGCAGTGAATGACTTTTTGTGCTTTCCCCTTTTCTTAAGCTGCTTTCATCAGGTTTGGCTAGCAAGGGTGACTACTATTAACCATCTTGTATAATTGTTTTTTTTTTTTTTTTCCTCTTATAATCCTCCTAGAATATCTCCATTTGCCAACAGTAACTTATAAAGTATTATTCCGAATCAGTTCTGTCACCAGAATTCCTTTGGCTGTATTTCAAGGGGAACACTTGTAAATGATAACCAAGAATGTTGTAATTCTGTATATAAAATTCTATTATTTCTCAGCAATTTAGAAGCATTTTCTCCATCCAGCAACTATGACAATCCTTGACAACACAGACTCTAGTCTGAGATACATCAATATATGAGGACTGTGAGACATTTTTGACAAGAACCCTGCGAACCTATATCATGCTCCAGAGTTTGGTTGTGATAATGAGGCAGGTTGTGTTTCAATGTGACAAAAGTGCTCTGGCATTCCATTGCAGAACAAATGCAGAAAGCACAAGGAAGTTGTACAAGTGGCTCCACAGCTCTACTTAGTGAAGATAGAAGAACAAACTACCAGTGGGAGATTAAACTCACAGCTGCTTCTGCTAGCAGTGATTTACTTGATTTATTAACTAATTAAGCCCCTTAGCAATCCTGTGAAAGATTTATAATCATGTTATTCCTAGTAAAAGTGCAGGGGAAGGAAGAAATTTGCTTCAGGAATTTATTTCTCAGCAGTGAAGAAAACACTAGCCTTTTTCTCCATATGAACAGGAAAAGAAAATCACTGTTCAGTGATGGGTGCCTTGAGAACCCATCCTTTAGCCAGCATTTACCAAGAGAAAACAGAGAAAGTTGCCACAGCACATAGCAAAATTAATTTTTATTCAGTCTGTGTAAGCTTTTTGGCTTGAGGGAAGACACTCAGGCCTCTTGTGTGACCTCCTCAAAAGGAATACTGCCCAGGCAAAGCACAAGGAAGACAAGGTGCCTGGCTCCTCTCTCCTTCTGTGAACCATGCAGGCAAATCTATCCAGGAAGGTTGGCATTGTGCATATATGTGTGGGGTTTGTTCACCAGGCTGTGTCCACAGTGCCAGATACCCTACCTTCACCCTGCAGTGTCCCCCTGAGCTAAGTGCAAAGAAAGCATCAGATTCCTGATGCTGTCAGTCCTCACCTTGGTACCCATTTATAGCAATAGCAGGGTGGATGTAAACCAAGCCAGGCTTGCAGAAGGAAAAGATCCTCAAAATGAACTTCTCAGAAATGTTTGTAAATTGACCTACAAAGGGCTGAAAGACAGCTGTGACTTGTGGGGTGAGGGGCAAGGGATGCTGATGTTTCTGCAGTACTTGGAACATCATGGACTAAGGCTGCCATCTGTTGTCTCTGATGCTGCAATTGTGCAATCTTCCTAGGTTATTGTGAACAAGTTCATATTTCTCTACAGCTAATAACCAAGGAACAGAGCTCTTGTCATGCATGTTTTTATTCAGTGTTCAGGCTTTTCTGCAAAAGATAAAAAACTAATGTACTGAGGCAGAGCACACTCTTGGTATCTGCAGTATTTGTTAATTTTTAAACTCATGCATTCTTTGTAGAAGAAGGCCTTGCGGGTACCTTTCTTTGGATGGAAGGTTTATTCCTGAACTATATAAATGTACCAGCAAAGAACTGAAGTTAATTTATGTTGTAGTCATCTGTAAAACAGACATAAGGAAAACCATAACCAAGAATTACACTTTCCCAGGGCATTAATAAGAGATTACATTTATCATCTGGATTCTTGAAATGAAACATGAAAGCAACCAACTCAAATTCCAAATAGCAATTAAGCACAGCTTTAGAGGGAAAACATTGTTGGTAATTGAGCTTTGCAATTTTCATTTCGTGGACCAGATTTTGTCCTAAGAAATATTCAGTGCAAGGGAAAAGATCACTAATCCCCCTCATATCTGATTTGCAGGGGACCATCCAGCTAAGCAAGGAGACAGATCTGGCACAGGAAGCTGGACCCACGCTACTCCCTCTGCAACTACTTTATGGGTGGCTGAATTGCACCTATCAGCTTGATATGAGGGTTTGGCAGGGAGTTCTCCCCAGAGAGCTCACTCTGTGAGAGTGCCAAGCAGGACAAGAAGACATGTCAGCTCTTGTATAAACTACTAACCTACATGGTTTTGTCTACCATACAGTTTAATGCAGGTATTTCACAAAAGTGCCATGAGCTTGATATATCCTTCCTTGAAAATTAGACAGCAGCAAGAAACACTTCTTAGCTGTGAAATAGGCATTTTATGTGACACAAGAATGTAGCATTTAGTGTAAATTATGTGTCAGGATCTTTGTCAACATTCTTCTGCTGTAAACACTGGGCTTACCTACAATACCTGAAGAATTGTCTCAGTATTTTTATGATCAAAAATAATGCCACTTATCCAACTGTGCTACAAACTGAATTAAATGTTGTCAAATAGACTGTATATAAAGGTAAGCATGTCTATGGCCACTACATTGTGTACAAGGCACAAAAGTGGATTTGTATGACAAGGACAGATAACAATAAGTTTACAGTGGTGGATTCACTTTTTACCTGTAAAACAAGCAAATAGCAAGGATCAGTTCTTGTATCTCCCTCACATGTCAATAATAGCATCTGAAAGAAGAATAATTCCTATGTTTTGCTTGAAAAAAGTTCTTTCTCTATAACCTCCCAAGTTTTTGGCTAAGCAGTGTTTAGCATCCAGTTTTATTTCACTCATTATTTGTGCTCTGTAAAACAAAGCACAGCAATCCCTAGGTATAGGTCAGGCTCCTACAGTGTTGACTACAAAAAGGACAATTTTCATACAAAAATATATACAACTGTGTAGGAGATGAAAGATGGCATGGAAATGCAAATAAAAAGTTAAGGTGAGGGCAAGAGCCTTTATAACAGTACCATTGGTACAACTCTGGTCTTGGTGGGCTTTGTAAAAAAAAAAGCAGTACAGTCTCACTTTCTGCATAAAGACACTTCTCTTGCAGTTTTAAGATTTTCAAATACTTAAAAAGGAGAATAACCTAGACCTCATGAATTATCCCACTGTAATAAACATGGCTACGTTAGTTGCTAGACTAATTTTTAGTCTTTATAATACCAGAGCAAGAAGAAATGCAACACAACAAGGAGAGTGTGCAGCATGTGCAGGTGATGAGAAGAACAGAAGGGACCATTTTCTGAAATGTACTGCTAAACACTGTGGTAAAATATATTGCATATCCAAGACCAACACAAACTGAGGGGTAAAAAACTTTTCTATTGGTATTGTCAAGAGAATTTTACAGTAATTAATCAGTTTCTATTTGTCATGTGGAAGTATCATTAAACTTGGTTAAAATAGTGACATCTATTATAAGTTCTTCCATTATAATAAATACTTGTCAGTTTATAACTTTGTTATGGATGCGTTTCTATTGCTGAAATTAATCTTTGTCTACAATTTACTTTTTCGTCTATATTTTGGCAGTTAGAGCAAAGCAGTTCTGCCATTATCAGAAAATGACTCTGTGTTTACAAAAATTCAGGTTGGCTGTGTTGTGATGGCTTGATAAGGATTTTGTAATGGACTCAATGATGTAATTGGCTCTGAGCTGGTCCTTGCCATTACAGTGCCTACAAACAGTCCAAGTACTTTCCATTAGGGAAGTGCAGAGGGAGAACAGGACTCTTCTTGTGACTTGATCCTACTGATCATTAAGATAAGTATCAGACCCAGCAGATCCCAACTTTCCTGTGCTCCTATTATGCCTCCTCACTGCATTCAAACAACATGAACAAAATCCTACAGCGGAAAACATAGCCAGAAATTGGGCTGTGGGTCAGATTTATTCAGCTTGGATAAATTACAAACATTAGTTTTTTGGGGTTCATTTTGGTTTGTTTATTGGTTTTACTCTGATTAGTCACTGTACAATCTTTTTATAGATAGTTGCAGTTAATTCAGGAAAATATAATGAGTTAAAAATCATGATTATTTGTTAAAATCAAAAGTGTTTTTATCAACGCAGAAAACAGTGATGAGTCACACTTGTTTTACTTTGTTATGGAGCACTTTTTGTGTTTTTAACTTAATATTTTAGTTTTTACAACAAATAAGGGACTGAAAAAATGTCAAACACATGCACACAAAAATACTTAAATGACTTTTTATCCCTTATTTTATCTATCTTACCCATATATTCACTCTCCAAACATTTGGGCCAATACGATGCACATCAAGGATCTTCCATGAATGGAAAAATACCTAAATTACACTTAAATGAAATCTATCTCAACAGTTTTAAACCTGTGACTGTAGCTAAATTAGTATTACAGCTTAACCTTCCAAGTGGATTATAAAAATTCCTGGTTAGAAAACAATGTTGCTATCTTATCCACACACTTAAGCCAAACATGTTCTTTTATGTTTATACTCTATTCCCCAGCTGGCAATAACCTCTTCAATAACCTCTTCAGGGTAAAAAAAAAAAAAAAAAGAAAAAAAGCTATATCTGAATTAATTTACTTATAGCAAACAGAGGAGTTTCTAATTAACTAGCAGTCTTAAGGGTCTGGTTTTTTCTCCTCTCTACTTTTCTTCAAAACAAATATCATTTATGTGCCCAGGAAAAAGAGAAGAGAATCGGCCTGGGACAGAGAAGAGGAATATGAAGCAGTGTAGCTGTGCAGCTGTTTCCTGGAGTGACAAGGTGAGGGCTGGATGTTGACCCATCTCAGCTCTCTTGGGTGGTCTATAATCAGGTTCAATAAAACATGAACATTTGAATAAGCTGACCTGCAGTCATTCAAGATTAAATTAAATGAAAATGAAAATAGAAGGTAAAAATAGTTTGCTTTCTGTGCAAAATTCCTTTTGTATACGTCTGGAAAAAGCCTGACATGCACATAATATAAATCCGTATAACTTAATGGAATATTCTAATTTTCTATTTTTTAAATACATTTTTTGAATGAACCGTCATATTGAATAAGGACTTCTAGAATCAATACTTTGAATTTTTGCATTTGTAAAGCTATAGCATTATAATTTCCTTAACATTCATGTCACAAAATCCCTCAAGAACAACTTTCATCCAAGATCCATTATGATCAATTGTAGGTAAGCCTACCATAAATATTTCTGCTCAGAAGAGAATATACAACATTTGCAATTTAAGTGAGGCCCCTTTTGTACCCAAAATTCATATTTATTCTTTCTTGGTACCACATTTTATATTTCTTCTTGCCTTAGAAGAATATTTTAAGCTACTACCCCAACAATATCTTAAGAACTTATTTGATTTTAATCACTTGTAAAGTGTTCAGAACATTGGTTGCATCCATATTTTTTAATGACATATTTTAATGGAAAATGAATAATTTTAGTACTGTCGGTTGAAATACTTGTTACAGTCCAGTTTTTATAGTTATTAGAAATGCCTCTGCTCAAATAAGGGTGCAAACAAGACCATATGCCAAAGTCAAGAGTATGGGGTTTATTTGATAGTAAATATGAGAGAGAGAGAGAGAGAGAGATAAAGAGAGACAAAGGAAGAGAAAGAAATAAAGGAGAGGTGAGGGGAGAGGAGAGTGACAGAGACAAATCAAGGAGAACATCACCACTGTGTGGATCCAAAAAATGTTCCATTGATCCTATCCAGTTGGTCTTCTTGGTGTGAAGGTCCCCCTTGAAAAGCACAGAATTCAATGGATGAATATATGCTCAGTCTGGCCCAGCTGGGAATGCCCAGGTACCTCCCCTGAAGAGGGGACAGTCTCTTGCAGCAGACTCTGGATCTGTTGCATCATTTTGCATCACAGGCAGTCCTGTGGTGCAAGGCCTCTGGGGAGCACTTTGGGGGTCTTTGATGGATTATGACACCCCCTCAGCTGCCTCTCATGTGAGTGTCCCATGGATGTGGCCTTTCCAGGGCTGGGGGTTCCACAGCTGGGCCGGTTTGTGTAAGGGAGGATGGGTGTTCACTGCCTCTGACCAGAGGTTGCACCACCCATCCGAAACCTCCTCCTCCCTCCTCGGCTGGGGTGGAGTCTGTGTAAACCTGGTCTCTGTGGGCTCTGGTGTCCCCCACCCCAAACCCAGCCAGGGATGATTCTCTACTGTGTTTGGCTTTCTTGTGGATGCATTCCTTTCCCTCAGCCTTGTTCGTTTCTTTCTAGACTTGAGATGATTGAACATAATGTCCCCTTTATCTTATCCAGGCAGCTTAAATCACAGTCCAAAGCTCCAGTCAGGCATCTTCAAGGAGTGGTGGGCTTCTGTGGTTGTAGCTTCTTTGTACAGTTTTTGCTCTATTGGGCAAAACTCCTTCATAACCATGTTTAACAATTTCAGTCTCTGAAAATATTTGGACAAAACATTAATTCTCAAAATAATAACTTGTTTACCAGTAGTCAATTACTGCACAGAGAGATAAAAGCTTTGATGGGGACAGTCATGTAAATAAGGTTTTAATTTTTATGAAAAGCAACCGTGACAATTTTGATGCAATTATTTTTAAAATAATTTTGCATTTTTTCTGTATTTTTGTCATTAAAATAAAGAATAAAAAAATATATAATTTCTACGTTGTGTTGCCATACCTACAATTGAAATAAGTATTAGTACATATGCCAATATTTCTCCAGCAGTGCAAAAATGTGAATCAAATCTGCCCACATCCATATTTATCACAGCAATGTGGAGAAGTAGGAGTTGATTTCATACACCTTTTGTCTTTATCTATAATTTTATCAGCAATAAATCTGCAAAATACTTGTTTTCAATTGTTTATCATAGAATCATAGAATGGCCTGGGTAGGAAGGGACTTTAAAGATCCCCTTGTTCCACCCCCTGCCGTGGGCAGGGACACCTTTCACCAGACCAGGTTGCTCAGAGCCCCATCCAGCCTGGCCTTGAACACTGCCAGGGATGGGGCAGCCACAGCTTCTGTGGGCAACCTGTGCCAGTGCCTCTCCACCCTCACAGTAAAGAATTTCTATGTAACACCTAATCCAAAACTTATTATTTTAGCTTGCAATTAACATTGATTTATGATTAACAGAAAAATAAATCCATTCTTTCTCTTTGAAAAGCTGATCTCTTTGTGTAGGTAGATGTTTGCCCTAGACAGTGATTGCTTTTCCCTTATTCAAGTTCTTGACATTTCATAGTTTTTTCACTGGTTTTTAATTTTTATTTGTGCTTGTGAATCAAATACAGAATTTGTTTTCTCTATCTATGCAATGAAAGTAACTACACAATCATTCATCCTATGTGGAAGCAGACAAGAATGAGAGAAAAAGAACCACCAAGACCTCACTGGAAAGTGGGCATCAGAAGCCAGAGCCATGGAGGAGTGTCTTCAAAGCCTGATAAGGGACTTTCTGATGCAGGAATGCTTGGAGGAGACCCTGCCTACTGGAGCTTTTTGTATGCCAGAAAGACTATTGGAAATTCCATCCTTTGTACACAAGGGAATCGACGGAAAAAGACGCATTTCACATTGTTCTGACCCATCCTGTGGCTGCTGGGACATCTCAACTGACACCAAGCCCAGGGCAGGCAGGGCTGGCACAACTCCCTTTCCCTGAGCCAGTGGAGAGGAGGGAAACAGGTGGCAAATCTGACTCTTGAATGGAGACCTCGGTGGAAAAGAGGTCTTTGTGTGGCCTTTTCCTCAGTGATAGTTGCAAAGAGAAAGCTAGGAACCAGAGAGCCCTGCTCTGTGTCTTTGCCTTTCACTGGATAATTTTCAAAACAGTTTGGTTAGGCTGTCAGCATGACTAGATTTAGTCATTCTGGAAATCTCTAAATAAGCATTGTGGAAAATGACAGCTGGGAGAGAATGTTTCATGTGTTTGCAGCCACATATACTGTTATTAAGCTTTTGGAGCTTAATGGCTGGCTAAAAATGTGGTGGTGTGTTCTGCAAAAAAATTTATTTTTACGAAAACCTTCTTTTTTCCAGGAAGTTAAAATTTTATTTTCCAAAAAGAAATAAAGAGGGCTGTTTCTTTTGATTTTCATTTGAATTTTAATTTTCTAAATTTTTGAACCTCTATTCTGAAACATCTGTGACTATTTGAAGATCACTTTTCTTATTTCCACCTTCTATATTGTAACCCTTGTCACTAAATACTACCAGGAGAAAAACCCTAGAGAGATGCAATATGTCAGAACTCTGCAGAAATTGAACGAGGTCTTTCAAATTATATGTTTTGCATGAGGTTTAAAACTAAGAAAAGACAATTAAGATTTTGAAAACCCCAAACATCAACCCTAGTGCGCTGAAGCACTGAGAACAGAAAAAAGAAGAAAATTAAAATTTTCAAAGAAATAAAAAGAAAAGCAGCAACCTTTTGCATTTTGAAACCATTGAAATTCATGCAAGTTCTCAAGAATTGCACTTAACATTGCTACCATATTTCTCTTTCAGGTCTGTGCTGTAGGAATTACTCAATGTAACTGAATTTTATTATAGTAGATATATTCATTAAAAGGAGGCATGTCAGAGCTCCTCTTTGGTGTAAATGGTAATTTCCACCTCACAGTTGTAGGTCCAAAATAGAGAAAGAAGTCTGCAGGATAGTATTCCCAACCATAGGGATCTCTGGTCACCACTAACAAGCTCAGCTTCTCAGTGAAACACTGCTGGGCCATGAGGTCTCTGCTTCACTCCAGACATCATTCAGTTGTGAGGGCTTGCTCCAGCCAGGCACAAAACAAGTGAGGGGTCCAGCTCACTGGTTTTTTCAGCTAAATTCATCAATTCTACACCAACTCAAAGCAACTGAATGGCACATTTGAGCATTTGCCATGCTCATAGCCACGGTGTTTGAGTGACACTTTTCAGCAGAAGAGCTGCCCAGTCACTCCATCCTTCCACTTCACTAAGTCAAGCATAACATTTTGCATGTTTCCTTTGCTGAATTGCATCTTATTGACCTTGAGCAATTTCTTCTGAAGCAGGGTTTCCCAAATTTCTTTTCCCCACAGAGTTCCACTTAGTAGTAAGTGGTACATCCAAGTGAGCTCTGCATGACAGAGTTCATCAGTCAGGAAGTATCTTTCTCTTCAACACATGTACCATGCAAAGCCTTAATAATGTAATGTTTGTAAGAGAAGTCATAGACAACTTCTACTTCAGAAGCTTGAGGACAAGACAGGAAAGAGACATTCTTGTGGCTCACTTTGTTCTAGCATCTTGCTTTAATTTCCTAATACAAAATGACTGGTCTGATTTTGCTCCCAAACACTTAGGAGCACTTTGTTTGTCTAGATGAGAGACGATTACTAAAAGCTAAGGATAAGAAAATAGAATTGGTAGATCTTTGACTCCTTCCATGTGAGGAAGTAGGTGGGATTCACATTAAAACTGGGGAAGACTCTTCAGGGGTGGGGAACACTTAAAAATATATTAAATATAAGAGAAAAAACACAATGCAGCTTTCTGGAATTCTTGTCATGTTGCTTTTAGAGTATACATGGAAACCTGAATTCAAACTATTTCATTGTCTTTTGCAGGACAAGGTTTCACAGTAAAAAAAAAAAATTCTATGAATTATCATAACCTGGATAGAAAATTTGACTTTCTGTTTCAGTAATGAATCTATCAAAATTTCTTTGTTTAGAAATACCTGTGATTGTGCCATATAATCCATCATATTTTGATCAAAATTAACAGTGATCAGCCAATTGATAACATCTTCATTAGGAGTTAATGTTCTGTGCCAATAAAATCACCTTCCAGAGAAACAGAACTTAATAAACATAAAATGTTTCACTGAGTTATTATTAATTTGATTTATCAGTTTAATTTGTTGCTACTTCAGTTTCATATCCTTTGTTTTATGAATTTTGCCCATCATAACATATAATTTTTAATTGTCATTTAATGTCTAATTTAAGATCCTTCAGAATGTTTTACCCTGATTAATTTAATTAATTCATAATAAATTATGAAAATCTGGTTAATTAAGAATTGTAATGAATAAGTACAGTGGTGTGATTTATCATGCTCATGAGAGTATCCCATTTGAATCAGTGGAATACACGTCCATACTATAAATAGGATAATTTTGTGACTATGAGTCAAGCACTTTGGAATAAAAAAGCAGTAAGGTTCTACTGGTTAGGTCATGATATTGCTTTTCACTAGAAGTAAGCATGTTTGCATTACAAATTGTGATTGTAGTGGATGACCTTTTTATTTAATTTATGCAAATGTATGCTGTGTTTTACTCTCATCTCCCTGACATATCAAGCATTGCTATATTTTCTGTCTTGTCAAGGATGTATTTGACATCACATTGCTGTGAGTGGTTATGTTACTTAATTGTCCTTAATGATTTCAAACCACACTCAAAGAAGAGATGTGTTGTGAAGTACTGTTGGAGAGCATAATGTTTTCTCTACATGAATTGGAGGGGCTCTCAAAATACACTTCAATAAATACACAGCTTTAAGCTGTATCTTGCACTTTGGTAGATCCATAGCTTTATACTGTACCAGTCTTGTTTTGATGCTTATAAAATATGCTAATAGATGTGCATTTAAACAAGACAGTTTGACTAGTGCATACTATTGCTTATACCTTTCTTCTCACCTGAATCTTCATGCTCTTAAAGCAAAGATTGATATAAGTAGTACTGGTACACCAACATATTGCCAGGTATATATTTTGATATTTCTGTTCTTCAGGAAAACAAAATATCAAAATATTCAGTCAAAACTTAAAATCTGTTTTGGAGAACCATCATTGAATTTTAGTTCAGAGATATTTAAGAATCATGTATCCCAGAAAACAGGTATGTAGGTGCACAGAAGATTAAAATAAAAGCTTTTCCTATTGATGTTTATGGCAGCCAAATCTATATTTTGCATGTGTGTGTGTGTGTGCTGTAAAATATGATGACTAGTACCAGCTGAACATAATAATCTCATTATGCAAGTTTTTTTCTGAAAGAAGATTTAGCCACTAAGCTGAAAAAGATCCGTTTTCAGAATCAAGCTCTAACCTTTACAACAAATTAATTTGCTATTAATCTTCCAAATGTTGTTTATTCATTGCAAGGCGAAAGGTGGGATGAGGGAATGATGAAAATAAGTGCATGTGGAGCTAGGACGGCTGCAGTACATCCCAAGGATTGGGAAAAGAGGCACCTGAAAAGCCTAATTTCACATCTGATAACAGGAAAGGGGTCCCGTGCCAAGACCGATATTCCTGGTGGGAAAAGCAGGGCCTCCCAGCGTCTGTCGACCTTGTGCCTGTCAGGGGCGGTCCGTATTTGCAGAGGGCAGCCTGCTCCTCCCTGCTTGCAGGATCCCCGCAGCAACAGCTGCCTGCCTACACCTGGCCCTGGCACCAGGCTGCATCCCTGGCTGAGATCCTGCCAGCATCCAGTGAGCAGCTACTTCCCCTAAAGCAGGACACCATGCAGCACCACGGACTGCCAAACACTGACCCTCCTCAAGGACTCCAGAGACAGGAATTTGCCTTGGGGGATCCAGGAAAAGGTGAGATTTGCTCTTTGTTGGCATCGTCTTCAACAAGCTGTACAATAAGAGGATTTGAGGGGAGGGGAGGGGAAGGGAGGAGGGAAACTTTATTCCAATTTAATAGTAGCCTAGGGCATAATTTAATTCCAATTTAGATCAAGTGAGAAATAAATTGTTATATTCAGTGTTTTGAAATAGAACAAGTGCTATGATTAAAATTTTGTAGAAACATTATCTTTATGGTCAGATGCTCCAATACCTTTGCCATACCGAGCAGCATTTTAACACCCAAGTTAGGAAACAACTTAAGGGAGGTAAGCATGGAATAATCAGCTTTCCAGGAATTTAGGTCTGTGTTACATTTGGGTCTTTTAAATGCCTCATGAATTATTTCACTTTGCCAACGAAAACATAGTGAGTACTGTGCACAAATGCACAGCATTTTGTGTGATAACTTATGCAAAAGATTTCAGATTAAGGCTACATAATATGGTTTTTATCAAAATGTATATTGGATTGTGCATACCATCAGCAGTCAAAAAAAAAAAAAAGGAAAGAGAAAATCTTTATTTTATTTATTATTTATCTTCATCTTTTAATAATACAAATTTGAATGAAGTAGAAGAAAGAAACATACCATATGGTGAACACATTCATATTTTGGCTATTTTAGGGATACACTTGTATAGCCTTGCCAAATTTCAACAGAATTCTAATAATACACTAGAAAAAAAAATCTTTAGTAAAGAAGAGACCTTCAAGAGTCTTAGGGATCAAAGAGATCAGCAATGCACTGAATAGATATTTTTCTTGCAGAAAAAAAATAGACAGAATGTGCTTGTTGCCACGTTTTTTTAGATTTCACTACCTCCAGAATTAGAAATCTTTCTTGTCTTACATCAGAAAGACAAGATTCCATGTTTTCTTCCTTTCTCTTTCAAGCACACACCCCTGCCAGCAATCTTTTTCATCTTATACCTATATGGGGGTTTTATCCCAGGCAGCAGCTGTGCACACAACTGTTCTTCCACGCAGCAAGGAGGGTGGAGAAAACAGGAAGAGTAAGTGCGAGAGAAAACCCGTGGGTCAAGACAAAGGCAGTTTAATATGTGAGAAGAAGAGAGGGGTGGAATAAAAAACCAAAACCAAACAGCAAAAGCCAAAAAAACTAGCAAAGCAAATCAAATTGCTCACCACTCCCCACAGGCAAATCATTCCTGGGTCAGTGTTTGATCGGCCAACCACCTCCAAACCCAATCCTGCCACGCTCTCTGTTCTCTACCGCAGCTTTTATTGTCAACCACAAGGTCTTATGGTATCAAACACCTTACAGTTACTACAGATTTAACTCCATCCCGGTCAGGCTCAGCACAGGGTAACCACAGCTGGCCAATCTGTGAGACAACAGGCACTATAGCTGCTCTGTGTCATGTAGATGTCCTATCATATTATAGGAACAAGTTAATGATTTTCAGGATTCTTCTAGAATGACAAGTATGAAGAAGATGTTCAAGGATAAGCCCTAGCAGATTTATTTATATAGGTAGTAAAAATGTATTTGACATAATAGTTTCTAGGCAGCAAACATGAAAAGATGCATTGAAACCATCTACAAAACATCTATGAAAGTTATCTTCTTTCATTTCATTATCCAGTATGGGTTAATTATTTAACTCCTACCCTTAAAATTTCATTGGTCAAGTAGAAAATACACCATCTATATGGAAGTAATGAAGTAAAATGATGTGAATTAGTTTCCATAATGTTGGTAAAAGCTCAATGCTGTCTTTAGCAAGCACAATACCCTGTGGATTGTAGGGAGCCAGATGCCAAAACAGAATTACCAGATCTTCAGAGTGCATCAACAGCAGCTCCCCCTGAATGCAAAGCACCTCTCAGTGGTGTGCAGCACATTGGTGGAGAAGAAGTTTCCAAACCTCTTCCTCAAAATAATTTGATACCTGATACACTGGATTCATTATACATATATCTACTAATGTGAAAGAGCCTTTAATGAGGGTCTAACCTGTTGCCCTAAATAAATTCTAGACTTAATAAATAACTCTATTAAATTCTAGGTGTTCAGATTAGGTACTCTAATAATTCTTTGTACTTTAAAGAGCGTTCCAGGCATAAACTTTGCCATGAAGAGTGTTTGCTCTGAACTCAGCCCCCTCCACACTGCTTCAGCAAAACATGGACCATAAAACCAGCTTCAACTCTTTCTGCTGATCAGCCCATCATTTTATTTGCTTTTGAGCACATGCATAGAGGAAAAGCTTTGTAGAGATACTACTTAGTCTGCTTGCAACTAAAATGTATTGACCATTGTCAATGAAGATCACAAGAAAGACAAAAATCCAATTAATTCTCTGTTATGGTAGAAGCTTATTAAGTTTCAGAAAAGAGCTTTCTATTTCTGATTGACCCCAAAATGCTTTTGAACAAACTAACTGGAATATATTGCAACAGCATAGGCAATTTTTCTCAAAAAAAATTTTCTCAGTTAGTCATACTAAAATCTGTCATTAGTTGCACTGATTAGAAGGCTAAACTAATGCCTACAAAGTTAAAATGTCTCCTGTACTCACTGCAGTGAGATATGTCTGCATTATTTGGAATAAGTAGAAAAATAAAAATAGTTAGAAAATATTTTTTACCCAAATACTGCATGGTATTACTTATAATTTGTTTTATAATGTATTTTTAATTGTGCATTAGCTATTGATAAATATTTCTGATTTACCCATATATCTTAGTGGACTGTTTACTCATATTAAAACCTATTTTGTGCATGCAGTTGAGAAGTGAGTTTCTGTGACTGTTAGTGCCTGCTTCATATTTGAAGGGATCTGAAGATTTTATTTTCCTTATTATACTGTAGGACATCTTTGAAGACTCTCAGTATTAGTTCTGTTCTCTGGTTTGATGATCTAAGCTTCATTTCTCTCTAAATTATCCATAAAAACTGAAGCTGTTTGACGATTCTGTCCTCCCAAATGTGAAAACATTTTAAATGGCTGAATACAGAGTCCTTCTGTCAACACAACTGTCTTCCATCAGCCTTTTTAACTTGCTACAAGGCCCAGATTCCTCTAAGAACAAAGAATAAAGCATGTCTGCTGAATGAATTAGCAGAATTTAGTTCCATGTCTGTCACACATGTGTTTCCTCAGCAGCCATATTGATGTCAGTAAGAATATAAAACACATTTGACTTGATTTGTTGTTTGTTCATTGACGTGGCAGCTGTTTTACCTTGTTGCAAGATTTCAGGCTCCCTCTTCTAAAACTGGTTTGCTTTCAAAGATAGAGAAGGCAGTGCAAAGAACAATTGTCCTCTCAGTGTTCTATTAAGCTGATGAGTAACAAAACATCTGTTGTGACTCCTTGGGAGGAGTGACCTGGAGCAGCAAAGCATGAGCTCTCTGTACTGCTGAAGAGTGTGCCTGTGCCAGTTGTTCCAAAATAACATCCTCTTGCTGTTTCCCCTGCTGTGAGAGCACTTCAAGCACAAATGCCTTACTGACTTTTTAGATGATGATTGTGATCTGTAGCCACTCAACCATATGTTGGCTAGAACATCTTTAATCAAGAATACAGAGTTTTAACTTGAAAATACGTACCTGTTATGACAGCTCTCTCAGGACCTCAACCATTTTATGGTCCCTTAACCAACCAATCTTGGCCAAAAAATAAAGTTGGGATTGGGGAATTGTGGCAGGATGGTGTTAAGGGTGCTTTGCTATCATTATAGATTATAGATTTAGTTGTAGAAAAATAATTTTTCAGTACCTTTTAAGGTCCAAAAAAAGTGCAGGTGGAGGTCATTCCAGTGATAACAAGGTGTGTTCCTGCTATGCAATATCCTGGACTCTTATCAATCTAAAGGAGACACCCCTATAAACATGAAAGAAATTAATCTTTTAGCCTGGCCCATGCTCCTTGCCTGCCTTTCTCCTGAAGGAAAGTGTGTGTGTACACATGAAGTCTGATCCTGACATGCAAGCCAGAAACAGCAAGTGTGCAGATCCATTCTGAGAACAGCAAAGTGCTCCTGGGTTCTTCAATTTGCACACACCCATGGCGTGCCAAATAGAGTCTGTTCACATGAGGGCACATTGCCAGCAGGGGTAAAGCTGTATTTCACTCTACTGTCTCTAAAACCATTGCTTATTTTCACATTAAAAAAAAAAAAANAGCTTTAGTTCATATTTATGTGTGGTGTTCTGTTCTTTG
The DNA here is from genome assembly GCA_013400775.1 of Chaetops frenatus. Taxonomy (NCBI): domain Eukaryota; kingdom Metazoa; phylum Chordata; class Aves; order Passeriformes; family Picathartidae; genus Chaetops; species Chaetops frenatus. The sequence goes on from VZTR01011345.1 coordinate 117,997, forward strand.
GATAAACCCTTTAACCCTTTCCACCACACAGCAACACTCCTCAGTTTTCCTTTACCAAAGGTTCTGTAGTCCAACCACACTTTCCTATTTCTAGAAAGGTCTTTTCAGACACAGCAGAGTACTGGTTTATCTTTATCAACTGAGGGAGGCTGGAAATCTTTCTCGGGCTGAACATGTAATGGAAATGACTGTTCTTCATCAAGGTCACACTGGTAGTCAGAGGTAAATAAGTATGATTCTATTTTGAAACAACAGTTTTCTATCATTTTAGTGTCCAATGGAATAACTCACAAGGGAAGATCAGTGCCACAGACATTGTTCTTACTCCATTATGCCAAGAAGGGTAAAACAAGATCTTTCTTTGCATACTGGATTCTAATTCAAAGTGGAATTCTGTTCTTATTCTGCATGTCTTTACATCTTTATCACAGTGACCTCAGCTGAGAGAGTTATCAAGATTAGATAATAAGTGCCAGAAGAAACCTTAGTTAGGTAGGTGAAGAGCCACAGGTGAAGACCATATCTCTTCTTCATATCTCTCTTCATCTCTTCTTCATATCTTTCTTGCAAAGCAAAGGTAGATCTAACATCTGAGCCCAACTCCATATCAAAAACAGAAATTCATTTTCTGTCAACTAGATCTTTAATCTCTCCTCTTTCACAGACTCTAAACTGTGTATCAGCTGTCCTTCTCTGGCAAAGATCAGACTGAAGGGTTCTGATATATTTATTTCCTTTGGTGTTAAGAGATTCTCCAGTATACATCTAGTTCTACCTTTCAGTAGGTCCAAGAAGCTGAAGACCCAGAAAAATGTAAAATATCATATAAATGAATTGTAACTACTCAAGCTAATTTGATCTGTGAATTCACTAGATTGTTCCTTGCTTTCTTCTGCAGTTCAGTGCTGCTGGGATCCTAAATATAAGATCTAAGCAGAAGGCTTAAATCAGCCAGGCAGAGGGCAGAGGCATCTGCAATGCCCAGGCACTGTGCAGGGGGATGGCTCTTAAAAGCACTCAAACCATGCCCGAATGCAAATTGCCATTTAAGCCACAGGAAGGAAGAATCACTTGCAGTAAAGCACATATTTATTTCAGCTCTGGTGAGCTTGTGGACTTTTGGGCATCAGAAGCGGATCAATAGAATCCACTTATGATCAATGTTTCCTTTAGTGCTTGGTGACTTTCTATTTTTCTTCCTATGTGAAGCCATTTCTGTCTACTGAATAGTGCTTTCATTCTCAAGCACAGCTCCTGTTTGTCATCATCCTTCACTGTTCTGTGTGTGGAAGGGTCTGGAGACAGTACAGACTTCGTCCTAAAAGTATAAAGAATGAAACTGCATGCTGGGCATAGCAGTATCTCTTCACTCTTTTTTTGCATCCAGATTGCTGCAATATCTGCACCTCAGCCACAAAAGGGCAGAAAATGCAGAAGAAAATAGCTATGCTGTACCCCAGGATGTGCTGATTCTTCATGTGCAGAGATACTCAGCTGGCCTCTATGAACAAAACTACAATCAGAGTCTTGCCCCAAACTTATATATGAATTATTTTCCATTACCACCACAGACACAAATAATTTTAAGCTTAAGTAAAATGTTTTCAATGTGTGAATAGCAATTTCATTTCTTATGCACAACTGTGTTACCACCATCTCTCTACAAATGAAACCAGAAAGGCTTAGAAGAGGTGGCACAGATATGCAAGGTATGAGAGACTAGAGAAAATTATTGCTGGCTCAAAACAACTAAAGCAGAGGGGGAAAAGGGAGGTAACTTACTGAGAAAACGGGTTGGTCACTGCTCTGGTCTCCAAACCCTGGAGCCTCTAGTCCAGCCCAGAATGGGTCAAGCCACTGGCACACCCAAAGCCCCACCTGGCTGGGGAGAGCCCCAGGAGACCAGAACAGATAAAAGCAGCTGCACAAGGACGCACAAGGTCACAGCCCAATGTTTCTTATTGTATTGTATGGTACTTGGGATTGCACTAGAATTCAGGTGGTGAATATTAATCTTTCTCTGTCCTTTTCTTTCTCTCTCTCTCTCCCTCTCTCTCTCCTCCTAACTTCCTCTTCTTGAAATCTGGGTATCTTAAAATCGGATGACTTTGTTTCCTCAGTCAGTGCTTTCTGAAATGCCTTTTTTTTAGCCAAGTACCTTATGCTCTACAATTTGCAAGTAAAGTGTTGCTGTTCAACCTCCCAAGAAGGGTTCTCCTTTGTGCCTCCTCAGGGAATCAGAGTACCTTAAGCCCCTTTTGAAAAGCTCACCAAGACAGCTCAGGGCTTTGCCTGAGGCAGCCTGCATGGCACCAGCTTTGGTGGAAATGCAAACTGAGCTGGATCAGTGTGAGCATCTCTGGAGAGCTAGGCTGTGAGGACTGTGGAGAGCTAGGCCAGCATTACTGAGCTCAGGTTTTGCAGGACTGTGTTCAGCACCGGGACTGCTGCCTACATCCAACACTGCAAGAACACTCCTTGTGGCACTCAGACATTTCAACAGGACGTGGCAAGAAATAGACGAGCCCGTGGCTTCTCCTAGGAGCACATCTGTTTCTGTGCACCCTCTCAGTGGGTTGCTCCTTTGCTTCATGAAAGAAAATATGACTGCAACATGGTAACCAGGCACTCAATTTATTACAGGAAATTCTCTTACACTGGTACCTTGTGAAATCCCAACTCATCACAATACAGAGGACTTTTGCTTTGAGTGATTAGGCCTCTCTATCGTGCTGTTTTCTTTTATTTTCTTGTACAAGCATGTATTTAGAAAGGATGGCCTCTTACTTATCTGTGCATGCACTTGCTCTGTGTCTGCAAATGGGAAAGATTACCCTTTCACAGACATTGCAATGCCACACTGATTGAATTCGATTTCACATACATCAGAAAACCCTTTTATTGTAATAGATCACATAAAAAATACCAGAAGTAGAAAAAGCTAACTTCTGTTAACTGATCAAACAGTGTTCATCTTCATGTATACATGAGTAACTTAATCTCTTTGCAGTCTTTGGTCAGCAAGAGGTATCATGTCATGGAAAAAATCAGTCTATTCAGGAAACCCAGCTACTGCTGGTCATGAATTTTTCATGCTCTACAGTACATTTCTTTTAGAAGCATTTTAGTGCTGTGAAATCTCTTTCAAAATGAAACTTGGGAAGACCGCTATTGCCCTCAATCCCTCCAGAAGGAGAAGAGGCAAATCTGCACTATTTGTATTTCAAATCTTCAGAGCAACATTTTTTTCTTTATTTTTTATGTTTCATAATCACCTTTTTAAAAGTTTAGAGATTTTCATTTTTCAGTTTAATTTATTTTTTTAAAAAGTAGGAAAATCTTTGTTTTTCAATCAATATAGGAAGCCATTTCCCAACAAGAGAAAATATTTATGAGAATCTTATAATCATTTAAGTTGGAAAAGACCCTTAGGGTCCTCTCATCCGACCATAAACCCAAGATTGTCACACCCACCAAGTGTTTCTTGAGATCACAAGAACAGAGAGCCTAATTAAAATTGTAAAGCCCTTTCAGATAATTAGCTGAAAAATATTCCAACCCAGAAAATGTTGTTTGTTAAAATGTAATTCAATAATGGAATAGGTTAAAACAGTTCAACTAAAAACCTTTCCTAGGTTTGTCCCTAAAGATGAAATTAGAACTTTTATAACAGGTTTTGCCCTGATGGGGTCACACAGCAGCAGAAATGTCTTTCCATGAGACTTAAAGTCCAAGCTACTAGACAGATGTAAAGTAAAACCTTTTATCTTTTTCACACAAAGTTAATTCTCCTACAATGGGCAGTCCATCAAAGGTAGAGACAAATTTAGAAACTGGTTTGGAAATAGAAAAAGCTTCAGGAAAATATTTTCAATTTCTCCCTTGAGTTTGAATAAGTAAACTAAATGACATCTAAATTGCTTTACCTGTGCTAGAAGCCATTTATGCATATAATAGAGAGGTATTTTCTGAGTTTCTTTCAGGGTATGTTAATATAATCACTTCTGAACTTGACATTAATCATGAAGTAAAAGTGCTAAAAAATGTTTCAATGGAAACATTCTCTTAAAACATTTTTTCCCATTTGTTTTCTATTTCTTAAATGTGTCACCCTTAATCAACCAGCATAAGTATAGAAATATAACTCACAGCTTATGTGGACTACAGAATACTGCATCACCAGGCCTAATTAAAACCCTATAGAGGGTTAGAGATATACAAAAGAGAAATCAGATATATGTTTTTAAAAGAAAATCAGTTGCATTATTTTCTATATCATCTTATTTGATGACATCTATCATTTCCCACAAAGGCATCAGGGTAAGCATTTTATAAGGCTTTTTAGGTAAAAGGTTGAACCTCTCTGCATTGTAACATCACAAAATCACATTTTCCAATACAAAAAAATATGAATAAATATTGACAAGTATTGACATTATGAACAGTTCACATAATAAGAGACCAGGTCATCTGTTTGCATAACACTCTTTGATTTTCACTTCAGTAAAGGAAAGGCTTACAATCAGCCTTGAAAAAATTTTTGAAGCAGCTGCTGTTGAAACTGGCAGATGAAAAGAGATACATTCACTCCCCTAATTAGACTCAGGAGGTGACAAAGAAACCTGTGAGACCTTTTTCCACAGGTTTAACCCAAGAGAGAAGCAAAGGGAAAAAAAGGATGGGGAGAAAATGAGAGAATATCTTGAACACTGAGTGTATGGATGACTGAGCCTAAAAAGAATCTGCACTTCAAAGTCATTGAAAAAAGCCCTTGTGTAAGTGTCCTGATGACCATCAATTCTTCTACTGGGCAGGGAGTAACAAAAAATTGTTTTGTGCAATATAAGGATTTAGATGTTAAGAATGTTGGGTAATTTAAAAATAAAATCAAAAAGAATTAGAAAGAAAAACAAAATCAAGCAAACAAAAAAACATCTCTCCTTGAATGATTCCCACCAAAAGAAAATAAAACCCACAAAACCAAAGAAACAGAAAAAAAATTAAGAGAAAAACCACCAAACCCAAAAAAACCCCACAACCAAAAGCCAACGTGCTTTCCAATGGCTGTAAGCCCTGCTTAGATTTGGAAAACAAATTTAACTGCAAAAATAATTTCTTTGCCAAGTGGATACTTCCAGTGTAAATGCTACTATTTTGGTATTAGATAGAAAGAGATGTAGCAGCTGAAGAGTTGAAGCCCATTCTGGTATCCCATCTTCTCAGGATGATTTGAGGACAGAGCTCTTAGTCACAAGCATAAGGTGCCTAAGACCAGTCCCTGAAAAAGGATTAAAGCAACCTGGACTTGAAAAGGAGTGCAGTGTTGTTGCACAATGATTAGAAGAGTACCAGATCACCTTAACAGCAGTGAGGCTGGATATCTACTGGAGAAGGTATGGTAGTATCATATAAGGAAAGATAATTCAAACATGGAATAAAAGCTCAGAAGGAAACAAAAAAATGGGTTCAGAGTTTCTGGTGGAAGTTCTTGATAAAATGTAGCCAAAAAAATGGTTTTGACAGGACAAAAACCTGAAATAATCCTTTCATTTGACCTTGTTATTCTGAGGACTCAAAGAATGCACTTACATGTCTCAAAACACTGTCCCCATAAGATACTCTAGTTAAAATTTTCAAAGAATTTATATCATGCAAACTTCAAGTATGCACATCTAGACTCAAAAAGAATTATGGTAATTCATTTCTTCAAAGGCACGAATCCATAGGAAGTGTACAGATATGTATGCCCTACTGGATCAAGTCAATAGTTCATCTGATCTAGTTCTCTGTCTCCAGTGTTTAGATTACTAGATAACCTGATGGAATTGCCAGAAAATGAAACCAGAGAAAGACAAATCTTCTACCTACACTAAAAAGCATTATTGTAGCCTTGACAAGTAGCAAGGTTGGCATAATGAGAGAAATACTTCCAGATCCTCCAAAAATCTTTGCTTGGGTGTCTTTTATTCTTGCATTGCTAATTCTGAATATACTTGCTAGGTGAATATTTTCTCCTCACTAGAAAAACACAATGTACCTTCTCTTTACATTACAAGTCACTGGTAAAAAGTGTGAGAAACATGTAGAAGTTTGAGCTGTTTCTCCCACATTGTAGCAGAATGCTGAAATAGTGGTCTACACGTCTTTCTCTTTTTTCTCAGAGAGGTATGTATCTATTTCCTTATTCACTCTGCAGCCAGCATCAGACTAAAGAGTTAAATACATTACTAGCACTTATCCTAGACAAAGTGAAAGAAATCCTCTAAATCAGAACAGAAACAAATTTAGCACAGGTCAGTGTGGATAGCACATACAAGCAAATATATCCATCTTCTACTCCAAGTATCAGCACCACAGCATTTGACCTGACAACACAATTATTACTTCAACCTTTGCATCTGCTGTCCCAGTTAAACAAGTCTTTACTTTGTTTGATTGTGTTATTTGAAGTTAACCTAAAATAAAATTCTAATTACTATAAAGGAAGAGAGATGCCATCAAGATCATTGTGCATGTAATTATTCCAACTGTCCAAAGGAAAGAGCCTTATATATATGAATCATGATTTTGGCCAAAAATTACTCCTTTGGAAAGAGTGTTAGAAGAACTAGGGAGCATTCTTGAAAATAAGGAGTCTGGCCTTAAAACAAAGGGGACAAAAATGTTTCATGCCTCCCATGGAAGATATATTTGTGTAATGCTTTCCTTCCCAGAACACTGCTTGTATCAAACTTTGAGAATGCAGAGTCATAGATCACTTCTCATTTCATGTGCAAAAAATGAGGTTAATATGCTGAGGTAAAAGATTTTATTTCTTATTTGTAACTGTCAGGGAGTTTAAAAGTATTTCTTACTCTAGCTCATCCCCTACAAAGAGCCCAGATCATTATTTGGTGCAACAAAGATACTGTGTTCCCACTTAAAGAAAGTTTTATACAGCTTCATTGCAAAGTGCTTAAACTCAGCAAGGAGATCACATGGTGCCATACTCCTGTTAGGTTTTATGATTCTTTTTCATAGTTTACCAATAAAGAAAGAAAGTGTTAGCTAGAGACAGTAACTTGCATAATAGCACCAGGAAGAAAAGCTAGCTCAAGATTTTCAAAATCATTTGAATTCTTAAAAAACCTTGATGCAATGGGTGAGAAAGGAGGAACAGTTTTTCCTATGACAATAAAAAGAATAATTTATTACTCTCCAACTGAGACATCATCTTATATTGTCTTTATGCATAGAAATAATTCTCCAGTGCTGTCAACTGGACATCAGTCACTAAAATATTTCTTTTAACTTTGCTCCACAGGACTGTTTACAAATAATGAGTTCTAAAGTATTCAAGAGGCAATAATTAGCTGAATGCCTACTCTCTCATTTTTAAGCACTGCACAATTAATTATTATGAATAGAAGTATATGGTTCTCTGTGAGAAAAAAAATAGAGAAAAAGAGAAGTATCATACACTAAAAACACAATATTATAAAAATAATGTGTGCCAATAAAACCCCTGGGATATACTGATATTCTGTTATGTTGCAGTTCCTGTATTGTGAAATTAAAATACATGAGAGGTACTGCATTAAAACTGCTGTAAACCAAGCTTTAAGTACTAAAAGTAATCATCTACTGGGTTTTCAGTGTAACTCTCCCTTTAAAAATTCTATAGCCATGACTAGGAGCAAGATCCTTAGGGCTTGACTTAAACTATGACTTCTTAATGTAAAGAACTTGGGACATTCTAGAGCTTTTAATTCTGCATTAATCTCCAGTACCTGCCTGCTTTGGAATTCTCTAGGTGATATAGAAAATGTATACAGTGTTATCTTTTAAAGGCAATATTGTCTCTTGTCTTCCAGGGACACTGGGGAGGAAAGAAATATAGAAGGCTTTTAATTCCTTGCTGGTTTGGTTATCTGCAAGGCATAATATAGGACAGAAGATATGTAGAGAAATCTCTTTGGAGTCACCCCTGTTCCTCCCTTTGCACTGGAGGTGAAATAAAGAAATGACACTGAGAAATATGCAAAATATTACTTTCCTTGTATTGTGTCAGATACCAGAAATCAGTAAACATGAAGGGAGAAATCATTTCCTAGCAAGAGCACTAAGTAAATGTACTAAGTAATGCTAAGTAAATGTACTATGACTTCCATTGCTCTGTTTTTCACTGATTTTCTTCCAAGGCAGTACAGCAATATGCTACCCCTGGCTAATGAGGTATTCTGAACTATCTCTCTCACTATGTTTAACTGTACATGTCTCAACACCCAAAGGAAACTTCCTGAGTTTGGGTGGGGTAACCTGAAGGGAGGAAAACAACCAAACAAGTACATAAATGTTGTTACAAACATTAGAAGGTAGAATTTTCACTCAACTCACCTAAACTCCATAGAAGAATACAGATCCTATAGCAAAAAAAGTAATTTATTTACTGTGTTTTCTCTGTCTGGAATCTCACAACCATGAGGATATAAACCTTACCAAATGCGGTCCTCATCCTCTGCATGAGCAAATTCTCACTTTTTTTCTTATATTAGGAAATAAAATGATGATATGCAATTTTAATTTTAAGTAGCTCCAATTTTTTTTCTCTTAATGCTAGGTTCAATATGCTGCAATGAATTCCATGTTAAATACCTATTCATTTAAAAGGCAGATTTAACCATCCTGAACATATATTTATATCTGAAGTATCATTGCAAATAGCTGAGCTTTGATCTGTTATATTGGTCAAAGGAACATTGATTTTTCTTCAACTTTGAGGTTTTGTTGGACATTGTTGAACTTCAGGCAGAGTGTGAATACCTGTGAGAGTACTGCTTTCAGCTGCATGGATTTGGCCTGAAGCCATTAATTTCCTTCCTGTCCTCCCTCAAGAAACATAATGACCAAAAAATACATTGGATATGAAGTGAACTGTAATTTTTCAAAATGCCGGAATGGGAGTCAACAGCTAAACAGAGGCTTTGAGTTTCTACTTACCAGGTGTAATCAAATCCAATTCATCCTACTTTATGTTTTATGTGGACCTACTCCTGAATGACTAACCTGTCTGAATTACCAAGAGATTTCCCACTTGTATTCTTTGCACAGGACAAAATCCTTATCACATTGAAGAGAACAGGGGCAGTTTCAAAGGACTATGATTTCATTTCATAATATCTCTTGGCACTAAACCCACTGCAAAATCATTGTTGAAGATGAACAAAAATCATCAGTCTCTATCCATAATCACTAGTAAAACACAAAGGATAAATTCAGGAAGTATCGTAGAACTATTTGTTAGCAATGTGAATAAAAATATAGCAATGTCATTCTTTTAAAGAATCTTGCTGAGTTTTTCAATGCAGATCAATACCATAATGCATCATAATGGCTTTACATAAAATTGTTATGGCACTACTGAAACTTCACTCCTGTTTATCACTTACAGACTGCCCATACTAATGTCTGTCTGGATTACCTGTCATCTTGTGTGCTAGTGCTAGAAACCATTTCCTGGAGAGAGTATGGCCATTTTTCTTTGTTATGCCAGCTACTACCAGGCTGGACTGCAAAATGACACACTTCATCTTGCAAGTGACACACATTACTGTGTGTGAGAGAGTGGTGCCCAGGTGTCCTAATGGGATCAGAGGTGAATTCTGTTCAGCATCACAGAGTCACAGTGATTCCCTGATAAGCCATGAGCAGCTTACTAACTGTATAAGAAAGAAGGAAAGAGAACAAAATTAGGGTCTATTTCCGTCTTTAGGAAATAGATGTACAGGGAGATGGAGAGACTGGACCATGGCCACACAGCATTGAAAAGGCTGCAAATCAATCTTATTTGCATTCTGTTTGCTACTAGACCTGTATTTCTCATTCACTGCTTCATGAACTGCTCTTAACCTATAAGATATTAGCAGGAAATCCACAAAATCAACCTCAAAAGAGTACACGTGTGATTGCTTATGCATTCTGAATTAGAATATCAAAGGCAAAATAGAGCTTAAAAAGGGGGAACATTCAAATTTAGCTTAATTTTGTCATTGATGAGAAATATCTCTTCCAAGGGGTCGGGTAGTCTCCTTCTCCTAAAGAGTTTTGCCTGAGCTGCTGTGCAACATCCATGCTAATGCAATAAATAAGAACAAAAAAAAAAAAAAAAAAGAGGGGAGCCCTCCTCACTTCTGCCTAATCACATCCCTTTTACTAGCCTTATTTTGTTTCAATACAACCCACAAAAACATAGAAATTTTATTGGAGGTGCAAGAGAATCCACACTCTATAGCAATGCTGATGTGTGCCTGACACTGGAGAAGGGCCAAGAAATATTACTCCAGGTTCTTTTTGAAATCACATTTAAATGAAATGTAAAAAACCTGTGTTGTACATTGTAGAAAATTAAATGGCATGTCGTAATGACTGTGAGTAATTCTAAATAACTTTGCTTTGTTTTACAAAGTTTGAGAGGAACCTGCCCAAACCAGGCTCCTGACTGGAACACTTGTGAAGACTGCAGGTGCTACTGCCTGTCTCAGCTCAACACTGATGCTCCTTAGAGGATTTCTCACTGTGACACTGAGATGATCTGTACATCTAAGGCACAAAGAGAGGAGCATCAGCCCTGTTTACTCTGGGGCTGGAGTCACATCTTGGGTGACCTCCCTGCTTTCTGCTGGTTGCAGTCTGCAACTAATGGCCCAGGCTGTGCTCCCATACAGATCTGGACCCAAAATGCCCAAGTCAGACATGAGCACATGGCAAATACTCAGCTACACTCCAACAGTTGACTTTACAGGTTCTGTTCTTTCAAATAGCTGATCCTGGCTTTGTTGCAGTGAAGTGAAACATTAGTCATATGATATCCGTGTGGATCTTGGGAGGAGTTAGGGCTCTGCTTGGGGGTAGTCGAGATCTGGCTGCAAAGTTACAGATAGATCACACTATGATAAATTAAATAGACTGTCATTTAGGAATCTTATTATATTGTTTATTATGTATTTTATTATGTCATATATTATATGACATGATAATACATTATGTTATTATTTAGGAATTATTTGTTTTAGAGTAAACTTCTTTAATTGTTTGTCTCTCACATGATGCTTTGTGTTTTTTAATTCTACCTGAGCAGCCCTGAGGGAAAGAACTTGGAGATGTTGATGAAAGAAAAACTCAATATGACCCAGCAATATGTACTTACAGCCCTGAAAGTCAACCACAATCTTGGTCAACCATAATCAAAAGCAGCGTGACCAGCAGGTTGGGGAAGGTGATTCTGCCCCTCTGATCTGCTGTCATGATACCAATCTGGAGTACTGAGCCCAGGTCTGAAGAACCCAACATAACATGGATCTGCTGCAGGAAGACCACAGGGAGGCCAGAAGGACAACCAGAGGGCTGGAACACCTATCCTAAAAAGATAGCCTGAAACTTGAGGCTGTTCAGCCTGGAGAAGGGAAGGCTCTGGAGAGACTTTCTAGGAGCCCTACAGTACCTGAAGGAGCTACAAGACCTGGAGAGGAACTTTTTCCAACATCACGTAGTCATTAATATTAAACTGAAAGAGGGTGGCTTAAGACTAGATATTAAGAAGAAATTCTTTACTCTCAGGGTGGGAAGACACTGAACTGAATGGGGTATTGAGCAATCTGATTTAGTGGAAGGTGTCCTTGCCCATGGCAGGGGAGTTGGAACTGGATGATATTTAAGCTCCTTTCTATGATTGTCTAACAAAACCCATTCTATCTATAACCACCTGTGTGCTGTGGGTGCATTGTCCCTACCTAATGTCAGAGAAATTCAGCTTCAAAAGGAGAGTATAGCTCTGTGGAAAATGTTTTGCAATGTCTGTGATTCACCACAGCACTTTAGACAAGTACATTTCAATGTCATACCCAACAGAAGTAAAACACTGCTGAATGTATTTTCTGAATGTTTCTTTTCACTAAGATTGTTGCCTTCTTCCTGTATTTTTAATTTCTCTGGATAAAGAATGCAAACTGCTATTTCTGTGCCAGACTTTCCTTTTGTGCAACAGAGATATGAAATGGTCTTTCAGCTCACTTAAATATATCTTTTTTAAATATATAAGCATATTGTTCATTAAGATTTTCTTCTCACAAAGCAAAATCCATAAATGAGAAATCTATTCTCTCAGGACTTTCAAACTGTACTGTTGGTGACTAGCCCTAGATATGTTGCGCTCTCTGTAAGTTTGCCTTATAAGTTGCTTCTGAGATATCAAATTTGACTCCTGATGCATGTTGGATGATTGAGGTTCAAATCTTTACAGCTGCAGAAGGACCAGGGAAATACTTGTGTTGAACTTGAGCAAAACAGGACATCTCCCAAGAGAGTAGCGCATTTCTGGTGGGATGAAGCAGATCACTGAATCAAAGCCTTCCTCACTGCAGAAAAGGTAGAGAAAATCTTATTTTAGCTTATTTTTAGCTTGTTTGTCTATCTATAGGAGACAGAGTGGAACAAATGCTCTCATCTGATTAATGAATCAGTCTTTTCTAACTATATTGCATAGTCATAGTTAGACTACAACCAGCAGATAAACCAGACAGTTGAATTTTTGCTTAACTATCTCAACCCCACATTTCAGTCTCTTCTATGGGGAAACAAATAAACAAACTAACAAAAAACCAAAAAAACAACAATAACATCAACACAACAAAGCCAACCCCAGACTTCAAAAACAGGAAACAAACAACCTTATTTTTGTGGCACCACTATCATTTGCTACTACTTTTCTACACTTGACTAATGACAGTAATTATTTTCTGTTGCCAAAATTAAATACCATGTTTACATTTTTCTATACTCTAGAACTGAAAAATGGAGTATGAAAAAAGGCAGAAATGAAGATGGTGAATAACAGTCTTAGGATGCAGTACAAACAGGAACCCAAAACATGACTGTATCAAGATAAAAGCAAAATTTGACCATTTTTGGATGGATCATTGACTGTTATATTTTAATTTATATGCAGAATAGCTATAATTTCAACATTAAAATGGGTAAAGTAGGTTTTGAGCTCTTATTATAAAATATTTAGGGAACATCTACCTCACTGGGCAACAGGAAGAGACTGGAGAAGAAAAACTCAGCAAACATCACTAACCATTATATCAGGAATTTAGAGTGCAGCCAATTTGAGAACAAACTGAAGTCTCATTTCAAATTTTCTACCTCTCATCTTTACCTAGTGAAGCTTTGTCTCATTCTAAAGTGTTATTAGCACTTCTGAAGGTTATTTGTGATTGTTCAAAATAGTCTGAGTTGTACTTCTTTAATTGGATCCTTTTTTCCTCCCTTACGCTGTAGGGAAAATTTCCTAGTCTGATCTAAAAAAATTTTTTTTTCTCAAATCAAAGACTTTGAAAACATTGACACATGAAATTTTTGACACCTACTCAATGCATATTAATGAAAAATAGAAATCTATATAGTGAAACTCTATGCAGGCATTTTAACCCTCAGTAACAGCAGACAGTAACAGCTGGATGCATTTTAAATACCTTCCTATATTTTAAAGATAATATTTAAATATAATATTTAAATACTTTCCTATATTTAAAATACCACTCTTAAATCTGTGTTGATTTCAAAGACAGTTGTCTGCCAAGGAAGGTGGGAATCTCCCTTGGAATGGAGAATATGACCCCCTTCCCTCCAAATTATTATAACTTTGAAATGATGGGGCTTTCCAAGGCATCAAGGCAAAGATATGGGAAAAGGAATAACAGTTTTTTACTAGTATGTATATGTATAACAAGGCAAACAAACAACAACAGGAGCAGCANACAACAATGTCAGCAACAAGAAACAAACCCAGAAACCCAGTAACAGCCTTCTGTCGGCTGTGAGTACTTTCCCCTTGGGTGCAGTTCCGGTCACAGCCGGCAGGGGCGCTGTTGGCTCCCGGCCGGGCAGGGCCGGTGCGATGATTCCTCCGGGGCTGCAGGGGGCGCTGTGGCACGAGCTCAGTCGTTTCTTTGCATGTGGAAAATGGTGGACACGGGCATCAGAAGGGAGGGAGAAGAGGCTTCCTTTAGAAAACCCCCAGGGGCAGCCGATCCTGGTGCCCCCTCAGGATAGTGAAATGAGGTGTAGCTGGACCCTCGGATGCTGCAAGCTGGAGCGGCAGAGGCGAGCAAAAATCCGGAAGTGGTAGGGGAGATGTAACAGAAACTCGGCAGCTGTAGCTGGAACTGTGGGGGGAGGGATGTCCCGGCAGGCAGGGGATACAAGATACAGTGCAGCAGAAAAATACCTGAGCAGTGCTGAAGAAACAGAGTGGGGACTGGGCTTGGGGACCCTGGGTTTCCCCAGAGGCACCCGAGCTGATGGTGAAGGGTGTCCTGTTTGGTGAGGTAGAGTGTTAATAAAGTCCCAGTAGAATGGCTGCTCTTACAAGCAGAGCTGCACTCACGGTACAAGAAGGTAGCAGGAGATGGGACCCGCAGTGGTGGCAAATTCTCCCCACAGCAACCACAGCCTCTCTATCCTCCAAATGCCGAGAGCACAGGAGAGATGGGGGNGCCGAGACCACAGGGGAGTTGGGGGCTGCCCCCCCCAGCCCAAGCCTCAAGGTATCTTCCCTTCCCAGGAGAATGTCCCTCAGCTATGATAGTAAAGCCAGCTGCATTCCTCCCCCTTCTCTGTGGTTACTTTTTTTGTCTCTGTCAAGTACCAGTCGTTATTGTTTCTTAGCAGCAAAATGGGAGAAAATTCCCTGAGAAAGAAACAAAAGGAAACATCCTAAACCTCAAAACTCTTACATATTAGAACATTCTCAGGTTTTTTGCTCGAGTGAGGATAATAGGTGATGCTAAATTCACATTATAGATACCTAACAAACATTTAGAGGGAAATAGTCTATGAGCCAGTGTCCCCTTTACTGAGGTAAAAAGGCACAAAGAACATTTCAAATTAACCTTAATTTCAAAACTTTTCTCTTAGGAGAGAACAGGGAATTCTTGGCGGCAGGTACGCTATCACTGTTCTGGGTTCCTATTTCAAATACCACAGGTTCAACAGACTGAGTAGTTCAACAGTCACAGTAGTTTAAATATTGAACAGGAGCTGTTTCCAGAAATTACCTTCCTCTCACTGTAATACAAAATAATTATTGTAGATATACTACTTCATAGCTTATGAAAACACATTTGAAATAAACTTCATTCCTTGAGCATTCCTTGAGGAAGTCCAAGTAGATTCTAGTTAGGAAGCAAAGCAAAACAAGAGAAAGCTACAAAAAACAGGAACTTTTAATCTTTTTCACCATTGGAAGCACATCGCTTTTTCCATCCAAGTTCAGTGGGGAAAAGAAAAAGCTACAAAAGAAAGGGACTTCTAATCTGTTCCATTATTGGAAGTACATTGCTTTTTCCAGCCAAATTCAGTGGGAAAGTACACCTGTTTTATCACAGTACTTACTGATATTTATTTGGTTGGCTGTTTTTTTCCTTTTTCTTCTTGATGAGGTCCCCTCTCAGTGTTCTCTTCTCGAGGCTGAACAGCCCCAGCTCCCTCAGCCTTTCCTCGTAAGAGAGATGCTCCATCTCTTCATGATCCCTGTAAGCTCTACTGAAGCTGCTCCAGGAGCTCCATGTCTCTCTTGTCCTGAGGAGCCCAAAACTGGACACAGCACTCCAGATGTGCCTCACCAGGGCGGAGTAATGGGCCATGTTCATCTCCCTTGACCTGCTGGCAATACCCTTCACAGTCTTTCCAGAAGAGCCAGAAAAGTTCCTCAACATTTCTAGACTAAAAGCAGACCTTAGTTACTATATTTTTCTAAGATCACCATGTAGGAAATATAGAGAACAGGTCATAAATGTAGATGTTGCTTTAATCTCCAGCATTGCTTGCTGTTAGGAAGTTCCAAAATTGCACAGAGATACTTTTGAAAGTCCTGAATGAAGAAGCGTAAATATAGCACAATATATCCAGAAGATCTACATCTGCAGTGCAAATACATCACAGAAAGACTGAGAATAGAGAACAATGTGGAAACTTGAGATTATATCAACATTCCCCAGTTACGGCTTTTTCTAACACGGAGATCTAACTTTTAATAGAAAAATATTCTCCTTGAATGCATGTATTTATTTTGATCCAAATGCCCAGGGACAATGAGGCCCTTTAAATATAGTAAGAATCTTTGATTTGCAGACTCTTATGAGAGATAAGGGACCAAATGCTTCATCCATTCTTCCTGCCCACAGCTTNGAGGCTTCCTTTAGAAAACCCCCAGGGGCAGCCGATCCTGGTGCCCCCTCAGGATAGTGAAATGAGGTGTAGCTGGACCCTCGGATGCTGCAAGCTGGAGCGGCAGAGGCGAGCAAAAATCCGGAAGTGGTAGAGGAGATGTAACAGAAACTCGGCAGCTGTAGCTGGAACTGTGGGGGGAGGGATGTCCCGGCAGGCAGGGGATACAAGATACAGTGCAGCAGAAAAATACCTGAGCAGTGCTGAAGAAACAGAGTGGGGACTGGGCTTGGGGACCCTGGGTTTCCCCAGAGGCACCCGAGCTGATGGTGAAGGGTGTCCTGTTTGGTGAGGTAGAGTGTTANTTTTTGTCTCTGTCAAGTACCAGTCGTTATTGTTTCTTAGCAGCAAAATGGGAGAAAATTCCCTGAGAAAGAAACAAAAGGAAACATCCTAAACCTCAAAACTCTTACATATTAGAACATTCTCAGGTTTTTTGCTCGAGTGAGGATAATAGGTGATGCTAAATTCACATTATAGATACCTAACAAACATTTAGAGGGAAATAGTCTATGAGCCAGTGTCCCCTTTACTGAGGTAAAAAGGCACAAAGAACATTTCAAATTAACCTTAATTTCAAAACTTTTCTCTTAGGAGAGAACAGGGAATTCTTGGCGGCAGGTACGCTATCACTGTTCTGGGTTCCTATTTCAAATACCACAGGTTCAACAGACTGAGTAGTTCAACAGTCACAATAGTTTAAATATTGAACAGGAGCTGTTTCCAGAAATTACCTTCCTCTCACTGTAATACAAAATAATTATTGTAGATATACTACTTCATAGCTTATGAAAACACATTTGAAATAAACTTCATTCCTTGAGCATTCCTTGAGGAAGTCCAAGTAGATTCTAGTTAGGAAGCAAAGCAAAACAAGAGAAAGCTACAAAAAACAGGAACTTTTAATCTTTTTCACCATTGGAAGCACATCGCTTTTTCCATCCAAGTTCAGTGGGGAAAAGAAAAAGCTACAAAAGAAAGGGACTTCTAATCTGTTCCATTATTGGAAGTACATTGCTTTTTCCAGCCAAATTCAGTGGGAAAGTACACCTGTTTTATCACAGTACTTACTGATATTTATTTGGTTGGCTGTTTTTTTCCTTTTTCTTCTTGATGAGGTCCCCTCTCAGTGTTCTCTTCTCGAGGCTGAACAGCCCCAGCTCCCTCAGCCTTTCCTCGTAAGAGAGATGCTCCATCTCTTCATGATCCCTGTAAGCTCTACTGAAGCTGCTCCAGGAGCTCCATGTCTCTCTTGTCCTGAGGAGCCCAAAACTGGACACAGCACTCCAGATGTGCCTCACCAGGGCGGAGTAATGGGCCATGTTCATCTCCCTTGACCTGCTGGCAATACCCTTCACAGTCTTTCCAGAAGAGCCAGAAAAGTTCCTCAACATTTCTAGACTAAAAGCAGACCTTAGTTACTATATTTTTCTAAGATCACCATGTAGGAAATATAGAGAACAGGTCATAAATGTAGATGTTGCTTTAATCTCCAGCATTGCTTGCTGTTAGGAAGTTCCAAAATTGCACAGAGATACTTTTGAAAGTCCTGAATGAAGAAGCGTAAATATAGCACAATATATCCAGAAGATCTACATCTGCAGTGCAAATACATCACAGAAAGACTGAGAATAGAGAACAATGTGGAAACTTGAGATTATATCAACATTCCCCAGTTACGGCTTTTTCTAACACGGAGATCTAACTTTTAATAGAAAAATATTCTCCTTGAATGCATGTATTTATTTTGATCCAAATGCCCAGGGACAATGAGGCCCTTTAAATATAGTAAGAATCTTTGATTTGCAGACTCTTATGAGAGATAAGGGACCAAATGCTTCATCCATTCTTCCTGCCCACAGCTT
>VZTR01011345.1:142283-194857 GCA_013400775.1 Chaetops frenatus
ATGGCTGAGGGACATTATTTTGCATCTGGAGCCTTAAGGCTCCATAAAGCATGGCACAGCTCACATCCAGGTAATTGAAATCTCTTTTCTTCCTATTAAAGGCAGACTGTCAGAACTGGCTGTTGGGATGCATTAGCCTATGCATTCTATAACAAAAAAGAGAATATAAATATAAATATAAATATAAATAGAAATATAAATAGAAATAGAAATAGAAATAGAAATAGAAATAGAAATAGAAATAGAGTCATTTCACTTGCAAGAGGCCTACAGCAATCACCCAGCCCAAAAGCCTGATCACCTCAGAGTTGACCTAAAGTGAAAACATGTTATTGAAGACATTGTATAAATGCCTCTTTTAAACACAGACAGGCTTGGGGCATTGACCACCTCTCCAGGAAACCTGCTTCAGTATTTGACCACCCTCTCAGTAAAGAAATGCTTCCTGATATCCAGTTTGAACCTTCCCTGGAGCATCTCCAAACTATTGTCACGTCCCATCACTGGATATCAGGGCAAAGAGCTCAGCACTTTCCTTTTACACTTCCCTCCTCAGGAAGCTGTAGAGAGCAATGAGGTCACCCCTTAGCCTCTTTCTCTCCAAACTAGACATGCCCAGAGTCCTCAGGTGTTCCTCATTGAATGCAATTCCTTCCACCTCTTTCACCAGCTTTGTTGCCCTCTTCCGGATGCATTTAAAGAACTTCACATCCCTCTTAAATTGCAGCACCCAGAACTGCACATGTACTCAAGGTAAAACCACACCAAAGCAGAATAATCACCTCCTTTAGCAGCTGGTGATGGTGTTTGATGCCTCCAGGATGGGGTTTGCCCTCTGGGCACACGTGTCTGGCTCAGACTGAGCCGGCTGCCAACCAGCACTCCCAGATCCCTTTCTGCAGGGCTGCCCTCCAGCCACTCCTCCCACAGTTTGTAACTGCACCTGGCAGTGCTCTAGGATGTACTCTATTATGATCTGCATCTACTTCCCAGATGCAGAATTTGGCATTTTGTCTTACAAAATGTCATGCCATTAATGTTTGCCCAATGCTCAAATCTATCTAGACCCCTCTGCAAGGCCTCTGGTCACCCAGGAGACCCAACAGCACCTCCCAGATTGGTATCAACAGCAAACCTGCTAATGGTGAATTTAACCCTGGCATGGAGGTAATTGATAAATACACTGAACAGAACTGGCCCTAGAGTTTGAGTCTGCCTATCATCACCCATCAAATGTGCCAAGGGAAGCACTACTAATGTCACAGAAGGGATAGTCCTGAGTTAGCACTCAGGTCCAAGACTTCAGCCCCAAAGTCCAAGGTTACTTCTAAGGAGATAATATAGAGTTGTCCAGTAAAGCAAAACTACAATTGAGGGACTTTTATTTGTTATAAAAGCATTCCAGAAAAAGTGGATAGGCAAGAGTCAGTTTCCAAAACCTAGTAAACCACCAGCAGTTTGGCATGTCAGTTAGTAGGATGGACATGTTACTTTTCTAGAGTACCTTTCTGAGCTGCTTCCTAGATCATACCTCTCTCTGACCCTGAGACTGTCCCCTGAATAGGGAAAGCATCACTGACCATAACTCCAGTGCTGCACTTGCTCATTCCCAGGTATAAATGAACAGGTGGCTGCCCCCTGCTGTTTTAATCTAGGAAGATAATGTATACAGTATAAATATATATGTTTGATAAGATTTTAAATTTAAGATCTTGTAATTTAAAGACAATAGGCAGAAATAAATGGGCAGTTGTAACCTAACAGGGATACCAATAAGCCTCTAAAATCCTTCAAGTTAAAGACAAGATCCACTTTTCAACCATCACTACCATCACTGTGCAAAGTTCCAGTGCTCAAACACAGTTATTCAAAAAACAAACCCCAGAGTCTTCTGCTCTGATGCAAATTACCCTGTCCATAGAAGACCCTCACTTTTACTGCTATAATCACACCTAAGATGCTCACAATAGTTGCAAAAATGTTTAACATGGGTAATTGATATTGATTTTAGCAGCAACTAATCACTTGAATGTGCAAGAGGTGAGCAGCAGCAGGATGGAGTTGCTTTTTTCCTTAATGACCCTTCTTCTGATTTGTGGAATCTCCAGTTAATAGGGCAGGCAATACAATAGCTTTATTCTATTTCCTTTTTGAAATAAAATGCTTTCTAGAAGCATTCACATTGAAAAGGTGGTGACTTTTAACATTTTGGAAGTACATAACCATTACACAGGAGAAGATTCCTATCTGTATCCATGTTCTTGAACTTCTTGAGTACCCCAGATGTCCTTGTCAGCACTGTGTGCATGACAAATGCTTGAGGATACACTGGAAACAGCACATAGCTCAGTATTGGGTTGGATCCTTGCCAGAAGGTGTAGGTTTGCAATTTCTGCAGCTGGAGAAATACAGAGAGCTAATGGGATATTTCAGCCCTGGCACAAATGTGCATTCTTATTCTATGGAGGACTGTACGGAACTGACACAAAGATAAACCAGTCTGATGTGACTGTAGATACTTAGGGGAATGTCTGAAAAATGCATTTTGTCAGAGTTACGTATGAGAGGGGAGCTTAGACAAGTCCTGCCTTTGACTCAGATTTCTGGCAGTAGCTCTGTTTGGGGCACCCTGCACCCAGATTGCTCTTGCTCACAAGTTCTTAATAATGGCTGATTAGGTCTATTACAAAATAAATTTTTTAGTGAATAGACACAAAATTAACAGACATAAGACTTTGAACAGGCTACTTACTACACAGGAATAAAACAAAAATAACTACTAGAAGATAAAATACAGTGCATGATGAAGATACCTATATTACAACTAGCAAAGAAATAGTATTGATTAGGATGGAATGTAACTTGCCACCAAATTGATGATGGAGTACACATAGAATACTTTCACTCAATTCCCAGGGAAAGTATCCACGGAGTTTGAGTCCAAACTCCGTGAGAGAAGTCCTACATGTTTCCAGAGTGTGTGGAGGAGGCCTCTGCTTCTGTAAAAGTTTGTGTAACTCTTATAGTTTTTAAAGGAGTGTTTCTCTGTCAGGAATCCCAGTTTATCTCCCCACATCTGTTCTCACACCCAGTTGCTTATTGGGAATTCTACCCCTGGCACCAGAAAGAGAAATTACTAACTAGCCAGTGATGACTTACTGTCAAATGAAGTGGGCTGGGTTATCTCATCATTTCACAGTGGGGGAGAGAATATCCAGAGCTATCTCACCAGCTGATGGACAGAGCAGATAAGCTGTTCTGTGGTAGGGAGGATGTCCTGCCACAGTCAAAATAACTAAATTTTTTAGAATATTTATGCCTATATTTATTTTATTCATCAACATTTCTCACTACAATAAGATTTACAAAATTTGGAGGACATTTGCAGAGCTAAATCTCATCCTTTCATTCAGTCTTTTCACCAGCTGCAGGCACAAGGACATGTTCCTGGAAGAAATCCAGTGAATGCTCCAGCACGTGTTGCACAAGAAGGCACCCCATACCCCTGAGACCACAAATCTGAAATCTGCAGGCTAGAAGCATACATGGGGATTTGTCATTAATCATTCCAGTTTGGAGCTCCTCTGACAGATACATACACTTGGAGGTTATTTGCTGTGGAAGAATAACCATTCTGACAGTCAAACTCAACTTTTGTATGGCATAAATGTAATAAGCCAAGGTGTGATTTTCTTGCTTATCAGAAAAAAAAAANGGAATAAAACAAAAATAACTACTAGAAGATAAAATACAGTGCATGATGAAGATACCTATATTACAACTAGCAAAGAAATAGTATTGATTAGGATGGAATGTAACTTGCCACCAAATTGATGATGGAGTACACATAGAATACTTTCACTCAATTCCCAGGGAAAGTATCCACGGAGTTTGAGTCCAAACTCCGTGAGAGAAGTCCTACATGTTTCCAGAGTGTGTGGAGGAGGCCTCTGCTTCTGTAAAAGTTTGTGTAACTCTTATAGTTTTTAAAGGAGTGTTTCTCTGTCAGGAATCCCAGTTTATCTCCCCACATCTGTTCTCACACCCAGTTGCTTATTGGGAATTCTACCCCTGGCACCAGAAAGAGAAATTACTAACTAGCCAGTGATGACTTACTGTCAAATGAAGTGGGCTGGGTTATCTCATCATTTCACAGTGGGGGAGAGAATATCCAGAGCTATCTCACCAGCTGATGGACAGAGCAGATAAGCTGTTCTGTGGTAGGGAGGATGTCCTGCCACAGTCAAAATAACTAAATTTTTTAGAATATTTATGCCTATATTTATTTTATTCATCAACATTTCTCACTACAATAAGATTTACAAAATTTGGAGGACATTTGCAGAGCTAAATCTCATCCTTTCATTCAGTCTTTTCACCAGCTGCAGGCACAAGGACATGTTCCTGGAAGAAATCCAGTGAATGCTCCAGCACGTGTTGCACAAGAAGGCACCCCATACCCCTGAGACCACAAATCTGAAATCTGCAGGCTAGAAGCATACATGGGGATTTGTCATTAATCATTCCAGTTTGGAGCTCCTCTGACAGATACATACACTTGGAGGTTATTTGCTGTGGAAGAATAACCATTCTGACAGTCAAACTCAACTTTTGTATGGCATAAATGTAATAAGCCAAGGTGTGATTTTCTTGCTTATCAGAAAAAAAAAAACTAATCAAGACTAGTGATATATATATTGATATCTATACCTGATGCTTTTAAAGAACTGCTAGTCTCACTTGCAAGCAATTTCTTTAATTTATTTGAGTGGATGTGGGAATTAAATATTTAATTTGCACTAAAAATGTAGGTAATTCTGAAAATATTTCAAGCACTATTAGGAAGAAAGGGTGAGTCTTTATTAAATCTTTGTCCTCTATTTTATAGAAAGGATACAACTGTACAGTGCAAAGAACAAGAAACAGAGTTGTTTAAAAATTACATCCACATATAAGTAAACACACCATACCAGCATCCTGTGGAGCTGTTAATAGATGTCCTTTCTTCCTTTTTCTTCTTCCATCTCATCCCTTTTGTCATGTTTTCTCAATCCACATAAATACAGTTGTATATCCTCTCAACACCAGTTTGAGTAAAGAAAGCACTGTTTCAATTTTTCAGAGACACTGAAGAGTAAATGTGAAGCCCTGGGTCACAGAGCAAGTCTGTGACTGAGCTGGGTAATGCAATATATTTTTCAGAGTTTCAGATCCGTCCTATATTCACAAAATATTTCAGCCCTCTAATAACAACTCATCACCAATAAGGGAAATGCTGTTGGCAGTTGAATAGATATGTTTTCCTTCTACACTTTATGGATGGCAGGAGGAGTCTCAAAAAGTTTCAGGAACATGCATATGAAAGCTTGATAATTACAATTTACAGAATAATATAAACCTATAAGCCATAAAGCAAGACAGTGGATAAAAATAACCAAGAGAGAAGTCATATGGGTTCCATTAAAACATTACACTGAGCATAAAATACCACATCTGCCCAACTTCTTGACAAGATCTCGACTCCTTTATAGCCATTTATGCCGGACAGCAGATATGCCTTATACTCTATGGTGGCAGAAAACAGCTTAGGCACAGGCAGCTTAGGCTACACTGATGCTGGTCCAGGCTTATCAGACACCAGCTGGAGAACACTGCCAGACACTGCAGCTCTGGCTTATTCCAGCAGCAGCACATCAAGGACCTTGGCACTGACCAGGATTCAGAGGAACAGAAAAGAGTCACAAATGCCTAAATTATTAACCATGTGAAAGCAGGAACTGGGAGAAAGCTGGTGCGTACTAAGATGGATTCCTGTTGGGAAAGCAGTGGGCTTTGTCCAGAGGGCTGGCTAGCAATCCAGCTCCAGGGACCAGCAAAAATAAGCAAGGTTAAACATGCCAAAGAAAACCTATATGCCATTTGCTCAGGAAAATGAACGGTTAGTGCACTTTAAAGTCTTTTCATATCCAAACTCAAATCCTCTCTCCATGTACAGGACACCAGAAGTATTGTCAGCAACAAAGGATGTAAGAAGAACAGGAAACCACTCTATGTCCTAATTTAGTCCTGTATTAATACTAGTCAATTTGGATTTACTTTGTATTTTATCAAAGCACCAAGATTTGAGAAATGGTAAGCACCTGCTTTCTTAACTGTCTTCAAAGGGAGTTGTAGGTGGTGCCAAAATCTCTTGGAATTTACTACTGTAGCTAAATAAAGAAAATGAATCCTGCTCTGTATAGGGAGCAGAGAATTTAGGAGCATGTAAGGGACAGAGTGAAAACTCTAGTGGTATTATTTTAAAGTAAATCAATTAAATTTTCAAAGTGTCTTCCAGAACCCAAGATAGGTCCTCCTCCATCTTTTCAGTCAGAGTATTCCTCTCCTCTTTCTGCTTATAAAAATAAACTAATTGAGACAAAATTGACATAAATCAAATGCCTTTGAGTGTGGGTAGAGATTAGGAGAGTTACACCATAAGCTTCTGAGATGTAATTTCCAGCATTAAAATTTCTACTTTAAAGTTCCTGGATTATATGTAACATAGCAGTAAATTCTAATCCTTATGATTTTTGCAGTTCTGGGGTCAGATCTCTTTATCTAGGGATTCCAAAGTGTCCTGGTTTGAAGGANGACATTCAACTTTACAGGCAGCTTTTTTCCCCTCTCCTGCTCCTGGGCTTCCAGAAGAAAAGATAAATTTACTCTTGTTAATATTTATGTAATGATTAGAAACTTATTTCTAAGTGCTTTTTAATTTAGGTGATGTAGGAATTTCCTCATTTCCAGCAGAAAGCAATTCATCAATTTTTTTTTTAATCTGAGAAGTAGAGCAGGATACACAGTTTATATGTCATCCATACAATTTCAACAGAAAGACCAGTTCATTTGTTCTATTAAACATGCCCAACTTATATTTTGTAAGTCATATCATATAATTTCTTTCTCCTTCAGCCAAACCATCGATGTGTCTTTGACAACTCAGTAACTAAAAGTCTTCAGCACAAATAAAGCCAAGAGAAATCTGTTAGCTGAGAAACTGAGATCATCCATTCAGGTTTTTCAGCTTGATAGTTTCATTTTGACCAAAAGCTGTATTCTCTCCTCACCTCACAGTTACAACTGCAGAACACATGTGAAAGAAACATTCTGCAGTCTAGTTTTCAAGGGAAAAAAAGGCTGTGATGGCACCCAGAGAAATGTGACTGATATAAGGAAAAACAAAGACAAAAATGTCAGTGTGCTGGTCACAAGGGCGTGGTTGAAGAGTAGAGTTATGGATTCATGCATAGTCCCAGAGGACAAAAATGCTATGTTAACATCATGTTTCAATAAACACAGGGCTCCAGGGGAACAGTTCTGCTACACAAGGAAGTAAGAAGCAAGCTCTGCTTCCCCTTTTGCGAGGGGGAAAAAATGTTTTTTCCATTCTGACTTGCTTTGTCTTTAGGTTAGCAGTAAAGCACCTTTGTTTCAGCCAGTGGTACTATATGCCAGACCAAGAAACTATATTCAGTCCAGCCAGTGCAACATATCATGATACCAAGCATTTTCTTCACTTCATTTTTTCAGTCCCAATAGCCTCACTGGCATATTTAGCATGCAAATTTTTCAGAGCATAAACCCATAAGGAAATGCAATACTGACACAACTACAGTTAACATGGCTTATCAAAGTATTCATACTGAATGTACGCAAGTAGAGCTTAAATCTATATCTACAGCTAAAACAAAAAGAGAAGATGGAGATAACAGATTCCTAACCATGTATGGCTTGCTCTACATATGGCATAGTTAGAGATGAACATAAAAAGTAAAAAATATGTAAAGTAAAAAACATGTAAAAAAAATATATGTTCATGTTATACAAATCAGAGAAGCACCAAAAACTCACCAAGATATTTGGGGTTCCCAAGGACACTTAAAACTGCTTGCTAACAATATTTCATACAAAAAAAAAAAGAAAAAAATAATAGGGTGATTCTTTGGGAAGTGTTTTTTTTTGTGGTTTTTTGTTTTTTTTTTTTTTTCTTTTTTTTTTCTTTTTTCTAATTCTAAAGAAAAAATAAGAAAATTTTGAATGGTAAGTTAATTAAACTTTAAATGTTTTTTGTCAGTAAAAATTATACTACTGTGCAAACACATAACCAGGAATTCTTACTGTGTTTATTATGCACAAACACTGGTTGAAACTACATTTCAGGAAACAGAGGCTATATCTTTGTTTCACCTATGAGCTGAGACAAATCCCTTGGTTCCTTCAGCTTTATCACCTGCAGAGGCATGTTTATATTGTTTTATGTGGTGGCTGGGGCAGTGATGAAAGTAATACATGAAGGCAAAGTGTTATTTTAAATATACAAAAAATATGTGTAAAATGTGAAATGCATTTGTCACTCGAGAACTTGTTGGGCTTTATGATTCACACCCAGTAAGCTCATTTATAGAATCATAGAATCGTTTGGGTTGGAAGGGACCTTAAAGATCATCTGGTTCCAACCACACTTCTATGGGCAGGGACAACTCATGAGCTTCATGGCAAGAGAAATCTGACTCATTATCAAAATATTTGTTGGCAGCTACATAAAACGTAAAAAGCAAATTTTCTATCAAATGCTACTTTGATCAATTAATTTTAAATTGCTTATTGAAACTATTTAGAAATATGCTTATTTTCATTTTGAAACTATTAGAAAATACAGGGTTAAGGAGAATATGATTTCACAATCCTCCTGGTAAGATTCAGATTTTCATTTCTGAAAGAAAAGTAGAGAATAAGCTTACTAAATTTACAAAATTCTCCAAGATACAATAATGCATGTACACAGGAGCTCAGGATAATCTAATTCAAATTGTTTTAGTTGGAGCTCCAGCCTGAAAAGTGGGAAATGCAATTCAGAATACTTTGAAGGATAGATAGAATCGTAGAACTATAGAATCACAGATTCATTTAGGTTGGAAAATACCTTTATCCCTTTTGAAAGGTTTATAACCATCCAGGGCAGCACTCCATTCCACCACGTTTCTGTGACTGTCCAGGACTTGTCAGACACTGTCACATGAGCTTCAGGGTCCTGGCATCTTCCTCAGCTCCTCCTGAGCTTTCCCTGCTTGGGAAACTTCTTTTTATCTCCCTGTTTCTTGAAGAAGTCTGGGTTTGGATATTGCTTTTCAGGATGGTATGGATCAGCTATAGAGAGCCCAAAGATGAGTATAGAGAAACTGCAGAGGTCTGGAAAATCTGACTGATGGAGGCACATCAAAAACATTGAGGCAGGAGACACTGATCTGCAAATGTCAATTGTTTAGTTATAAAGAAGAAGAGAGTAAGCCCTCTTTCTTGTCATTTGTGGCAAGAATAGAGAATAGGCAGCTGAAATGGAGGAAGGGAAATTGAGATTAGGCTTAACAAGACACAGAACAATTGGAAATCAACACCAATGAAATATATTCAATTTCAAGCCTTGCAACTTTAAAAACAAAACAAACAAACCAAAAAAGTGCCCCTGATATGATGCAACAGATCCCAATTTTGTGTGAGTAATGGTCATCATGACATCTTGAGGCATTTACTACACCTATCATCTGTGATTTCTATGTTCATAATAGATTTCTATGTTCATAATCATTGGAGAGAACTGTACTTTTGTATTAACTCCAATGAAGTCATTATGGTTTCATACTGATGAAACTGAAAGGAGAAGCTGGCTTAAAATGGCCAAAAACACCTAGACCTTTTTTCTTCTTGTTTTCAAATCGATGTTCATCTCTCTTGACTCCACTGTTATCTTTGCTTCAACTTTGTCCTTCCAGCAGTTCAGTGCTATTGTCCCTTCTTTCAAACAAAAAGCAAGAATTTGTAGGTATATGCTGTGTACTCAGGGAGAAACTTCTTGGAGCTTTGGCTGCAGTGTGCATCCATCAACAGTTGGAGTCAACAGTTTTGATTTCCCAGAAATGCGTAAGTGGATGACAAAGATCAGTGACTGTTTCATTGGAAATTTCATCTCACTTCCAGAAAATAAATAGTTGGGAAGTGAGGCACTTGGGAGCCCAACTTGCCTTTCACAGGGAAGAGCAGGGCGCCTAGTCACCATCACCCAAGAATGCCCAGTGTATTTCTCAAAGGATCATTAAGTGGGATGTTCAATGAACAATGTGACTGTGTAATATTTTTTAAGGTGTTAACAACATCTTCTTTTAATGTGTTAGATTGGTTTGGAGAAGCTGTGATAAGCACCACAATCTTTTCTTTTCCTCCCTTCATAACACTTTCCTGTGAGGTTCAAGAAAATGGTATTGTTTGCAATAAAAGTCTGATGGAACAAAAACCTAGTAAAATAATTTCTCATTTTCTTTTTTTTAATTTATTTTTTGCTTTCCTCAAGAGCTGGTGCTTCAGCTACTAGACTTTCCAGAGAGTAAAGGACATGAGAAAAATTTGCGTCACTGGATACTTTTATGTGTTCGAAGTAAATTTCCATAGAAATTCCTAATGGAAAGACTGAAAATATGATCTGCTGCCAAGAAAACATTGTAAAATCATTTGAGATTAGCCCAGATAGAAAATAATTTAATATATTAACAGAAAGTATATGCTCATTCAACTCTTACTGTCTGAATAAATCAGTCACAGAGAAGTGTAGGAAGATCTTGCTGAAATAACAGCAATGTCACAAAACCTCAAATTTAATTACTCTAACACAAAACTCCTTTGGTCCAACTGTTAATTGACTTCCACTGATGACAGCAAGGTGAATAATCTTTTTCTATTATTATTATTATTATTATTATCATTATTATATTTTTTTAGCCTCCTATTTAGTGACAACACAGTTTAAATATTTCTCAGTTTNNNNATGCTGCATTACTCTTATTCCCTATAGAGTTGTTCTAGGAGAATTCAAATCTCATGACCAAGAGCCATCTTAGCTTATCACAGAGAATACCTGACTTAATCTTGAAAGAATGAATAGAATGAATAGGTAGAAAGAATGAGCTGACTGAACTATTTTCTATATTTATAGTATTTGTTAATAGAAGAGACCCACATATATGTATACTAGCTTGATAGTCCATTTTATCTAATTAAAAATTACCACAGCCATCCAATGCAAGTGAAAACATTTCTCATTATGAAAGGAGAAATATTATTAAATAAGAATATTATTAAAGAATATTTTTCAATACTAGATCCATCTTTCCATCACTCACAACTTCATTCAAGTGTCATTCATACTTTCTGTATGAATATCTCTGCTAGAATCACAGAACCACAGAATCGTTCAGGTTGGAAAAGACCTCTAAGATCATCCAGCCCGACCATCAACCCAGCACTGCCATGTGCACCAGTAAACCCTGTGCCATATACAGACATTTTTTGAACTTTCCTAGGGATGGCAATTCCATCATTTCCCTATGCAGCCTGTTCCAATGCTTGAAAACCCTCTTGGTGGAGAAATGTTTCCTGATACCCAATCTAAACCACCCCTGGCGTAGCCTGAGGTCATTTACTCTTGTCCTGTCACTTGTTACTTGGGAAAAGAGCCTGGCCCCACCTGGCTCCACCCTCCTTTACAGAAACTGTAGGGAGTGATATGGTCCCTTCTGAGCCTCCTTTTCTCCAAGCTAAACACCCCCAGCTCCCTCAGCTGCTCCTTATCAGAGTTGTGCTCCAGACCCTTCCCCAGCTCTGTTCCCTTCCCTGGACATGCTCCAGCACCTCCATGTCCTTCCTGCAGTGAGCGACCCAGAACTGAACACAGGACTTCAGCTGTGGCCTCACCACTGCCCAGTACTTGGGGCAATCACTACTTTGGTCCTGCTGGCCACACTATTGATGATATGATTCCAGGATAACCCCAGTTTTTTGCCTAGAGTAGTGGTGCTCTAGATATTTGGCTTGTTTTTATTGTAATTTGTGAAGAATTTTAGTCGTTTTAGAGAATGAGCCCAAGGAAAATATATTGCAATTTCCTTATTGAGAAGTAAGTATGTGCTCACTCCACTATCAGAACCAGAATTCAGTCTTACTTTTTTTTTTCTTACTTTATTTTCCAAAAGTCTCATCCTCTCATGAAGGACCAGAGAGAATTACAACCAACTTTATCAGCTACTGTACTATCTCAGGTGACAGCAATTTATATGGGAGATCAAAATATTCAACAGTGCTGATGATTCATATGAATGTTACCATAATTAAGTAAATAAAAATAAAATAAAATAAAATAAAATAAAATAAAATAAAATAAAATAAAATAAAATAATTAAAAGCAGAAAAACAAAAATGAAGCAATTTTGCACCTGCATGCATATACACATAAGATTTGTATTTAAAGAATATTCTAAAACAGATAAAATAAAATTATTTACATGTTGGAAAAGCTGGAATCGTGGTTATATTTGTAAACTTAATTCAGCCTCTCTTTACATTAAAACCATATATTTGGGGAACTTTTCCACTGAGTCCCATGAAAATAACCTGGTCATACAGAAGGGATCAGGTCTAAGGATGAAGCATGGAATGAAACAAGAGCTCCAAGTACATTCATGGGAGGAAGCAGCTCACTTAGTGAGTACTGCTGGTGCAGCTCAGTCTAATTATATGTTCCTTATTTGCTGAATGTTTGACTTAAAACATCTTCAGCCTAAGTTGCAGAGCTGCTGTAAACTGATAGCTGCACATTAAGTCAATGTGAACCATGTGGAAATATGTGAATCCGATCCAGTGTCAGAGACAGACAGGATAAATCCCAAATGCTCCAAGTTACACATCATAAAAGCAATAGTTCTTTAGACAATAACCTCTCTGACTATCAGTCCCCATCTGTTTAGAAAAGATAAAAAAAAGCCATTTATCATAGCGGTGTCAGAACACTGACATTACTGTTTATGAACCATTCATCTGTGAAGATGATAAGTCCCAAAGAAAAATCCATGAGGAAAATCAGTTTGGCCTCTGTGGAGGTTGTTGAGCCAAAAGCTACAAAGCCATGCTCATTAGAGCAGCATTGTGAGTTCTGCATAAACCCTGTGCCACAGACAACAGGGAAAAAGGGAAAATTATAATGGAATTAGAATGCATAAGCAAAAGGGACAAAAATGAAGACAACCTCTACTCTGATTCCAGCATTTCCTAAGTGATAAGTTATTTAATTTACAATGTATTGGTGTTACTCTAATGTGGATTTATTTTCTATGTACCACCTATAATGCTAAACATCAGAAATGTTCCTTATCTTTGAAATAATTTTTAAGGGCAGACTACTGTTGAAAGAAACTTATATATCATTATCTTATGGCTCTGCAATGCATGAATCCTTTGTGTATTTATAGAGTTAATGTGTGTCTAAGAGTAAGAGAACCAGAGAGATTCCTAACTGTTAAATTAACCTAAATTATTCTGTTCTTCTTGTAATTTCACGAAACTTAATAATTTCCATGGGTATTTCTTATTGCACATACTTGTATTTTTTCATTAATTCCAAGTAATTTCAAGTCTTTTTCCTGAAGAAAAGAAGTTGAAGCATCTGCTCTGCTCTTAGTGTCTAAATCAAAAGAAATAATTTACAAGAGGGATAAAGGCCCAGTATAGCCCAAAATGCATAGCTGCATGCTTGTTTCAAAGAACATTTACTCTGATTTTAGGTTTTGGTGTTTTCCTTCATATTTATGTGAATTTCATGGATAAGACCGGTGTAATGAATTAACATTATATGGATTGTGTCTAACAAGACACTTTGCTACAGAATCTTTAGTTCAGCAAAGCATGCCCAAAATAAGTTTGCTAAAACAGTTTATTTGGTTCCTTCTTCCCTGTTCTTGTTCTTTTTTGCTCTCTGCTATTTCATCAAGTATGATTTAGCAAAAACAATTTAAGGATGTTCAGCAGTCTCAAGGACAAGGATCAGGCACTTGCAAAGAAACATGGATTTTAATGTTATCACACAGGTTTTGTCTCCTGTAAAGTGTGTACCACCAAAATAAAAAATCCCAGAAGCATGTACAACTACTGAATACTCAGAAACAGTATGAAATGGAGAGACATAATCTGTGTTCATCAAAATGTATCTATAAATAGTGCATATAATCAGACAGCATGAGCCCCGGTATCCTGTGCCCTTCTCAAAGGAACACTCCCTGTGAGTCTGAGTTACATAACTCCAACAAAAGCTTTTCTACTTAAACAAACCACTTAACATATTTAACAGAGTATTTACATTGTACTCTAAATCTCAGGACGATAAAAGTTATCCAGTGCTTTTCATGATTCTTGTGGGGAGCAGTTATCTGGTAAGTCTATGTTTTAACACAGTTTTTATGAATTGCATTCACTAAACCACTTTGTTTCAATATTTTAATAAAATGATTTTTTTTCTCTGTGTTTTAACCTATCCAGAAGCAGCTATCGGTTGTGGAAATTCCTAACCTATTTTGAAGTGTTGCAAGGTGCAGTACTGACCTCTTCTGTTGGCTCATTCAAAATTCCTTTCCAGTATCCTAAAATGTGTTGCAAGGAGGCTGAAATGGATTAATAAATTACTATCTGTCTCACTCTCACTTCTGCCTCTTCTTCTGTTCTATTTTTAGATTCTACCACTATTGCATTATCTCAAAATTCAAATGGACATTCTTGCAGGAATAGGTCATGACTTCCTGCAAAATCCAATTCCCTTCTTCCCCTAAAAGTGGTAATAGAAAATGTACCAAGAAAAGGAAAAAAAAAAATCGTTGCCATACATTGCTTCCACACACCCACAGTAACCCAAATTTCAAAGAAATTAGTTTTAATTGGTTAAGATAAAGAAGAGACATACTCTGGATGGTAACAAAAATCTTTTGAGCTCAAAGTGAGGACAGAAGTGAAGAGGGAAGAAGCTCAGCAACACCTCACCCAGGGCTGGACCCCAGAGCAATGGTCAGGTTCCTGCTGCTCAAAAAACAAGTATATATTACTCCAAGAGGGACCCAGAATTCAACCCATCACTGCTGGTTTCTTACTCCAGTAAGTTGCAGCTCTTGTACCACAAAGCCTGTGATCAATTTTCAATAAAATTTTCTAGCACAGAAAACATTGAGCTCTTCAAAAGTTCAGCTTCGAAATCAGTTAAATGTAGAAAAGGTCAACAGGAACAAACAAGAAACAATAAAATCCAATCCCATTAAGTGAAGAAATTTAATAGAAAAAGGAATCTATAAATGTTTCTTCATTGTGTAAAACAAGAAAGCATATCATGTCCTTTAAAACAATGAAGCAGCAAAGGTACTACAGAAC
Organism: Chaetops frenatus; assembly: GCA_013400775.1. Taxonomy (NCBI): domain Eukaryota; kingdom Metazoa; phylum Chordata; class Aves; order Passeriformes; family Picathartidae; genus Chaetops; species Chaetops frenatus. The sequence continues at coordinate 157,557 of VZTR01011345.1, forward strand.
ACAGCTGCTAAACAAAATTTAATTTTAAGCAAAAAAGAGCAGAACTTCCTGGCTACAACTAAATACGATGATGATTTGGGCATTGAAAAACTTAAAATGAAAGATAAGCAGTTTATGTTCAGGAAGGCAAAGGAGACTCCTGCCACTTCTTCATTTATTGTAAATGTATGAGAAGCTAATTCAGTGGGCCAAAATTTCCAACAGCATTAAAATAATGTGCACTATTGCAACAAAATTACTATAAAACATACCATGAGAATTGAAGAAGGTAAAGTGAAATAAATCTGCATATTTTATTCCATTTTTCTGCTAATAAACAGCTGTTGCACAATTTCAAATGCTTAGTTCAGTTTAATTTTTTATATCTGGACAGAGAGAGACTTAATCTGTTTTCCTAAGATTGTAATCCACTCCCTTACAAACTGATGAGAATCTTACTTTGACATCCAGCCCATATCTCAAGGCAGAGGAATTGATGCACAGGAAGATCTACCTGAAGAAGAGGAAGAATTTCTTTCCTCAGCAGTGACAGAGCACTGGAACAGATCACCCAGAATGTGTGGAGTGTCCCTCACTGGAAATATTCTATAACCATCTGGACACAGTCTTGTGCCATGTGCTCTAGGATGACCCTGCTTGAGCAGGGAGAGGGGACCAGATGACCAGATGTGGTTCCTTCCAACCTGATGAATTCTGGGATTCTGTGGAAATGCATAATTTCTCTCTCATAATTAGAGAAGGGCAGTTTTTCCAAGCTTTCAAAATATTGATAATCTCCTGAGTTAGAAACAGGCCAGATGACATTCAACATTACTCCTAAGTTACCATGTCAAAAATATCCACTAATTAGCATTTGATCTGTGGGGTCCCTGAGTTATGATTTACCTGAAATGTTGCTTTTGAGCATATCACCACCTTTTTTTATCAACTCTCACATGCCAAAAATCTCCAGCCATTTCTCTTGAATCTTTAACTAGTAAACAATGCATATAATAGCAAAGTGTTCCACCAGTCCTAACAATAGGACTGCTCTCAGTGTCTAGTATGTATTTTTGCAAACAGCAAGGCCTTAGAAAATGATACTTCTGAAAACTAAAAGTGAAACTGTTTATTTCCAGTCTTCTGTAGTAATGCTGCAATTCATATGCTTTTTGCACTAGAATTTAAGGGTAATTAAAGCAGTTTAAAGCAGTAACTACAGTAGCAGTTTATGACCCAAGGGAGAGTTATGCTATTTAAATCAGGTTGTTCTTTTTATGTACTTATAAGTTGTCTTGATAACCAGAAATCTTTAATTTTCACACATTTTAGATTTGGTTCTCCATGCCACTAATTGTTATTCCCTAGGTCCTTGAAAATCTGTATTTCAGTCAAACATCAGCACCTACTAGATTAATCAACATGGCTTTAGTGATAAGAAGTTCAAATCCAGCTTTAGTATGACTTGGTAAGTAAGCAATTCCTAAGGAAACACAAAAAAATAATGGCATGACTTCAAGTTGTCCCAGTGTGTAATGGAGAAAAAATTGCAGTTTTTGCTGATTGTACTGATCTGAACTCTGGGTGAATGAGCAATTCTGGAAATATTTCAGCAGGAATTTAGTCTATGTATAGCCTTAACCTCAGTATGTGCCCTCTTCAGCTGATGCTAATGTTGAGTGTCAGTCAACATCAAGATGCAATTAAAGGAGGAAAAAAGAAAAAATGTCAGAAGTAGAGCCATGTCTGAGAACTTTCAAGTTTCAATAAATAATTGACAAAATCAGAACTACTTGCCTCAAAGTAAATAGGTACCAGGACTCCAAGGTAAAGTAAGCCCAAATCCCAACTTTCTTGAACAACCAGTACATATCCTATTTTTTTTACATACTTGACATCTACTTACAGTTTCTTGTCCCATCAAACTGACCTTATTAACTTATCGAGATAAAAATCAGGACAGAAAGAATAGAGGTTAATGCAAATATTTGGTTCCCTTTCAAAAAAAGGCCAGCGGATAAGGAAGCTGCAATGAGAGAACTGTGCAGCACAGAAGGACTGTGAGACTGGAGTCTGTCTGGTTGTGCTGATCAGCCACTTAGATTTTCATCCTACTGTTTCCCCCCAAGGAAAAGATAAATTAAGTACCACAATATTTTACCTGTTTTACAAAGGATGGAAAAATCCTCATAATTCCAGAGCATGGTTTTCAGAAAAAAAAAATCAATTTAATGTAAGAATAGTCTAATGTTTTTGAACATCATGCCCAGTTTACCAGAGCAATGTTATACTCATTACATATTTGTTAGACTGCTGCCTAAATTAATATTAAGAATGTGGTTTCAAGCAAATGTAGATAGAAATAGGGACTGCCATTACCTTTCTCTTCCTGTGTCTGTTTCAAACACAGTTTAGTTTTTAATTTAAAGCTGCAAATTATTATAGTGTAAATATTCAAAGAATATTTTTGCTCATAAATTCTTCAGGTTAACAGTGCTGATACTAACCTTCACTGTAACAAGTTAGCTTGTCATCCAGGAGGAAGTGATATATATTCTTAATTTCAAGCCTATGAAAAGCAAATTTATAAGTTCCTAAGATATATAAAAGAAGCATCTGTATATGGTTTACTCAGTTAAAAGGAGCATTAAGAAATATAAAGAAAAAATATACAGCCTAGTTATAGCAAAATTTAGAGTCTTGTATTTTTACACACTGAAATGCACATCCTATGATGTATTGGGAGCGTTTGACTTGTTTCTTTTAACTTAGAAACTTGGTCCAATCTCATTTCCTGAGGTAACTCATTTCCCTTTCAAGCCCATCTTCATTCATCCCAACTTGTGTTTTATCAGTAGAAATTCACAAGAAAACCCACATCATTTTATAATATTTAGCAGCTAAGAAAATAATTCTTTTTTAAAACAGAACACAGTATTTTTGTGGTTAATGCTTCATCATTTTGCTTACAGCTGAACCCGTAATAATTTAATATTAGCCACAAAAGGAGGCATGGAACATTTAAGCTGAACTTTATTATGGTTAGTGGACCATGTTATTAAATACATATTATTAAAGAGACATATTTTCAAATTCCATTGACTCTTAGGTTGCAAGGAACACAATGAATATAGATTTAATGGCATACTTTAGGTTTGACCTAGATTAAAACTCATTACCTGGAGTAACTAAATACAAAGCTTTAGCACAAATACCATATGCACAAGTCAAAATAGGGGGAAAAAAATTAATGGCATAGTGGAACTTCATTTTCTGAGTAGTCCTCTGCCCACCCTTCACCAGCTGCAGAAAGACCTGCTTTGGACTACATTCATACACCTGGTATATTTCCTGCTCTGTTAGGCTGTTGGCTGAGGTCAGTGATTTGACGTAGAGCACCTTCCCTTGCTTTCTGACTGCTGGATGCATGACTGCTTGGAAATTATGTGAGTAATCTCATCTCTGGGAAGCTTGGGACCTTCAACTAACTAATTTTTTGTCAAGTACACAGTCTAAATTTTTAGCTTACTCTGAAGAAAACTCAAGTATTCTTTCTAGGCATGGTAAAAGACAAAGAAGCTGGAGTTTGCCTTAGCTTATACTGTTTAAATCTTATAGCTTTATATGGAGCATCTAAGGAACTTCATATAAAGGACAATTTGCATTATATGTCTCTGCACTTACACATTCCATCTATGCAGAAATTTTCTTCGCCTTCCGCAGAAGATGGGTGTAAAACATTATCGAGGTGAATGTCTCTCCTCCAAATTCTTTGGTGACTACAGAAAAAGTCAATCCATATTCTGACCATCTGAAAAGAACATTGATTTATTCTCATATGAATGAGAATGAAATTTTTGGACATCCTAAATTTGTATCTGGTTAACCTCACTTTGATTTGAAAATGGGCCAGAATCACATTGTGAATTTCACCACAGCACTACAATTACTTGTGTTTCAGAGCCTTTTCTTTGAAAATTTGTCACAACTAGTATTTGGTCTATATTAGGTTTGCTGACAGATAAAGATGTCTTACAAAATTAGTCAGCCAAATGAAATACTACCTATTCCTTATTATTTGTATGGAACTCCTCCATGTGGATCTTCAGGATGCACTTAATTAATAAATAACCTATTTATTTATTTAAATATAACATTTTGCACATTATACGTATGAAGTAAACAAAGATCTGATCAGGAAATTACATTAATTGGCATGAGAAATTATTTCTGTAACTAAGTGCATAATCACAATCTGAACAGCTTCACTGGGGTTATAGAAAGAGTAACTAGCAGCCACAGTCCCTACAAGTAACAAAAGTTTCTCTGTTGATTCAAAGTCACAGATTTCCATTTTTAAACACCACATTTTTCCATTAAGAAAAACACTTTTTTAGTCTCCATCAACTTTATCTTCTTAGTGGTTTGGTTTTTTTTTAATATAGCAGAGGAAAAATGCTTGAAGAATCTGATTGCTATTTTTCCAACATTTGCCTGAAATAGAATAATTGTGAAACAGGAGCAATATAGAGCAAGAATAGATGATAAGAAGATTCAGTTTGCATTTCCCAGACTGCAGAACAATCTCAGATATCACACTATACACTTTTGACACTAAGGAATTTTCCTGACGACAGAATATGATAAAATTACCCAAATACAAAGAAAATTATAATATTAAACACACTTTGCAATGCTTTCTTCTTATAACCATAATAAAAGTTTTTTTTTTTTTTTAAGGAAGTATTTCCTCATGGTCTAATCTTACAAATCCTGGTTAGATAACTACTTCACATTGAAATCTGAAGATCTAAAGCCTCATGATCTTCAAGTCTTTTAACAAAGTATGGAATTCCATGGAACTGTAAGACGTGAATCCTGATTTTCACTTATCCATTACATCAGATTACATATGGGCCGCTTTGCCTATGACTTTAAAGGAAAATCTTTAAACTGCCATAAAAAAAACCAAACAAACCCTGACAAGAAAAGAGCAATAATACAGGACATTCTGCCACCACACAAAACATGACATGCTGCTTATCACAGCACTTGCTATTCCAATCTATTCTGTGGTAAATATCAGTTTTCCCTGGAACTTTGAATGTTTGCGTCACTTCTTCACGCAGGGAAATGTAAACTATATAAGTGAAATTTTCACACCACTGTAACTTTGGGGAAAAGTGATACTGACTTCAAAGAGTCCAAGACTAAAACTAAAGGACAGGAGAACATATATATATTAGAAGGAGGGTAAAGGATCATATGCTGTGTCATTATGAAACCATTCACCCTCATATCTTTTATATATTCCTCTAAATAGAGCATTTTTGAACTCTGAATTTATAATTTATTCCTTGTCTTCTCTCAATTTCAGCACAATAATAAATTGCTGATGTTCTCCTATTAAGCACATGATTAACTTTGAAAAGGAGAGATTCATAACAAACCAACCTTTTTGTGTTGAAGGGCACAGTAATTGAAAAATATCTAATAGTGTATCTTTTTTTGAAGAAAGTAAACAAAAATTCAGCAACAGAGTAATGAATTTGGGAGTGACCATGAGCTGTTAAATGAGCACAGGTGGCTGTTTCCACAAGTAAGCTATTTGTAATAGACTTCAAATTAGCAGGAGGAAGATATAAGCTTCAAATACTTTTGAAATCTCACAAGTGTGAAAGACTTCATATATCATAACTGAAATAAGGAAAGGTGATTAATAAGTGTCCTTTACCTAAATGAGTTACCAGATGTACTGGCTCTCAAGTGTAAAAAATAATAATTTTTAAAAGTGTTAAGAAAATTACTCTGGAAAAATTAGGTATTCTTGATGCAAAATGGCTCACAATTCTTTGTGTTAGCCTACCAACTTACAGGTGAGTAATTCTTCAAAGACTTTGTATTAAGAGCTCTAGCAGGGAGTCATAGACCCACTTATGGAACTTCAGCTATTCCAGCACAGTTTGTTTGCTTGTTTGTTTTATCCCTAGGAGATATCAGACACATGATCTATCCAAGCAACAGAGCTACATAGCTACTGTGGTCAAGGAAGGCCTTCAGGAGTACAGAAGACTGATTTCTCTTTTACATGATCTTTCATTGTTTTTAATGTTCAAAGATCAAGACATGGAATGGCCTGGGTTGGCAGGAACCTTAAAGATCATCTCATTCCATCCCCTTGCCATAGGCAGAGATACCTTCTGCTAAACCAGGTTGCTCAAAGCCCCATCCAACTTTGCCTTGGACACATCCAGGGATGGGGCAGCCACAACTTTTCTGAGGAACCTCTTCCACTGCAAAGTAAAGAATTTTTCCTAAATTCAGATCTAATCATTTCAATTCTGTGAGAAAAAGCCTAGATAAAAAACATTTGCCAAAGCTAATAAGAAGACAGTTACTTTTAATCACTTCAGAATAAGATTTAAGATCTTTTATAACCTAGACTACTTGTCTAGCCAGCTCAAGGCATTTAGTCAGAAAGAATATGTGAGTGTTTATTTTGTCAAAGTAGTTTTGCCCTTGGTATCACTTTGTTTTGTTCAGAGTAATAGCAGTATTCAATTAATTCTTTACTGGGATGATTATATTACTGGTCATCATGGTATTGACTTGGTCACAGTAATTGAATGATTTGTATTAGAACTTGCCTACTGTGCATTAAGTGGATTGTCATAAAAGAGGCATAAATCACTCTATCCAGAATGAGAGTGTTCATTCATTGAGTCATCACAAAAGTACAGCATTTACGTTTACTCTTTATCTTAATCCAAGTTCAGCCTAGGTGTTGACAAACAATTCAAAACATTCTTGATGTGAATTGTCATTATCTAAATATGTGCTTTTTGTGTGTTTATTGAAGCCAAATACCTCTGTATGCTTTAACACATTCATGAGAAAAAATAATTACCTTCCATTAGGTCTGTGCATTCCATTAAGAACGTAAAAAATACACCAAATTAAAATACAAACAGGAAAAATGCAAAATCCTTTTTTCCCACAAGCAAACCAGGCCACTTAGAGCACAGAAATTAATCAAAATCACCTTTATAAGTTCGTATTTCCAGTTGTATAAACATTAAAAATTCAACTTCTGATTACCAGAGAGATATCTTTGCATGTTTCAATAGCAGCTGCAACCCAGGGAAAGATTGCTTGATTATTCAAAGTGGTATGAGAGAAGGTGAGAACACGAGAGCATTGAGGTATCAATTTCCTCCAGATAGTAATTTCAGAGTAGGAAAAACCTAATTAGAAGGAAAAAAAAACAAGACTATTGATATTTTTTCTGTTGATTAGAACATTTGACCAGAGTCATAGAACCTGTTTTTAAAAAACCATATTGATCATACAGCGAAAATTTTGAAGACTTCAATCTCAAGTTCATCAGTGAGTTGGTTAATTACTTAGTCCACCTTGGATTGGGCATCAAAAACATTAAAATTTTCTTCTCTCCCAACTGATTGAGAGAAAAAAATAAAAGAATAAAGTATATATCAACTGCTTTGGCTTTGTCACTACTTTTATTGGCTTTAGAATAAAGAAGAAGAGATGACTCACTGAAAGTATTTTGGTGTTTAACCTGTATCTTATTTCTCACAACTTTACTTGAGCATTTTTTTATGGAAAGAAATTTTAGCACTCCAGGCCAAAACGGGTCTTCTTTGCCCATCAAGATTTTGACTGATGCTTGTATTATTTTTATGCAATTGACAAGCCTGACGTAACTGATCCAAAAAATTAACCGATTGAATTTACATGAGAACAAGAATAATGTAAGAAAATTGGCCCTGGTCTCAACCCATAGCTCAGGAACAAATTTCTTCCTTGTCGAGGTTTATAACAGGTCCATTCCAAAGGAGCGAAGAGAGAGTATCTTGATCTCGTTATAAAGTCATTTATTCCAAAGTGTAATTTATTCAGTCTCGTGAGGGTGAGATTTTACAGTCTATGCTATTATGCTGAAGTCTTCAGTATTCCGAGCAGAAGTAGGAGCAAGCAGGAGAAATGGGGATGCAGCATCAGCATCCTCAAGCACAGCATCAGCAGCACAGGCAGCAAAGTTAGCATCTTCTCTCTATTCTACTCTATTCTAGTCTCTATTCTACTTTCCATTCTACTCTCTATTCTACTCCATCTCTATACCATCTCTCTCTCTAAAAACTACAATCTTAATACAAATCATTATGTTTATTAATTATCCAATCAGCTACAAACACAATTTTACTATAACTCTTTTTGTTCCTATCCTAGCTTAAAGCAGATGTACGAAAACAGCCGTCACTTTTGCATAGAACTTATGTTCATAGTTTATCATGTTCTATCTGTCTATCTAGCAACATTACAACTACATTTATATTATGTCTAGAGTGCAGTTAATGTTACGAAGAATTGCGCTACTGAACTTTAAACTGGACTATAGGTTTCTCTACTAACTAGCACAGCTTTTTTATGTACTTAAGGCACTTTAAGGCATATTTCTATTTACTCAAAACTAAAATTCACATCCTTGTTTCATGTTGGTGTGGCTTCATAAAACTCAGTTTCTCTAAAGTTCCCAAACCAGCTTTTGCATTCCTCTGCTCCTCCAGGCCTGCATGCACTGGATACAGAGGAATTTCCATTCCATCTCCAACATTCCTCATATCAGAATTCATCCTTTATTCATGAGAATTCCTAGTTAAGGAAAATGTAATGAGAAAAACAAAATGGTTATTATTTTTATGCCTATATGGCACAAAATCACAGAGATAGGACCTCAAAAATTATATTCAGTGCTACAATCTTTGATCCCCTTACAAGGAAAAGAAAAAGGCAGATATGAGGATGGTGCTTCTAACTTATATAGTAAGTATATACTTGTGTCTGATTTTTTGTTCATGTCAATTATCTGGTTATCTGCTGTTATTAAATACTAACAGCTTATGGATGGGGTGTCACAGATGTAAAATGACAGGGCACAGACAAAATCTTGGCACTAAAATAAAACACATGGAAGACTGACAAGATGAGTGAGACACTGGCAGTAACTTCCTGCCGCCAGGTTTATGTACAAAGTAGTCTTTGGGAAAATCTAGAGATATTAACAGCACCATCATCTGGCATTGTCAGGATTGTTCATCTTACTTTTCTCTAAACACGGAAATGTGACTTGTACTGCAAATCACTGAATTATCAATTTAATTTGACAGGTACCTTTTTTCTCTTTTCTGATCCTCAAAGTCTTGCAGACACACACATATCCATAATTTAAATCATTTTTCCTATTTACATCTGATCAAAAAGTCACTCTTTCCAATATTTCATCCACTCATGAAAACTTTTAAAATTTTTCTGTGTGAAAACCCAAACTTGACTTCTTTCCTTTCCCTCCTTGGTACTTCTCTGTTTCATCCTGGGTGCTTTTGAAACAAGCAACAGACCCATCCACTAGCCAGGATCCACCTATCCCAGTGGGAGCATGCCATCAGCTACACTCGTGTAGGTAACACAGGGACTTTGCCATTAAAACTAACTCTGCTACATATTTTCCTTGTCAGCAGGGCCCTGAAAATGCTCACTTCATGTGGTCAGGTATGGCAAGATGTTCTGATCAGTCTTTCTTCCTTGAGAGATTCTGTTGGGTTTTGGTACCTCTGGGAAAGCACACCAGAGGGAAAAATGTGAAAAGTCACAGAAGTCGCAGAAGGAAGAATATCAGCACTGAAAACTGTAGGTGCAAAAGTCTGTCATATAGAGTTTAATTACTGACAACACCTACTGCTGATATATCTTTATTAGATCTCCTTTCATCTTCAGCATAACTTAAAGCATGATCTTAATCCTATTTGGTGAGGGCAAAATTTAGACTAATATTTTTTCTCAAAGACAAAAAGCCCTCAGAAATTTATTTTGTATCTGGTTTTTGTTTTTGTTGGAGAAATGTTCAATAAATTGAATTAAAGGAAAAAGTGCAGTTAACACAGCTTTGATTATGATTCCATTTGCATGCAATGCAGGCAAAAAGTAACCCTGTGTGTAAGTTGTTAGCTGGAAGACATAGAAGAAGAGGCAAAGGATATTTTTTCTTTAAAACTTCAAATGTAATTTAATTCTCAATAGCTGTTACTCTGAGATTTGTCCCTGTTTTAGTTAGAGTAATAATGGGATTTACACAAGGATGATTTAGGCATTAAGTGAACCTACATTAAGTGAACAAATGGCTTCTATCCATAACTAGAAATAAATTTAGATTAAGGTTGTAACTGACCCTGTTGTCTTCAGGGACAAGTCTATAGAGAAGTCAAGAGTGTATCTGTGAGTTTTCCTGAATCAGTTATAGTGTCAGAATGAGAGAAAGCATAGAAAGCCATAAATAATAACAAAATGCTAATAGACTAAAAGTGGATTTTTTAAAATTAGTGGAAATCTATTTTTTCAATTACAAAGAAAAATACAGATTTTTATTTTTTCAGTAGAATATCTAACAGTGACAGATTATATTAAACAAGTGTATTATCCAGTTGGGCACTTGACTCCATAATCCAAATGTACATATGGAAATAAACTCTCTTACCAAAAACTGCTATAATGTAAAAGAGCAGCACTAAGGGCAGAAGCTCAGGATAGCAACATTAGCAGGAACACTCCCAATAAGAAATTGTCAGAAAGATGGGACTGGGAATACAGAAATAATTAAAGATCATATGTTAATTATTTGCACATCTTTTTCCCTTGCAAAAAGTATACAGCAATGGAAAAGAATGTTTGTTATATTTCCTCATTGCAAGTCATAAGTCATCTCTGAATCCATGCTAAATGCATAGAGTACTGCAGTACAACATCTGTCATTTGGCACACTAAAAATAAATGCTGAGATTGCAGTATTCAAATGGGAGTGAAAATCTCCTCAGCTGCATAACTTTAATCATACATCCATTCATAATATTCTACAAAATAAAATAAAATAAAATAAAATAAATAAAACCACTATCTCTGTCCTTTCAGGTATGGACCCCAAACTTTTACTGCAGCGTGCATATGCAAAGTATACCAACGAAAAGCAAAGTACAATATTTTGTTTTCTGCTGGGACTGTCTATTGCTGCACTGATTTTTATATAGTATTTTATATTACTATTACACCATTTTTTTTTATTTGAACACACTGCGCTGTTGCTTTTAGTAAGTAATATTTTTGCCCAAACCCACCTGAGAAGTATAAATACCATAATAATCAAGTGCCATTATTGGGATATGTTTTGTAGCAGGCAGAAATCACACATCGAAATGCAGATGTATATCATTATAAAGAAACCCTACAATATTTTTTGTATTGTATATTTGTACTGAAAAGTAAAGTAGGGGATCACCATTTTTTATAAAATCCAGTTGCATGTTGTAGAAATTGTGTACTTGTCCCATCCCACTGCAAAAGGGGGAATTGGGGAGGATTCTTTTTGATAGATTTCTCAGCTGAAAATACAGACCAAATGCGACAGTATTATTATATCTGAGAACCGTTTATTGATAAAGGAGGGTAAGTGTTCCTACCAAAGGGGGATAGAAACGAAAACAGAGAGGGAAAAATAGAGACAGATAGAGAAACAGAAGACGGGGACAGCGTTACCACAAGAACCCCAGCACTCTGTCAGTGTCAGCAAGACAAACAGAGCGTGTGTGCTGCAAGCTGCCATGAGTTTGCGTGGTTCCCATGACAGGCTGGGCGCGATTTCCAAACAGCAGCGTTAGATGTAAGTTTGCTAAAAGCTCACTGTTACAGGTTGTCAATGATATTTCATGTTAAGTGTTAAACACTGTTCAGTGTTTGTAAATTTGGAAGTTAATTGTTAAGTATTAAAAGCTGTTGATTTTTTTTTAATGTAACTGGGGGCACCATGGGGACTCTGCTTTACTCTAGAGTACTTTACTTGATCCATCTCAAAATGGCGCTCGCGTGGCCAAAGAAGCAAGACCTCGGAGACTTTTCCTCAGGTGACGTCAGCAGGAATATGCAAATGAAGGATCGAGGGCGCACCAATCACGGATGAGTTACCCAAGTCAGCCAATAAGACACTATCTTTTCATGCAAATGAGGGATCGAAAAAGGGACCAATAGGAGCCGGCCGACGGGAGTGTAACAAGTGTGCTGGAGCGTCACTCCGGGTCTTCCTCTTCCTGACCATCGCAGAGAGAACACCCAGCGCCGGATGGGCGCAGGCAGCAGCCACGGCCAGCGCTGACAACTCTTCTGCCTCGCCGCGTGGGACTGCTGGCGTGTGCACACCCAGGAGCCCCCGCCTTAGGTCGTTCTAAGAAAGCTCAGCTGAAATCACGAATGAGAGTCTGTCTCCCGTTCATAAGAGCAGCGGGCTGCGTGTCTCTCCCGGTGCCGAAGAACAAGAGGCTTTCGTGGCTGCAGGTGCGCTGGTGGGGCAGCCACGGGCAGGCAGGGCCGGGGCGCAGGGGCTGCGGGCAGAGGCGGCTTTTTTTTGCCTGGTGCAACGAGCTCCTGCTGCAGGGTTGCTGCTCCAGGCAATGCAGGAAACACGGTGGTCACTCTGTCGGGGGTAACAGTGGAACTCCAAGTTGCCACAGCGATGAGCTGGTTTGCAGAAACGGTGAAGCAGGGTGGGACAGGTGCAGACAGAGAAGCAGGACTGCAGGGAGGAAAAGGGGGAAGGGTGAGCAAGGGAGCCAAGCTGACCCTCCGAGTAAGCCCCTGATCTCTCCAAGCAACCCAAAGCAAAACGGTTCCAGTTGTGTTGCAGTTAACTTCTTTAATGTGCTAAGGCTCCTCCCACAGCCTGACTTATCTAATACATAAGGGAATGAAAGAAAATCATTTTACCTGTCTAAATAGCTGCATTTCCACTTTATTTTAATCCTTATCTGAAGATAGTGCAGTAAGATCATGACCCTAAAGTTATTCTTTTCTCATATTACCTCACCAGGTAATACCTCAACTCCACTGAAACAAAGCCATTTGAACACTTCAATGGTTCCCTCCGGTCAACACCTATCTATAAATTTAGTTAACTGCACAATAAGCTGAAAATTACCCTTCTGTAGAAAAGAATCTGTTCTTCCCACAGCTTCTTCATTGCCATTGAAGTATTGGTGTTCAGGGAAAAAAAAAATCTAGGTTGTTTTTATGGCATCTTTGACAACGTGTTTGAATGATACAGAGGCTCAGTTCTAAATATTGTTTTTCAAGTTTAATATTTTTTAATTTAATGCTTTTAAATTTAAAGTTTTTTCCCCACATTTTTGTCTACAGGAGGCACAACAGTACCTAAGAAATAACAAAACTGAAAGTGTTGGTTCAAATAGGATTTGCAGAGATAGTGTGGCAATCACCTAACATAAACATTTTGTTGCAGGTTTATTTGTAATACTAAATTTTATTTCTGGACAAATCAAACTTTTTTGCCTACAAAACTGAACATTTGTCTTTTTGTTTTATAATCTAATCTTTTTCTCTAAAAAAAGGTAAACAAACATGAAAAAAACCCCAAACAAAACACTACCACCCATCTTATATAAAGTATAGACCAATTTCAAATGATAACATTACTTGGAAACAAAATGTTCTGATCTCCACAAATCATAATTTGGAAAATGACAAATGCAATATAGTAAGTTCTCCCCAGTGATCAGAATTACTTTTCAAATACAACCCAACATTCAACCCAACATTGTAAATAATCTTTAATTTCTTTTTTTTTCTTTTTTTTTTTTGCCTGTGGGGAATCAAATGTTCTTTTTCCCTTGCTCCACTCCCACAGACAAGCAAACACTGTTTGTTATGATCAATGATTAATATTTTTGAGGAAACAGTTGGCCATAGTCAGGTCTTTAACACAGTCAGCAAAGCTCTGAAATTTTTGTGCCAAATCATTTATTAACCTGAGATTCATCTCTGCATAGGAAACATCATAGTGTTCTAGAAATACTCGATACCTGTGTTTCATAAGCACATTGCTGTTTTCTATTTATTGTGGAAAAAACACACTGATACTTCTTTATTTTGAGTTCATTACAATCATATGTAAACTTCTATGTAAGGTTAATCATATTTGGAGATGGAATTTTGTTCTTTCTAAAAATCGATTTCATCATTTATGCAAAATCTCTTCTATTAACTTTGTTATTTTGATTACCACCATGTATGGACACACACATACGCAGACACACACACACAAAAATGTAACTGAGACAAAAAATGGTTTACCCTCTGAGAGGTCACAGCTTGATAGTCTTTCAAGCTTTTTTTTTCTTCTTCTTTCTTTTGCAATATGCAAAGGCTGTATTTTTCAGAAGCATTTAAGGACCTTTTTGTCAATTGTGGTTGTATTTTAAAGCAACCAAAAAATATAATTTTCCAGTCACTTAAAAATACGAAATAAAAAGCAAAATCAAGGCAATGTTGCCTCCACGGTAGCCTATGGTATTAGGCTTGAAATCCTCATGAAACCTAATTTTCAAAAAGTGAAGTATTCTCTCTAAAGATCTTTTCATTTTCGCGTTCACTGAGTATAGATGCTCACAATCACTAGTCAGTACAGACTTCCCAGTTTCATCCTGAACAGAGGAATATAATTTTTTTTAATGAATTAATCATTTGAACTCATGTGAAGAGGCCTGATATTTCTTCTTTTGCCTACAATTACTGATCTTCATGATGCCCTTATAACCAAAAAATTGTCCTACCATCGATAGTAAGACCTCACATAAGCTGCTGAAGCAAATTGAGGAAATGTTATGAATTACTCATAGTGAGCACCTATTTTATCTGGTCTTGTCTGAGTTGCCTGAGACCACCACACACAGGCAGCTCAGTGATCTCACCCTACCATGCAAAATAGACATAAAAATTGAGATTAAAGAATGATTTCATAAAAGAGATAAAACCAACCCCTTCCTTGAGCAACAAACCTGTCGTGAAAGCCACATGGCTAATAGATTTGTAATGTAGGTGGAAGGTTTAGTCAAAGTGAGACAAAGTTGTGATTGACAAGAACAATTGTACCTTTTAGTGATATTCTCAGAGCTGAAGGGATATAATGGAAACAGTTATTTTGCTAGTCCAGACTCCTATTGCCTGCCTGTTTTCATCATTCTGCAGCAAAGGCTATATTTATCTAGATAATTTATATTTACTACTATTTCAGTACTTTGCACATGTTTTAACAGCTATGGAATGTTCTAGAGACA
Source organism: Chaetops frenatus (assembly GCA_013400775.1). Lineage (NCBI taxonomy): Eukaryota > Metazoa > Chordata > Aves > Passeriformes > Picathartidae > Chaetops > Chaetops frenatus. The sequence goes on from VZTR01011345.1 coordinate 172,727, forward strand.
CATTTTTCTGCGGGAACGCTGGAGCTGGAGGATATGGTATAAAAGTAGCCACTAAGTTTTTCCACTGCCATTCAAGTCCAGCAAGGGTAGAACTGGGCAATGTCACTTATGGTCATTGTTGTGGGTCAGATTTCTCAAATTAGTTTCTTCCCATTTGTTGCACGTTGGAGAAGTGAAAAGATGGTTGTTTTCAAGCCCGCTGCTGTTTGGAAGTCAAGCCCAGCCCACCACGGGAGCCATGCAGACGCACCACAGTTTGCAGCAAACACCCTCTGCTTGCTAAACCGATGCTGATAAAGAGCCAGGGTTCTTGTGGTAATGTTGTCCCTGTCTTCTGTTACTCTATCCTATCTGTCTCTCTTTTTCCCTTTCTGCTCCTTTTTCTATCCTCCTTCGGTAGGAACACTTACTCTTTTTTATCAAGAAACTGTTCTCAGATATAATATTGCTGCATTTGGGCTTTATTTTCGTCCGAGAAACCTATCGAAAAGAATCCTCCCTGATTCCACCTTTTATAGCAGAACAGGTCAAATGGGTAGGAACAGAATTCCAGCATCAGTACCCTACATACATTTCATCAAGCTAACAATGCACTAGGTGTGTGTTATCAGCAAAATAATAAAAGCCATTTGTATATTTATTCATCAATAATTCACTAATAAAATACTTTGAAACCTGCTAGTTAAATAGCAAGGCGTTAATTATGAAGTGACAGCAGCTGAGCTACTGCAACTGTAATGTTAAGATGATTTCCTATATTAGAAATTATTCACTCCATGTAGAATGAACAATTTTACTATATACAACTTTTTTGTGAGTAGTAAGTAATTTTAAACTATTTAAGTCCCTGTAACAATCTCTGCTGATGCCATTGGTGGCAGCTCAGAGAGTATCTGTCACTCCAATAAAGGATCCATCTAAACCTTACCAGAAATATCCTAAACCCCAATTTATTTCTGTATCTGGGAATTTGCCATATTAAATGCTTAAATTTCATTTTAAGTTGTATGTCCAACCTAATTCTGTTATCTTGTGCATACTGTGTTACATGCACCTTAACTGTATGAAGATAATTATTTTATATCCCTTAAGATACAGGCCACACATCAAAATGCGCATGGATTTCTAATAAGAAGGCATTTTTTTACCTTTTCTCACCAATCTATTCTATAGTGTTTCAGGAGGATCATTTCTTCCATAAAGAAAATCAAGAAGGATCAGTAGTAATACTGGAACTTGGAGAAACCCATAGCAGCCCATAAGGTTAAAAAGCCTGGATGAAGAGAGGATTTCTGTAACATCAACAGGGACAGTCCCTACCGAGGGAGTGAGGGGAAGTGGAAGGTTTCATGGGAACAGGATTTGCTTGAGAGGTTGAGAAGGAAGATCCTGTCTGAAATTATGAAGTTCTTGGGAGGAACAAAACTGTTCAGACTACAACATAACTAAAGTTGTCTTTCCTCTCTCTCAATCTCTCTCTCTCTTGTTCCCTCTGTCTTGTTCCAGCTGAAGAATTGAATGATGCTTTTGAAGTTTTATTCTACAAAGTCTGTGCAGTCATTTGCTACAGTTATCAAACATCTCTGACTAGAAAGCCAGTGTCCATGATGGGACACTGGACAGTCTAATTTACATGTGTAAGTTAATGAGCTGAGAATTACTCCTTGGTTCTTTAAGCAGAGAGGTCCCATTTCAGTTTAGCAGCAGCATTCAAATCCTGAATGCTGGAGGTCTGAGGTAAACCCAGTTAGGCCCAGTGAAAGGTCCAATGTACCCAGATTACACATGTTGGAAAGCAACACAGCTGTGCATACAGATGTGACACAGCAACCCATGGATGTGTAACAGTCTAGTTCTCCAGTTGGCACTGCTGCGTATTTTTTGTACCACAGGCTAATATTAGAGTCATAAGGTGCTAATAATTGTTTTTATCTTGCTTACAGTACCACAAATTATTTAGTATGCCACATCTATATTCAAATGTATTCATCACATTTGAATACAGATATAACACAAATGTTGTTCTTGACAATAAAATGTAACCATGGAAACTAATGAGGAATTTATTGTATGGACTGCAGAATCACATTACATCATTCAGTTCCTACAATTGCTCCAGAAATCAAATAAGGTATTTTGAATTATTAAAATACACTGTAGACATATATTAGCATGATTTGTGTGTTGGGTTGTTTTTTTGTTTTTTTTTTTTTAATTGCTATATAGGGGAAAAGCCTTGGGAATTGTGAATAACACTTAGTCTTCTCTGCTATACATTTTCTAAGACAGTAGAGGATTTTCTTCAAATCAAACAGAAAATAAAGTATCATCTGTAGCAGTGAGTTGTGTGCAGAGCTTGTATAAATTTATTTTATCACAGAAATTAAGAAAACTGAGACATCTCCCTCACAGGGTTGCAATTAGATTTCATTTTTCCAAACTGAATAGAGAAATAGAGGCAATAGAACAGTTAGATGTAGTAGAGGAAAAGTCTTATTAGACCTTACAGGGTGGAGTACAGTGCCCACTACTTGGACTGACTCCACAAATCCAGAGGTAATGCTTTAATTTAAACGTGACAAAGCTAGCTAAACTAGTGATATCCCCTCTGGACTGAGTATATCCTAGCTTGCCATGGACTCTGCTGGAGCTGGATCACACAGCTCTTCCCTGAGTCAGAGACACGAATTCACAACAGAGACTATCCAGGAAAATCCCATCAGACTTTATTTTCACTTCTTACCTCTCACACTGTGAGTGAAAGTGAATCTCATGACTTCATACAGTATTAAAACAAGAATGTCTTTTTCCCCAGTAGAAAATTTTAGGTTTAGAGCTGAAGAGGGAATTGCCTTCTGGTAAATTACTTCCATAAGGATCTAGGGCTGGAAAACTGCCAAGATAGCTCTGTGTGTGTGGCCACAGAGTCTGATACAACCTCTGCACTTCCTGCACGTTTCCTGGAGCTGCACATTCGAGTGTACTGGAGACACATGGTATGGATGGATGGATGGATGGATGGATGGATCGATCGATCGATCGATCGATCGATCGACCACTCAGCGGATAAGGAATTGCCTGGATCATAGAGTCATAGTTTATGTTCAGTTCAAAGGGGCCCACCAGGATCATCAAGCTGATGGTCACACTCAAAGAGCTGTGGTCAACCACTTCACGTCCCAGTGGAAGTCAGTGGTGAATGATGTCTGTCATGGGGTGGTGTTGGGACCGGCACTGTTTAACATCTTTGTTGGAGGCAAGGACAGTGGGATCGAGTGCACCCTCAGGATTGCTGATGACACTGAGCTGTGGTGCAGTATCATGCTGGGGGGAAGGGATAGATCCAGAGGGACCTGGACAGGTTGGAGAGGTGGGTCTGTATGAACCTCATAAAGTTCAACAAGGCCAAGTGGAAGGTTCTCCACCTGGGTGAAGGAAATCCCAAGCACAAGTAAAGGCTGGACAAAGAATGGATTGGGAGCAGCCCTAAGGAGAAGGATCTGGGGGTTGATGAGATGCTCAACATGACCTGTCCTGTGCACTCACAGCTGAGAAAGCAAACCACATCCTGGGCTATGTCACAAGGAGCATAGGCAGCAGATTAAAGGAAGAGATTCTGCTTTTCTGCTCCGACCTTGTGAGACCCACCTGCAGCACTGCATCCAGTTCCAGGGTCTCCAGCATGGGACACTGGCCTGCTGAAGCGAGTCAAGAGGATGCTACAGAGATGCTCAGAGTGTTGGAGCACCTCTTCCTAAGAGGACACTCAGAGAGAGAAGGATGGGGTTGTTAAGCCTGGAGAAGAAAAGGGTTAGGGACACCTTACCGTGGCCTTCCCACATGGAAAGGGGGCCTACAGGGAAAGCTGAATGGGGACACTTTCTTCCAAGGGAAATTAGTGACAGGAAAAAGAGGGAATGGCTTCCATGTGGAAGAGTAGGGGTTGGAAGAAGATGATCTTTTAAGTTCCTTTCCAACTCAGACCATTGTATGATACAATGACATAACCCTATCTATGAATAAATGACTGTAGAGAGCCACAGGGGAGAGTTGCACAGCCACAGAAAACAAATACAAAAGTCTTAGACAAATTTGTTGACACAATGTGTTTACTTGAACAAACAGGAAAAGAAAAATCCAAATAATCCTAAAAACCCAACCAACTAAAACAAACATTTTGAAATACAGCGGGTGAAATATTCAGTGAAAAAGGCACGTCTGGCATGTAATGACTTCCCCCAAATTTAAAAAAAATACCTAACAAAACAACCCACTCTTGAAGGGTCATGCACCTCCCATTTGATGCAAAAATAATTAGTACTTGGTTGCCCATGATTCTCTCCTGTCTGACGATAAGTGCTAATGGGCTTAGTCGTTGCTAAGGAATGTTGCTAAGCAAGGTAAGGCATGGAGGAGGTCAGCCATCTCCTCTCTGACAACTTCTAGTATCAATTATTCCTGTAAACTAAAGATTTCATTTTTTCCCGAATGTTCTGCATATTTCTTTGAGATAAAGGATTTATCACTATAGAACAATCCAAACATGTAAAGACTGAAATGTTCTGATGGAATTATCTCTATTTCATTAAAATATGAAATATGTGTTTCTTAGCATTGCTGTGCAGTCATCAGAAGGTAAAAACCATAGCCTGACCTCATTTTTTACAGTTCAGAACAAATTATGTGAGAAATTTGAGTATTATTGGTATAGAAACATTTTTCTCTCGATTTAAGCTATTTTACTGGCCACAAATATTTTTATTTAAAGGATGATAGTTAATTTCAAATGGAAAAAGTAACAGAAGAAAAACCAATTACTGCCATTTAGCAAAACAGAATACCAAGAGCAATTAAACAGTTGCAAAAGGAAAACATATGCAAAACTAAACAGTTTCTTAAATTTAATCTGTTCTTAAACTGTTGTTTATTGGATTCCAAGTTCAAGATGAAAGTTTTTATGTTATATCATTTCAGATTAGTATCTCACGGATCAGGATATATCATTGTGTAACCAGAATGAGATAATAATGTTTTTAAATACACAGCATTAATACAAAGACTTGTTTCTATGTAAGTTTTTTAATGGTGACTGAAATGTTTTATGCTGCCAATTCCTATTTCATGAATGGAAGTCAAAAGGATAGAGGCTCCCAAATAATTTTAAAAAGAGGAAAAACTCTCTAAAATTCTCATTGCTTTTTTTGTTGTTGTTGTTGTTGATTGCTATGAGTCATTTGAAGTCTAATATGAAGTGTCATTTCATTATCATTAAAGTGCTTTTTAAGCAGTCCCCTCAACAACCACTTTTCCACACCATTATGAGCATTCCTGTTTTCTGAAGGGTAGATGAGTTTGATGCACACTGGTCCCCCTCAAGTACTAAAACTTCTTTTTTCTCTCTTTTAATTTTTAACAAAACTATTTGAATAACAACCTCCCAAGCTTTTTTCAAATCAAAGTCTATCTGTGTGTTTCAAACACTTCTTGGTAACTTCTCTCATGGTCTAAAGAAGAAAATGCTAGTCTGAGTCAACTTGCACTGAAGACACCTTCCAAGAAACCAGGGAGAGTTTTACCTTGTAGAATGCAGGAAATATTAAAAAAGAAGTAATGCTTTTTTTTTTTTCAGTGGTTTAACAAAAGATGCATGGAAAAACATTTTATTTCTATGGTTGTAATCAGGAAAAATTACTTGGAACAGGTCATTAGTTTGCTAAGTGGTTCAGGTAGACATTTAGGTGTTCACAGCTTGAAAGGGTCAATACATTTAATCCTTTAGGAGAACAAGTGAGAAAATTCCTCTCTCACATTCCTATGACAAGATATTTTTAGGTGACTTTTCTGAAATACTGTAAGTATAATTTCATCTCTATCACGTTTTTAACTCTCCATTCTTCATACATGGACACAGGCGTGATGCTGAGACTTCTGTTAGCACTAATACTGTTACATTCATATCCACAGTAGTGTTAACTTTCCTACATAAATAACACCATTAATTGATTTTGATCAGGTAGAACATGTCAGGAATCCAAATGGTTCCACCCAAGTATCAAAGTATCTGAACTGCACTACAACACGCCCCAGAGAGCATTTGTTCTTAGTTTTATCCAAAGGAGAAATTCTAATGATGGTTACATATGAAGGTGATGATCTACAGGTCTTTAAAACATTTCATGGTTTTAGAGTTTTATTTATCTTAAATTCATCTTGGCTTTGTATAGGATGAATTACATGTCTTCAGAGAGATCAACACATATGCACCATTCAGGAATTACCCTGCTCTCAAGGATTAACTGGGACCCTTTTCCTTGGTTTTTCTCTGTGAACCTTTCTATTTTTGACAGATAATTATATTTTTAAATGCTTATAGTAGTGTGCATGTTAATAGCCTGCAGTGCCATGGGATAAAATCATTGAGTCATAATTGGTGCACAGTGAAATTATAGATCCAATCCAAATTATAAGTGACTGCAGGTTGCAGTGGGAGGAGCTCTGTCAGGGATGAGTAGGTGTAACCCCCCCTGTTAGACTAAGACATTGAGTGGTGCATCATCTTCTGTGACATCATGGTGACAAAACCAAGGATGTGTTCTCTGTAACTCAGTGACTCACTGGAACAGGATCACCTGCTCCAAATAACACAAGGTATTACTGGTCCACGTGGTAAGTGCACACTTTTCTTGCAAAACTATTTAAAACTTCATGAAAATTTACTGATTTTAAATGTATAATTCCATAAACTTAATTCTTTCCAAACATTTGCATATACCTTATAGAGAGCTACAATTATGGACAACTCTTGCCTTGAATATAACTTTCCCTGGCAAACCTCCCAGCCACCTTTTCATCATCAGGGTTTGTGCCTATTGTTTAGGGTTCTATGAATTATTGGTTGGATTTCTGCTATGAAATACATCAAATGCCAAATAATGAAATAGTACTATTCACATATTTCATGAGGAAAGACAAAGTAATGCCTGCATTTTTTTCTAGTTGGGATTAAAAAATTTGATTGTGTCATACTATCATGACACCTGTTTTCAGTATCAATGCTATCTATCTTGGCATAAATATTAACCCAACCACAACAAGCTGGTTTTAGCTCCCAGAAGGTAGGTGAAAATATTTCTCTAAATAGGACCCATAGACTTCATAAATTAATCCAGTTATCATTTAAATCACACTCTTACTTAGTTCTTTTTCTAAGGAACAAGTTGACGTAAATTCCTGCCAAGGCAATCAGAATTAATTTTAAGGAATCAGTCATTTATCCCCCTCAATTTGCTTAAATTTCAGACTGCCTTTCATTTTATCATTGCACCAAAAAGAATTAATATACATTACAGCACATGTGAGAAAATCCTCTTAATAATCAATGTCTGTTGCATAAATTAAAAGGCAATATCATATTTGTCCACCTTTCAACCACATGAACCGTTACTCTGTTTCCTATCTAATATTTTCTAACATCTTTACTCTTTTTATATGGTACTTTCAAAGTACACAAAAGGCAGATGGTGATATGCAATATATGGGTGAAATCAAGTGCTTTATGTGTATCTGTACCATAGCAGTTGGTTAAATACATTGTACTACAGTCCTCAATATGACTGTCATAAATGTAATGCTTGCAAGGTTATACTGTTTGTTAACTAAAACGTCTGTTTATCTCAGGCTTTTCTTTTGAAATATTCAATATGCACTGCAATGGGACAATAATAATTTATTCCAATGCTAAGCCAAAGATTGAACAGTCTAGTTCCTTTTGTTCTCCTACAAAAATTGGCAGAGTGTGATGATTAAAAGAAAAAATGGAAAAAGAAGATATATTTCTCTGAATTTCTTTGGTTATATTTTATCTGATAAGTCAAAATGTCTAAAACAGATGATTAAAACTATTGTATTGCTATGGACTATGACATAAATAGAGAAGAACCTCCAAGAATATATTCTTTCATTCATAAAAACTTCAATAACATGCTAAATTTCTGTAGTGGCAAGTATAATCAGACTTTGAAAAATCATTGAAAGTTCACGTTAGTTTACAATACACATAAGCTGGCATCCAAGGTGCTTTCAAGAAGATGATATGACAAAGGACAAACATGGAAATCAAACCTGGTTAAAGAGAAATTAATATATCAAAGAGTACTGATATGTAATATATTAGTATTTTGTATTATATCAAACTGTAAGTCCTGTCCCCAGTTTCATGTTGGCATATATTCTCCATGCATGAGGCTAAATCTTACAATCCACTGATGACATAATTAGGTACTTGAGCTGCATAATTGGTGATCTGGCACAAGAATACTTAAAGATCCAGTTAAAAATCAAGCTTGTCTGCTCAATGAAAGTAATTTTAGTTGAAATATGGTAATGAACAACATGTTCCTGTAGGTTATGGTGTGCATGAGTGTCTGAACCAAAGCCCACCACAGGCAGGGAAGCTGCTCCGTTAGTCAAAGTTAAAGACATTTTGAAGGACTTACTATAAGTTACAAGCTGAAAGTCAAAGAGCAACTTACATACCTTTCCAGGTAATGGCTCCTTACAGAAAATTGCTCATGTTCAGACTGTAAGAATCCTGTGTTTTCAGCAGGACAGAATGGTTAATATTGTCAGAAGTGACCATTTTCCCTTGACACTGGGATTACACTCAATTTTTAAGGAAATATTCTGGAACTGCAAAAATTAGAAAAACTATGTGTTTACTTATGCACATGCACACGAAGTAGAGTAAAATGGGGCATCTCCTTTGACGTTGGTGTTCCTTCTGTTGTTCCCCTTTTCCCTTTTGTCTTTCCTTACCCACTATCGTGGCTGCAGAGCTCAGAGACCACCCAGCAGACTCGTGCAGCCCTTGAGCACCTGCACTCAAAATTATGAAAACTATAAATGTGTCTTTTTATTGTCCTTTCACATATATAGGCACGGAGAGTCTTTTCTTCACAGAAATATACACCATAAAAAAAATTTTAAAAAAAATTAATAAAAAAAGAAAATAAAAGAAATCGGCAAAAAATGCACACGTCACCCTACAGAAATACACAGAGAAATTTACAACTTGGAAACAAAATTGTGGAAAAGATGTATATTCACTGAACCTGTTCCATGTCATAGCCCAACCAGTGGCACCTGTGAGCCAAACTGACACAATTTTACCTTTTATTAGTCTGATTCTGTATCCTACTTATTTGTACAAAGCAATAGTTTAGGTGCCTTGGCAGAGAAAGTTGCAGTTCACTATCAACAACATACCTTTAGTAAAAGTTTATTTGAAAACAAACAAGGTGTGAAATTAAGAGTTCTGTTGAAAGATATCACTCCAGGTGATTACCTCCATAAATTCCCTTTTCAACAGAACATATTTCATTCCACTCAAAGTCAGAACTAAGCTGAAATATCCTACCAAAATGCCTCACTAGTATTTTACACTTTATGAACTGTCAGTGTGATATAATGTAAAATCAGAAACACATTGTAGCTATATCACAATCCAGCAGGATGGAAAATCTGCAGAGAAAGCACTGGAAAAAAAATTAGAGAGAATGACAGGAAATATAAAATTGAATTAAGTGTGTTACTAGTAATTTTTGCTGTTGCCCCAAACCGACTTCTGCTGGCTCTCTCTTCCATCCTTTTAAATTAAAAGTATGTCTGTTATTGATAATAACTTCCCATTCCACATAGCTCATTGCTGGTTGCTGAAAACTAGCATGAGACAACATATCTGAGTTCTTGGGAAGCCAGAGCACTGACAGCAGAGAGCCAGCAATCTGCTCCCTCCCTCCACTGGTGACTCCTCAAGGACCAAGGGCTTTATATCCCAGTAAAACCAGATGTAAAAAGCTCTCCAGGCACTTTCACCTGGGGCTGTGCTGGGGACAGCTCCGTGTATTGGCAAAGCACCAACTTCATATTCTGGTAGATAGCTCCAGCTCATGCATTGCTTTAAAGCATTCCCTGCTTTAAACTCTGCCAAGCCCAAGGTCACTGGAACACAGGCCATGAAATCTCTCCATAACTCATTCCTCCATGTTCCTGCTGTGGCGCACCCAGCAAGTATCAGGTGAAGTAAAAAATCTGGCCCCTACATTTGGGAAGTATAATCTTCATGACAGTAAACTGAAGGATTTCCTGAAAAGGGAAAAAAAAAAAACCACCCAAAAAACCCCAACCAAACAAAACAAACAAAAACAACAACAACAACACCAAAGAAAACAAACAACAACAACAACAAACAACAAACAAACAAAACAAAACAAACAAAAACCAACAAGAAACAAACAAACAACAACAAAAAAGCACAAAAAACCTAAGTAGCTTTAAAGTAGGTTTAATAACATTTAAAAGGGTTCATTTTGTCCTTGGAAAACAATTATCAATCTCTTATTAAACAACGTTTAAAAATCCATTTTTTTAGAATTTTCTACCTGACATATAAGTAATGTAATACTAAAACAGATACTTTAATATGAGATGATTTTGACAAAATACTCCTAAATTTGCCAAAAAAGCATGGTTGCAGATGTTACCAAAAAATCTCCAAACTTAAAACTGTTGTGAGTTTTAGCTGAAACTCTGAAAAATGACTAATCTCTCTAATTTACTTAAAAATGTAGAAAAAAGCTTTTGTAGCCATACAACTTATGGAAGCAATTTGCAAATTTTTATTTGTATTTTTGAAAAATCAAATGAGAGCTAAACCTCAAATTTGTTTTATAATGTAACTGTAGCTCTACACGTGTCAAACAGAATTATATCACTAAGAAAGTACATCTTACTTCTCTAACTGACTCCTGATCCAATCTGGCACCAGTTTCAACACTCCTATCTGTTTAGATACCATGTGTAAGAGTTCACTTTTTTTATTGTGTAGACCTGCTTTCAATCCAGAAGTAATATTTATGGAGAACTTTAATAAACACTGAAACATACTCACAACTCTTAACTTTTTATTTCTTTGGATTTTTTTCCTCCCATATGGCTCAAAATCAAACACTTTACATGTGTTTAAATCAAGGCTTGGTCTTTTTTTAAGCTTTTGTGACATGCTGCAAACAAATATTTCTTGTATGTCCAGACACCAAAGCAAGCTGGGTTCCCTTCTGAAAAAAAAGAAGTAAATTAGAATCTTCTAGAAGTTACCTGCAGTGCATGACTTTAATCCACAAGCTCACTTAAACACAACTTTCCCTGAAATGCTAAATATCTGGAACAAAAAGAAATTCCAGAGCCTTCATATGAACTTGAGAGCCTTTGTACTTCTTATCCTTAGGCGGGGGAACAGCAATGACCCACTTGGCTTTAACTTCTGGAAATGAGTGAAACATCTTGATTCCATAAAAAAAAGCGTGGAAGTAGGAAAACAGCGTGGAAGTAGGAAAACTATGTGGAAGTAGGAAAACCTGAATTTTGCTAGCGTAAGAACATTTTATTATTCTTTTCTTTCAGATTCCTTTTTTCTACTTTGAACAAGAAGAGAACTGAATTTATACTCCTGTAAATAGTAATAGCTAAGAAGCAATTGCAGAACAACATTGGAAGTGAACAACAGATACAAGCACTAAAAATAGGGATGAATCATGGGGAGAAGTCTACTGAAATGGTTTGTATACATAAAGTCACATTATTAAATGCCCTTCTCTAATTCCAGAAGTCCCTTCTCACTTTCCCAGAGTCAGCTGTCTTGAGTTGCAGATCTTTTAGCTCTGCATACCTCCTTAATTCCTTTTTATCTTCATTTGTTGCCTCTCTTGTTGGGACCTGGCATTTTTATAACCTTATGATTATTTCATAATAAAGAAATAGGATTTTGAATTTCTAGCATTCTCTTCATTTTTATAGAGCAGTTTTTACTCTATCTTCAGATTAATATTTAGGGAATTTCATTTAACTGCAGTGAATTGCTTACCTGCTGGCTTAATAAGAATCTCAGGCTCCTGACTTTCCTAATCCATCTGTAAGGATTTCAGGTAGTGAAACAGGCTAAAGTTTATGTAATTAGAATTTCCTGTTCCTCAGCAGCATCAGTACTCAAATGCTGCTAAAGACAAGCATGATATTCAATTAGGGTCTTCATATCAGCACAGGAATTCAAATATCAATAGGCATAAATGCTAAAAAACATCCCTTTTACCCTCCAACATAAAAAGCATTTTTTTAGTATTACTTATCGTGAAGGAAATACATGGGGCTGAAGAAATTAGTGCTCCTAAGGAGCTAAATAAAGCAATGACTGCAAGTATTAAAGCACAGTTTTCACTACTTCTTATGGCAATTTTAGAACATTTGGTATACTTCTTAACATTACTAAGAAGCTATAATTATTTATTTTTTTTAAGATAACAAATTGCTATTTTTTGCTTAATTTAACTAATCTTATTCTGATCTTCATTCCCATCCTTCATGCTGCAGAGCTTCCACAGAGAATTATATTGAAAAGGCTTTTCTAAAGCTCTCATATTCACTTCCTCTTGTAATTTAAATTACAATGTCAATGTCAGATTGTATTTCCATCTTTCTATGTGGACTTCTGCTGAAAAATCAGAGGTAAAATACGAAGCATGAGCAAATAGTGATCTAAGCCACACTTCCATATAGTGTGTTTTGTTGACTTATTTTGCTTCAAATGTCTTCATATTTTGTAGTCATTTATTTTGTACCACCACTATATGACAGAACAAATACAGAATATGAGATGTGGTCTGTAGTGTTTGCAATGTTTAGTAAAATTGTCTGTAGGATACTCTCGTAAATCTCAACTCTACACTATTTCATGATATTATTAGAGTGGTTGTAGGATGGCGGTGATTATTATGAAAGACACTGTCATTTCTCAACACCACTGTGATACCTAACAATCCAAAAATTACAGAAAAAAAATACTGATTTTTGAACTTGACATTTGCCTTGTCACTCTCAGAACAAAAAGTAAAATATTCCTGTAGCTCAGTGACATTTCTTTTCACCTTAAATAGTCAGGCCTTTCCATTTTTCACAGGACTTGTGAAATCCCAGCTCAGACTGGGTGGAGAATGGATCGACAGAACCCTTGAGGAGAAAATTTGAAGGGGTTTGTAGATGAGATCAATGTGAGCCTGCAGTGAGCTCTTGCAGCCCATGAACCCCCTGTGTGCTGGGCTGCAGCCAAAGCCCCGTGGGCAGCAGGGCAGGGAGGGGATTCTGACCCTCTGCCCCGCTCTGCTGAGACCCCACCTGCAGGGCTGCACCCAGCTCTGGGCTCCCAGCACAGGAAGGACAGGGACCTGCTGGAGCCAGCCCAGGGGAGGCCACCAAAATAATCAGTGGACTGTAGCATCTCTCCTATGAAGACATGGTGAGAGAGTTGGGGTTTTCCAGCCTGGAGAGGAGCATGCTCCAGGAAGAACTCATACTACCTAAAGGGTGTCTGCAACAAGAGGGACTTTATTGCAAGGACATATAGTGACAGAACATGGGAAAGTGGCCTCAAAGTGAAAAGAGATGAGGTTTAGATTAGCTATTAGGCAGATGTTTTTTGCAATGAGGGTAGTGAGGCCTTGGCACAAGCTGCCCAGAGAAGCTCCGACTACTCCATCCTTGAAAGTGTCAAAGCCAGGTTGGACAAGATTGGAGCAATCTTGTCTAGTAGAAGGTGTCCCTGCCCATGGCAGGGGGTTGGAGCTAAATGATTTTTAATTCCCATCCAACCCAATTAATTCTATGATTCTATGATAGTTTCATAGATAGTAAAATGACTTGATTTTATTCTGGTTGGAGTGGAGATACATCATTGAAATAGGAAGAACAGAAAATCTGTACCTACTGAAACCACTGATAATTCTACATTAACTATAATGAAGCAGATTGGGGTCTTGAAGTGTGATAAATCTTGGCCCTATGTTGTTCAAGCACAATGAAAGCTCTCAAAAAAGTCCCAAACATTTTTTTCTTTTTTGTCTCCTGCGTGTTCTTCCCTTTTAATGCCCTCAGACCCCACCGTTGGGTGCCAAAATCTGTCTTGGTTTGAAAGACAGGTGTCTCCCAAGGAAGGCAGGAACCTCTCTTGGAATGAAGAATATGACCCCCTCTCCTCTGAGTTATTATAACTTTGAAATTAAGGGGGCTTTCAGGCAAAGATATAGGAAAAAGAATTACAGGTTTTTACTAGTATGCATAATGAGGCAGACAAACAGCACTAACAGCAACAACAAGAAACAAATCCAGAAACCCAACAACAACAACAACAGCCTTCTCTCGGCTGTCAGGTCCTTTCCCCTTGGGTGCACTTCCGGTCACTGCCAGCAGGGGCGCTGTTGGCTCCCGGCCGGGCAGGGCCGGTGCAATGATTCCTCCACGGCTGCAGGGGGCGCTGTGGCGCGAGCTCAGCCACCTCTCTGGCCATGGGCAATGGCGGTGCCAGCAATGGCAGTGGAAAGGGATGGAAAAGCGGCTTCCTTTACAAACCTACAGGACATCCTGTCCCAGTGCCCCTCTGGATAGCGAAAGGAGCTGTAGCATGGACCTAGGAAGCAGCAAGCTGGAGCGGCAGAGGTGAGAAAAAATCCCAGAGTAATAAACAGAATTATCAAAGCCTCCACAGCTATAGCAGGGGCTGCAGGGCGTCCCGGCAGGCAGGGGAATGCGTGGCTACACTGAAGCCAAAAATTTCAGTGCAGTAGCAGAGGCACAGCAGGGCTGGGTGGTGGCAGCCCAGCTGCCAAACACACAGGGAGAGGTTCCTTTGAAGGGGGAAAGGGTCAGGGTCCCGGGGTTTCCCCTGAGGCACCCCAGCAGATGATGAAAGTCCTTTTTTCTGTGAGGTATGGTGTTAACAAGGTCCCAGTTCAGTGTCTGCCCTCACGAGCAAGGGCTCACCCAGGGCAGAAGAAGCAGCTCAGGGCTGGGCTCCAGCAGTGGCAGTGAATTCCCCCAGCCCAAACAATAAGTAGCAACTTGACCGTCCTCCTCCAAAGCCAACAGCCAGAGAGACAGAGAGTGAGGAGCTGCACCCAGCCCCTTCCCCCAGCCCAAATCTCACACTATCTCTGCCCCTCCAAGAGAAAGCCCTCCCAGGTAAAGAGAGAGATGCCAGCTGCACCCCTCCCCTGAGCTGTGGCAACTTCTTTTGACTCTCTCAAGTACCTGGTCATTGTTGTCTCTTAGTAACATATAGGAAAAAAAATCCTTCAGAGAAAGAAACAAAAGGAAAAACCCTGAAACCCAACACTCTTGAACAAAGAACTGAAAAGCTCTGAAGATGTGCTCCAGACATAACGCTGCACAAGTTGTTGGAAGTTTCTCGGTAAATTTTATACTCAGTGATGCTCTCACAGTTACAGGTATTTTTAAAATAACTGAGTGATAATAATGCATGTAATACATCTCCCCTTCTTCCTGTGTTTTATGACATAGTTGTGCAATGCCTTGATTTACCCAGGACTGCATTTTAAAGTCTACCTGAGGAGGATAAGACCTTTGCTTCTTTAAAGGCTTTCTAGTATTCCTGGAACACAAATGCCTTAAATAAGCCTTGACTACTTATTTAAGAATTTTACATGCAGATATGGAAATCTTGTTGCTATACAATCCATAGCTTTAGTGCCAGAACTTTGTCTGGTTTCCAGTAGTGTGCCAGCCCTGATGAAACAGACTGACATGAGTGATGAACATCTCTAGCCAATGGCTGAACATTTCTGCAACATTTCTCCAGTACCATGTTCTAATGTTTCGGATTATGAACATTATGTTATTCCATCATTACATTTATGTAGGAAACCTCATAAAACCATAAAAACCAGCAATTCAGCTTTAGTCTTTTAATATGTGTGACCAAGGCATTCAGTGTTCCACGAGCGTACTTTGTCACATTTACAGTCTTTTAGACCTTTGCAAAACGTGTTGTCTAAGGTGTCACTTTTTATAGACTGCCGGGGGGGAGGGAAAAATGAACAAATAATGTCATTCATTTTCAGGCTCTTACAATACCTGCTGTACACACTTCCAAAACTTTTACCTCTCCAGTGATTTTTCACTGTTGCTGAAGCTAAATCAGTCCTTTGGGGATATTTTGGCAGCAACTGATTTACAACTAATAGATCAGGGAAGTATTTTGCAACACTTTTCCAGATATTAATATGAAAATATTTTACTTACTACTGTGGTTTTCCTTCCAGGCAGGCTAACAAAAAGCTTAGTCAAAGCTAATTTAATTTTATGAGCTCAGTCTAAAGGGGTTGGGAGGTGATCCCAGTGTGGATGCACGACAACATGTTAGGAAAGAGTAAACTGATTGTGAACATAAAACACATTTCAATGCCAAGAAGTAAAGTTGTCATGGGAAACAAAATTTTAAGGCCACATTTTACCACCTTACCTTATCTTTTTTTTTATCCAGGTATGAAATACAATTTAAAAGCAACACACAAAGAAATATCAAGCACTTTCAGCTTACACAGACCTTCTGCTAACATGGAAAGTACTGTTCCCAGTTCCCCAGTGCAAGAGAGGCATGCACATACTGGAGAGCATACAAACGAGGGCTACAGAGATAATTGAGGGTCTGGATCATACGTCCTATGAGGAGAGACTGAGACAGCTGAGACTGTTGAGCCTGGAGAAGATAAATTTTGGGGGAACTCAACAATATATGGAAACACCTGTAAAAAGGGTGTAAAGAAGAATGATCATTCAGGCTCTTGTCAGTGACAGGACAAGTCACATGCATAAACCGAAATACAGGGGGCTCCATCCAAATGCAAAGAAACAGTCTTAACACCATGAGAGGGTCTGAGCATTGGCACAGGTTGCCCAAAGAGGTTGTGGAGATCCCAGCTATGGAGATATTCAAAAACCAGCTGGGCCTGGGCAGTTTTAAACACTACTTGGAAAAGGGTGCTTGAACCAGAGGACTTCCAGAGTCCTTTCCAATCTCAATCATTTTTTAATTCTTTAATTGTGTAAAATGCTATGGAATCAAACTAGACTATGCTAATTCTGTGTGATGGTATTTTTACTGTAGTTTAGAGAACTTAGAAGTAATCACATTGCCTTTTGACTAAACACTTGTCATTTTAATAGACTGCCCAAAATTCCTTCTTCACATTTCAAAGACAAAAATTATAAAAGAAGAGAAACATGTATTTAGCTGTAGTGACAGATAAGCTTGGCATTACAACTTTTGACTTTCTCTGTAGTCTTACAGAAACAGAGGTCTTTTTCTGGTACCAATCTCACTGTGAAGTTACAAGCCATTTATATTTGATAATAGTAAAACCATTGGCCAATAAAGACTAGTAAAAATTTTGTATTTGATAATTTAAGAGATGTAAGGCACAGGATTTCTTATAACAGAGGATGATAGTACTCAAACAGACACAAAGAAGTAATTTCATTTAAAAATATTATGCTATCCATAGAACGTGCCTGTGAGAGAACATCCCTCTTCTTTCCCTTTGAAAATTATTTTTCAACTTCGTTAGCTGTATTTTCTGTAATATTCAAGCATCCTGGCTTTTATTTGGATGTTCATCAATTTTTCCATGCATCTTTCTTGAGGTGATCTCAAAGATAAGCAATGTTCTGAGCCCCTGGATTGAAAGATTACTTTGCATGTACACAGAGTACATTCCTTTTCTTTTATCCCCAAAGGTCTGCCTTGTTTGAACACCATCAAACAGTTAACCTCAGCTTGTTATACTTTATCATATTACATTTGTCTGTATTTAATTTTCCCCTGTGATTTCCCCAACTTTTCATGGTAACTTCTAATTCTGTGTCCTCTAGTATATTTGCAGTTCCTCCTGACTTTGGGTCATTTACGGAACTAATAAATGTATTCCATTATCTGAAAATACTGAGCAGAATCATTCCCAGGATGGAGCTCTGAAAAGCTTCAGTTAATGGCCTCTTCTAGAATGAGCCATTGATAGCTGCTTCCCAAAGTAACATTTTCTTACTAGCTTTTCCAAGACAATTTCATCTATTTCCATTCCTCAGTTATGAATGTATCATTTTAAGCATTAAATAAGTTATATTATAAGTCTTTACTAGTACAATGACACATGACGGCTGCTGTGTTTCTCCTAAATAGCTTGGTCCTTATCCTGTCAGAAAGGAAACTTGAAATTATCTAGAGCCTTCTGTACATTTCTTAAAAACCTCTTCATCACTTTTCAAGCACCTACAATTATACAGTTCCAAGAATTTTAAGTGGGGAGAGAAGGATGGAATTTTTCCAATAATTTAAAAGCAAGTTAAGATATCTAATTTTTTCCATATTGCCTTCCCTCTTTTTAAAGATACACACTGCGTTCTGGCTTTTTTCCATTCTTTCTTCTCTTTTTCACTTGTCTACAGTGTTAAATTACTAACAGTTCCAGATTGCTTTAGTCACTTCTTTCAGTAGCTCAGGATGATGTTTTCCAGACTCAGCAATCTGAAACACTGAATTTTCTTAAACGTCTCACCTGATCTTGTGTTTCAGGGTGAGCATGACCCATTACAGCACAAATGCATAGACCTTTTTTTACAAGGACTGATACAAGATATATAAGATATTTCAGAGTTGGCAGAATCAACTTTCTCCTGTTGCTCAGCTGCAAACCAACTCCTTGGTTCTCATCTTGGTAATACAATAATTTTGTGATATGCTTGATATTAGCTTCATTTCAGTCTTAGCGTCTTGGTTTGAAAGACAGGTGTCTGCCAAGGAAGGCAAGACCCTCGCTTGGAATGGAAAAATACTACCCTCTTCCCTCTGAATTATTATAACCTAGAAATGAAGGGGCTTTTAGGCAAAGATATGGGATAAGGAATACCAGTTTTTTACTAGTATGTATATGTATAACAAGGCAAACAAACAACAGCAATGGCAGCAACAATAAGGAATACCAGTTTTTTACTAGTATGTATATGTATAACAAGGCAAACAAACAACAGCAATGGCAGCAACAAGGAACAAATCCAGAAACCCAGTAACAGCCTTCTCTCGGCTGTTGAGCAGCCCCCGCTTTGGTGCAGTTCCGGTCACAGCCGGTAGGGGCACTGTTGGCTCCTGGCTGGGCAGGACCGGTGCAATGATTCCTCCACGGCTGCAGGGGGCGTGAGCTCAGTCACATCTCCCTCACATGGTAATGGTGGGTGGGTTGGATGGCAAAAATGGGCTCCAGCAGGAACCTTGGAGCTGCGGCAGGAAGGGCAAAGGCTGGCTTACATCCCAGAGTGGCAAGCAAAATGTAACAGAAAACTCTGCAGCCTTAGCAGGAGCCACAGTACTCGGGTGGACACCAGGTGCTGGATTAGAGTGTAGTGAAAAAGCCCGAAGCAGCGGCAGAAAGCAGCAGGGCTTGGCAGTTTCAGCCAGGCTTCTCTGTAGCAGTTGCTGTAAGCAGCCAGGAGACGCACCTGTGTTAATTTTGCATTAATTGATTTTTGGTGAGGAGGGAAAAAGGCAGCCACGGAAGTGATCCTCTGTGAAGAGCTGCTAAAAGCTTCCTCCATGCCTGGCAAAACCAATCACTGGCTGGCTCTGAGAATAGGCACACTGCTAAGCCAATTAGAAAAGCTGGTAACACCTCTATGATAACATATTTGGGAAAGAAGAAAGTGTGGGAAGCCTTCTTTCTCCCTGCCCTATTTGGAGTGGTGAGGGGGCTGCTGAGCTCACCGGGCTCTGGCCCGGTGGGGCTGCTGGGGCCCCTTCCCAGCAGAACCTGCCGGTCCTTTTCCCGGTAGCACTGCCAGGCCGTGCTGCCAGGGACCATCCTAGCGCTGTGAGCAACCATGCAGCCAGGACCAACACCGGGAACGGCCCCACAGCCAGCGCTTGGGGCAGCCCCGAGGCCGGAAATGGCCAAGGCCAAGAGCGCCTTCCGCCATCCTGGTCTGGGAGCTACCATGCGGCTGGGACTGCGCGGCTGAAATCGGCACAACCGGGGCGGCACCGCTCGGCCACGGCTATCGGCATGGCTTGCAGCGACCCTCATTTGCTTAGTCTCTTCTAGACAGCCAGGCTGTGATCAGAATGACAAAAGCAGTGGCAGCAGCTTTTCTCTTTTTGGCGCCCTGCATGAAGAAAAGGTGCTGAGTGGAGCTGGCAGCCGGCACAGCCAACACAGCCTCTCTCACTGTGAGAGGCATGGCGAACAATGCGCAGCCTGGACAAGATCAACCTTTCAGCACTGCAGAACTCTATAAAAAACTGTTTCACTTGATAGAACTTGAGAACAAATGAACCTCTGAACACCACTTCTCTCCTGAGTCAGAGGGAAGGAAAAAAAGAAGACAAGTGAGGAGAACAACATGGTGACACTAAGGTCGATGCAAAGGAGGGAGGGGGAGGAAGAGGTGCTCCAATCATTGGAGCTGAGATCCTTCTGCAAGCTGTGGTCTGAATAATAATACAACAAATTGTTTCCATGTAATTCATGAAATGCATGGGGAGATGCAGCATTCACCTGTAGCCCATGAGAAAAAGGTGCTGCAATGCGTGGATGTTGAAAAGCTGTGATCTGGTGAGAGGTTTGAACACAGAGAGAGAAAGAACCCTTGCTTTCAGAGACAGAGGAAGAGAACCCTTGCTTTCATATTAGAACAGCTCATCCTTAAAAACTGCACCCCATGAACCAAATGGCCCACACAAAACAGTTGACTGAAGACTGGTTTTGCCCATGGGCGGGACTCACATTGCAACAGGTTTTGGGCGGACTGCTGCTTGTGAAAATTAGAACCACATTGGAAAAGTTCACAGAGTCTCCTGTGGGAAAAGACCCCATGGCATAGCAAAAGAGACTCCATTCCCTAAATGAATTGACAAAAGACCTTTAAAAGTAACAAACTGAGTAAAAACCCCATCTTTGTCTCCCTGCACTGTTGGTGGGAAGGAAGAATGGCTAGGGTGGGGGGGAAAGCATTCTAATGGTTTTTCTTAGTTCTCATTATCCTCTTTAAATTCTGTCAATAAATTTTTCTTTATACCTTTTAAGTTTCAAGACTGTTTCGCCCTTCAAGTGTTTTTTCCCAATCCTTACCTGAACTCATGAATCCCATTAAAGTTTCTTTCCCCCTCCTCTGCTTAACTATAGCAGATTAGAATGAGAGAATTATTTTCATGGGTGCACTGTTGTTTGACCAGCATCAGCACCCCACAGTGCCCTCTGTGAAGGGTGAGGGGGTCAAGGTGCCGGGTTTTCCCCTGAGGCACCAGAATAAATGATGAGGGTCCTTTCCAGTCAGATTGGGTGTTAATAAAGTTCCAGTTCAACAGCTGCTCTAACGAGCAAAGGCTCACCACGGTAGGAGAAAGGTAGTAAAGGTAGGAGAAACAGTGGGAGGACTAAAGCTCTGTAGTGGCAGCAAATCCGCTGGGGTGTGACTGCAGACTGGCTACCCCTCCTCTATCCCAAGAGTGAGAGAGCAAGAGAAGCTGAGCCCAGCCCCTCATCCCCTGCCAAAATCTCGTGGTATGTCTGCCGTTCCCAAGGGAATACCCCTCAGCTACCATCGTGCAACCAGCTGCACTCCTCCCCCTTGGCTACATCTTTTGTCTCTTTTTAAGTATTGGTCATTATTGTCTCTTAGCAATAGATGGGACAAAACACCTCGAGAGAAAGAAACAAAAGGAGAAATCCTAACCCCCAACACCTAGCTTCCCTATTTCATTTCCAGGTGTTTTTTTTTTTTTCCCTTGGTTCCTTATATTCATCATTTGTAACCTGACCTGATTTCTGTTTGCTGACATCACCTTCTTATATCCAAGTTTGATACAGACCTCTTGGTGTCCTTAAATTGATCTCTTAATGCACATTTTTCCCTTCCTCTCCATTAAAATAATTTGTGATGATGTCCTCATTATAATTTTTTTGGGAGGAACACTCAGATCTATATAATTACACTTCTTCTTTGTAGCGGTTTCACATTCACCTGCTCGCCTGCTCACACCAGGCGAGAGTGTAGTGTAGTGGTTTCATGAGAATAAGGATTAAGAGAAAATGCAAAACAGGCCTAAACTTCAAAGATAAAAATAGTTTATTAACAAAAGACAACAAAATCAAAATCAAAATCAACCCCCAGGTAGTTTCTTCTTCCCCCCCAGCCCCCCACCCATGATGGTTCCTTTCTCCCACCTCATTTATCTTCCTTTAC
>VZTR01011345.1:198653-211158 GCA_013400775.1 Chaetops frenatus
TCCACGAAGACAAAAAAGAAATTGTGACAACTTAAAGATGTATCTCTTGCTTTTCCATCCCATGCCTTAATACAGCTTCAAGCTCAACCACATGTTCTCTCATGTTGAGGATCAGTAACATGCTTTTCAAAGTGTTAATAGCAAAGGGGTTAAAGTGTGACATCTTCCATGAGCACTGCAATTTCACTGAAACCAGTGATGTTACGTGAGGGATGAGTTATAGAGATAATTTGTAATTCAATGTACCGTGTAATTCACAATTTTTTGAGATGGATTTACCAAGTTCATGTAATCCTGCTAAGGATTCCACAGTATCTGAAATATCTCATTATTCTCTTCAATTATAAAAATAAGCCCAAACAGTATACAGCTGTATCCAATTAGGTATCAGGCCATTCTGCTTCCATAAGTAGAGATCCATTCCCAATGCCAATTGCACAATAATTGGGCAATTATTAAAAAGAATGAAAACTTGATAATCTCCTGGGGGTTCTTTTTTAAATTTGAAGAATAACTTAAAAGAATCTTTAAGCCTTTCAAAAGCATAGTGAATGTTTTAACTCTACTTTTTCCCTAGAAAATATGAGTTCCAACCTATGAGCAAATTTCCAAATATGAGTAAGTAGAAAGGCATGACACAGTATTCTTAAAACTTCATTTCTCTTAAATCCCCTTACAGTCCTGTACAACCCTCGCAAAAACCTCAACTGAGATTCAAGTATTTATTCTTTGAGGTCCACATATTCCACACCACATAATTTATCCCAAAGTGAAAGAGAGTCCAGGGAGGTGAATTAAAATACAGTATGTATCTGCTGGAAATTTCCTCTGCATTTTCCACAGGGACAAAACTCCATAATACAACTCATCTGTAGATTCTTTGAGATTTACCGAAAATAAGTGACAAATGACGTATGTATGGTTAATTAATGCTATCTGAGTGAAGGCAGTACAGATACAAGGAGGGACTCCACATAAAATTCAAACTGTGATGCGTTTTCTCTTGGATCTGAACATGGTGTGATTCAAATTTTCTTCCCAAATGCACCTCAGGCTGATGTAAACTCAGACGAAATATTTTGTTTCAAAAGCAGCATTGCAATTAAACTACATTCTGTGTGTGCCATTTGATTTCTGATGGGATTCTGAAAAGCCCACTGGGAATTTCTTCTTTTCAATGGATCCACGATCCGACTGTTTTAGGGTCTATAAAAACTGTTGTGCCAATATTAATTTGTATTTTCTCCTTCAAATAAAGGTATAAATATTGTGCAACTTCAGTTTTCATGTAAAGCAAAGTAATGATCACAGAATCACAGAATTAACTAGGTTGGAAAAGACCTTTGGGATCATCAAGTTCAACTTATGAACCAACAGCACCTCTTCAACTAAACTATGGCATTGAGTGCCACATCCAGTCTTTTTCTAAATACCTCCAGGGATGACTCCCCACCTCCCTGAGCAGCTGATTCCAATGCCCAGTCAGTCTCTCTGTGAAGAATTTTTCCAAATGTCCAGCCTAAACCTCCCCATTGTGCAGCTTAACACTGTGTCCTCTTGTCCTGTTACTGCTTGCCTGTGAGAACAGACTGACCCCCCATGTGAGTACCACCTCCTTTCAGGGAGGTGTTGAGAGTGATAAGGTCTCCCCTGAGCCTCCTTTTCTTCAGTCTGAGCCCCCTCAGGTCCCTCAGCCATTCTTCATAGTGCTTGTGTTCTAGATCCCTCACCAGCCTTTTTGCCCTTCTCTGGATGCATTCAAGCATCTCAGCATCCTTCCTACATTGAGGGGCCCAGAAGTGAACACAGTGCTCAAGGTGCAGCCTCACCAGTGCCGAGTACAGGGGAAGAATCCCCCTGGTCCTGCTGGCCACACTATTCCTGATATTCTTGGCCACCAGGGCACACTGCTGGCTCATGTTCAGCCTGCCATCAATCAGCACCCCCAGGTCCCTTTCTGCCTGGCCACTGTCCAGACACTCTGTCCCCAGCCTGTAGTGCTGCAGGGGGTTGACGTGGCCCAAGTGCTGGACACAGCACCTGGTCTTGTTAAACCTCATACTGTTGGACTCAGCTGACCTATCCAGTCTGTCCAGGTCCCTCTCCTACCCTCCATCAGATCCACACTCACTCCCAGCTTGCTGTCATCTGCAAATGTGCTAATGGTGGACTCAATCCCCTCACCCAGATTATCAGTGAAGATATTAAACAGGAGTGGCCCCAGCACTGATCCCTGGGGGACACCACTGGTGACTGGCTGCCAGCTGGCTGCAGCACCATTCACCACCCCTGTCTGGGCCTGGACATCCAGCCAGTTCTTAACCCAGTGACAAGTGAACCTGCCCAAGCCATGGGCTGCCAGCTTTTCCAGGAGTCTGCTGTGGGAGATGGTGTCAAAGGCTTGGCTGATAAACAAGCACAGTCTACATGTTAGTATTTCACAACCAAAACTACTCATAAATGCCCAGAACACAGAGAATATTTGTTATCATTTCAACTACAAACCAGATCATCTTTTTTAAGAATGACATATAAAAATAATTTTCTAAAACTGATGCAAAAATATTATGAATGATCACAAACAAAACATTCAAAGATATTAAGAATTCCCCAACTCTAAAAATTATCATGAAAGAGAAAAAAAAAGTCTCTGTCTAGATTGAGACATGGTTATCATATAAAACTTTATCCAGAATGAGGTAGGGGAATAATTTTGAAATTCTCAGCTAGTGACAATTAACTTCCAGCTAGTGACAATTATCTTCCTTAGAATGTACCTGCCTAATGCTATGTCAGATTATCTCAAGAGATGTTCTGCAGTAACTGGGAGATAAACAATTAGCAGCTCTTTCATTATAAATCTATTTCTTGTCATTTCTATTCTTTTGTGTTTTCACTTTTTATAAATCATTGCATTAAACTAAATTGTTATGAAGCAGACCAGTGAAGGTGTTTCTAGCTAAGAAAATCAGAATAAGAAATTAACATTTTGTTCATTAACATCTTACTTTATCACTGGCTATCAAAAATGCAGTTGGGGGAAGCTTCTCTATTGCTTCAAAATAAAATGTTGCTACACCTATTCTGCAACAGATCCTAGGGGTTGATTCCCTTTCTGTCACAGATGTGGTCATGCAAACAGACATCCCCTCTTCAGGTTAAGCAGTTTTCCAACATAGAACTCAGTAATATTCTACCAACCTGACAAAAGCTTGTTTTAGCAATTATCAATGCTGCAGATCACAAGTGAATCAAAACTGTTGCTGACTGCAAGGAATTAATAATTATTTACAATGCAAAAGATGTCTGGTAGCCCAGGCTACAGAATTT
Source organism: Chaetops frenatus (assembly GCA_013400775.1). Lineage (NCBI taxonomy): Eukaryota > Metazoa > Chordata > Aves > Passeriformes > Picathartidae > Chaetops > Chaetops frenatus. The sequence goes on from VZTR01011345.1 coordinate 201,984, forward strand.
ACACTGCTAGCCCCTTTTTCCCTTGAATTTATAAAATTGCTTTACAGCTACCTCTTTCATCAGAAGAAATGCTTTCTACTTTAATTTACACAGCAATAATTTGACCCTTTGTAAGCATCCTGTGTTAAGTAATTAAAGGATGAAGGAGCTGTTTCTGAGTCCTGTAAAAGAGGTGTTGGTAACCCTTCATGGGCTTTTGAGAGATCTTTCAGGTATTGTAGGTGAATTACATCCTTCAGAGCAGTTTCTCCTTAGACCTTTATACTAGAAGAGAGGGAAGCAAAAACAGTAAATAAGAGACTGTGTTCCAAATAGAAAATAAAGAACCTCAGGTATAGAGGTCATTCAAAAAGTCTTACAGTAAGAATAAAAAATAATAAAATAACTGTGGATAAATGGAAATGAAGACTGGGGAATGGGATTACATTAGCCTATTGCCACTGTCAAGTACATGGAAATATCAAGCTGTGAGAGGAATAAGGAAAATACAATTTCAGATTGTGCTGATTGCTATGTACAATCAAGCATTAAAAGTCTGTGGTTTGTGGGTGCCTCACTTGTGTAAGAAAATGTAGGAGGTTTATTATTTTAGAATATATCAAAGAGTTATCCCTCTCTTCTTGCCTCAGGTCAGGTGTTTGCAATATGAAAATAAATCAGATTCACATATTCATTGTTTCCTAATCATCCATTGGCATGCTAATATTACCTTTTCACTCCTAAGAAGTACCTTTCAGGAAGGAAAATCTTAATAAGCTGCTACAAAATAATGTATTTTGTGAGTGACCAAAATGTAACAGAAATTTCCACATTAAGAAAAAAAAACAACTAAACAAAACAAAACAAAATTGTAAGCAACAACTACTAAATGAACCAGATTAGGATGTTTCCATGGTTATCTCAAGGTTGATATTGTGTCTGGAACCATTTAAAAAAAAAAAAAAAAAAAAAAAAAAAAGGATAACTTTTCAAGGATTTATCATGTATCTTAATAGGGTACAGGTGATTACATAGAATTCCAAGTGACATAGGCTACATAAAGCTGAATTCAAGAAAAAAATGTGCTTTAAGTTGGATTTTGAGGGAAGAAATTAGAAAGAATATGGCAAGGAGAAGTGAAAAAGTGATGCTTTCTGGATATAAAAATTTTAAAGCTAGACAGGTTTCACAACTATTGTAGAACGAGATGAAAGATTAGCATAAGTGAAACCTATGAAATTGAACATTATGACACAACACACATAATTAAATGTAAAAGTGGAATTTAACTAACATATCAACAATGTAGAAGGGAAAGGTGTTTTTACAAAAGCATTGAAGAAACCCTTGTTTAATGGGGCATGAAGCCAGCTAGTGCTTGAAAGCAGCACACTGGCAATTTTAGTAGTGTCAGGTCACTTATTTCTTCTGAGCACCTCTGTATTGTTGTTTCAAGCATCTCTCTTACTCTCTGTTGCCTGAGAATTGCCTAAGAGTGTGGGGATTTCTTTATTCTTGAACTGAATGAAAAGATATCACACAGAAAGTGGAGGAAAAGCTCTGAATTTATAAAAAGACATCATCATAGGTCATGCTTTCTACTTTGCTTTGAGATACCTAAGACAGAGCAATCATATTAAAAATAAAGAAAAAACATTTCACTGAGAACAAAAGCACTGGTCGAGCAAAAGGACTCCTATACATATCACACGCCCCTGAGTGCCCTGTGCAGCTGTGCTCATTATACTTAAAAAACAAAGACTCAATCATACCAGCAAGAAAAAGGAAAACTCAGCCCTGAAACCTTCCAACCTCCCAACTCTCTAGCACCATCCACACAAACAGTGCAGATTTTCCAGGTGACAAGACATGGAGGGGATGCACCAGCTCACTCTGTGGGACAGGGCCAGTTAGGATTTTTGAAGAAGATGCCTCTGGGGAAAATATCCCCTGGCTGAAGATCTATGTTCTCTCTCATCATGGCTTTCTCTCAATCAGCACCAGACCCCTCTAGGGCCAACTCAGTTTACCAAGGAGGAGAAAAGATGTGTGTGATGAACAGACTGGATTACGAAAAAGATGTATGAATAGCTAATTAAGTATCTCTGCAACATCAGTCCCAATGAATTCAGGGTTCCTATGGGCTGACTTAACATACAGACCTGGAGTTTATGACATTTTTATAAGCTTTGTGACAGAGCATTTCCCAAGTAGAAAAGTCCTCAGCTGGTAAATAACATATTTCAATAAACCAACATTTCTCTTCAAAGCATTAAACAAGTGTTTCACTATGCTGTGTCAAGAAATCAGAAAAGAAGCTGCATAAAAAGATGAAAACCATTATTTTATATTTTAAAGAACAATATAAAAATCTGTTGCTCTATGCTGGGAATGCATAATTCATTATTCATTTGTACATGTCTGGAAGTAAAAATACCATTAAAAAAAGAAATGAAGCTGTGCAAGTCTAATTCTTAAGTACAATATAGGTGGAAACAATATCTTAGCCCTTCTTTCCAGCAGATGGATAATCAGAGGTATTAATGACAAATTGCAAAGCATGAGCAATTTTTGATCTTAAGGGCATAAATTATCCTTGGTCTGGAAGAGGAAATTGATATCTAGTCATGCTTCAAAATAATGGAAAAAATAACATGAAGGAGCACTGCTAAAAATGGCAAAAGTTTTGGGAAAATTTCATGAGAGAGAAGTCTTACTTATTACACTTGATTTCCTTTTATGACAGAATCTAACTGATCAATGGAAGCCAGCTGATAACAACATTTTTTCAGTAAAGCTTTTGATACTGACTGTTGCAGGATCCTTCTGGACAAAATGTCCAGCACAAGGCTGGATAAACACATCATGGGATGGGTGAGTGACTGTCTCAGACCCAAAGGGTTACAGTGAATGGGGAGGCATCAGACTGGGGACCTATCACTAGTGGGGTTCCACAGGGCTCCATCCTCGACCCTCTGCTCTTCAACATCTTCATAAATGACCTGGACACAGGACTGGAAGGGAGACTATGCAAGTTCAGAGACAATACAAAACTGGGAGGTGATGCAGACTCCCTCAGAGGCAGGAAGAGAGACCTTGACAAATTAGAAAGGTTGGCAATCACCAGCCATGTGAAGTTCAACAAGGGAAAGTGCCGAATTCTGCACCTGGGACAGGCCAATCCTGATTTTGCATAGACTGGGCAATGAGATGCTGGAGAACAGTGCTGCAGAAAAGGGACCTGGGGGTCCTGGTCCATGGCCAGTTGAACATAAGTCAGCAGTGCCCTGGTAGCCAGGAGGGCCAACCCTGTCCTGAGGGCATCAGGCACAGTATCACCAGCTGGGCAAGGCAGGGGATTGTCCTGCTCTGCTCTGCACTGGGGCGGCCTCACCTCAAGTGCTGGGGGCAGTTCTGGGCACCACAATATAAAAGAAAATATAAGCTTATTAGAGAGCATACAAAGGAGGGCAATTAAGATGGTGAAGGACTTTGAGGGGCCATATGGGGAGGAGCTGAGGTCACTTGGTCTGTTCAGCCTGGAGCAGAGGAGTCTGAGGGATGTAATTATGGTCTTCAACATCCTCATGAGGAAAAGAGGAGCGGTGGGCACTGATCTCTGTATTGACCAGTGACAAAGCCCAAGGGAATGGCCTGAAGCTGTGTCAGGGAGGATTAGGCTAGATGTCAGGAAAATGTTTTTCACCCAGAGGGTGGTTAGGCACTTGGAACAGGCTCCCCAGGGAAGTGGTCACAGCTCCAAAACTGACAGAGTTCAAGGAGCCTTTGGACAATGCTCTCAAGCACATGGTGGGATTTTGGGGGGCTGTTCTGTGCAGGGCCAGGAGTTGCACTTGATGATTCTTTTGTGTCCCTTCCAATCCAGAATATTCTGTGATTCTGTGAATCCAAGGAGTTCATGCTGTTAAGGGTATAACTCTACTGAGTGGAACACATCTCTCACAATGCTACCAACTACAGTAAGATGGCATGGAGTTGTATTCATGTATAATGGGTTGTTTCATAAGTAATCTGTTGAGAAAAAGAAAGACCATTAAGACAGATCAAAAAATAGCACTCCTTCCCTTAGAAATTCTGAAATTCTGAAATTTGGTATGAGCCTAAGCTGAGGAAAAGTTCAGAATTTCTGAACAGAAATGAAAGAGAACACTTAGGAATATAAATACAACTTTAATAAACTAGATCTTGTTCTATAAAGCAAAAAATATATTAAATACTGTCTCCATTCAAAATTAAAACACTATGGTTGAAATTTACAGTGTAGGTCTAAGTGCTTTGAATTTTTGCTGCTAAAAATTTGTCGCAATCAGCACTTTATCAGTGTTTAGATTTGAGGAAAATGCACAATTCCACAGGGAAACCACTTACATGTAGGCTTTCACAGCCTTTCCTATAAGCTACACCACCTGAGGCAGTGTTAAAGAAATCATTACATTTGGGAAATCAAACCTCTCCAGCTCAGAATCCATTCTAAAAACAATCAAAATAAGACAAAAAGGCTTTCAAAATAATCTCTTCAGTGTCAGCTATTACTGCTGGAGGTAAAGGGGCAAGATGATCCTTCACATGGCTTTTCTTAACCTCTAAGTTCGTCTTTGTATTTAACATCAGATATTGCTGCTCTCTTTGGAATCCAGCTTTGTCAAAACCCATCTGCTTTATATTAAGTTATCAAAGAGCCTATCATTTTATCTGTCTTAACTTGTCTCAAAGGAAAATTTTCTAAGTCTTCTGACAGTTTTTAATTTCATTGTTGAGGAGACAGTGTTGTTGCAACCTTGTATTTAAAAACATGGCAATAATTTACCAGGAAAAACTTTAAGGACATTAATTCTTGGTGTGACTTGGTAGTATGGGAATAGCTATGGTACATGCCACCAAAGGTCCTCCCTCAGCCCTGTGTCCAGTTTCCAAAACAGATTGGTTTTGTGAAACACCACCAATGGCTGGAGAAGGGCCAGGGCAGGAAGAGCTGCAGATGACACGTCTCTTTTGTGCTCTTCCTGTCTCACAGCTTTTTTAGTTCTGGGGCTGCCTTGGTGGGATATGATTCCTGAGAAGTAACTTCCTAGAAATTTCCCTTCTGTAAGTTTTCCCACTGTGAAATTTATTCAGATAAAGAAAATCAAAACAAAATATTTTCATGTATTTTGGGGTTTTTTTTCAAACTTCCTGTGCATGTAATCCTGTACACATCAAGTTCAGCAATACTAACAACTACGCCATGGGCTGAGTGATTATGGAACAGTGTAAGCCCCAGAGTTTATCTGACAAAAACATCCCTAAAACTCCTGGTAGAAATGTTATTGCAATATGTTGTTCCAGCCAAGTTCTTCTGAGAAGATAAATGCACTCAATTCTCACAAACTTCATGATTCCACGAAGCTGCCTATTATTAGAAACACAGCTCATTTAATCAGGCAAGTAAGATGTATTTGGGACCTAACACAAAGACAATTTAAATCAATGGCATTTGTTCTATTGACTTCATCTTGGTTTGGCTTAAATCCTTAGGCTCTCCTCCAGCTGCCAATTCATTTCCAGAAGTGAACTTAAGCATGTGCTTCAGTGATTTAGCTTTCCTGAAGAGGGATGCATTAATTATGTGCTTAAATGATGTGTTGAATTAGGATTTTAAAACCTGAAGGGGAGCAGATTTCCTAATATGCTACAATAAATTCTGACCAAGTGTATTTGGACACGTGAATTTAGACAAGAGTTAAAACAATGAGAGAAGATAATGATTCTCTTAGATACATGGAATAATTCAACACACGCTTTTCTCTTTTTGGAAGTTAATTTTTTGAGAACAACAATACAAAGTTTAATGGTCAAGAACAACATACTAACAGTTACAACATAAAATAACCCCTCACATTGTTTTTAAGCAATTCATGCAACAAGGCAAGTCATTATAATAAAGTATCTTTAATTGCAAGAGTTGGTGATAATCCATAGCTAATCAGTTTTCACTATACAAATCTGCCATAATTTTTGATTTTGGATGGAAAGTGTTTTCATATATCGTTAAAGGACTCAAAGTCCCAAAATAGAAGCAGCCATACAATTGCCCAGATGATCCACTTTCATCCAACCACTCCTAGCTGAAGATTCAGGGATTGTAAAACAATTTCTGGTGCATAAGAAGGAAGGCTGATAGGCAATATCACACAATTTAAAAGACATATGCACATACCCGTTAGCAAACGTCTGAATAAAAAAAATAAAAATAAAAAGGATCTATGAGTTATTGTGTAGTTTATTTGCAATACAATTTTAAAATAAATAGAGGCAGATATTTTAATTTGTGGTTGAATCTAGCATGTTTAAGCCTGAGCCAGTAAATTTGAGTACTAAATTAATATTAGTTCAATATTTTTGTGCTCTGACAATATCCAACTGCTCCAGGCCTGAATGAAAACTGTATTATGCTATAAACCAAGAAATAGTATCTATTCCAAATGACTAAATGTTGTAACTTCACTTCTCATTACTGTCTAAGAATGCAACCTTTCAGGTTTTAGGAGAATTAAATAAAGGATATACTCAACCCTGGAGAGCTACACCTTCTGTGTTTCCTTAAATGTTTTGACCACGTCCCAGCTTACATATGGGGAAAAGGTTAAAGTATATAATTTGGAATTACATATATTAACTGATAGTGAGGACAACGATCCAAAACATCCTTTCAGTTACCAATACATTACTTAGATTTTGAAACCATTTTTAACTGCTCAGCACGACTGCACCGCTGATAGAGAATTTATTCTTTCTGGATCAAATTCTGCTCTTGATTACCATGGTGTTAATGAGTTATTTTCATTGTTTTTCAGGGATTCCCCTGAACGGTGGGTCAAGGTCATAATTAGGCTGTATATCACCTGAAAAATACAATCCTGTAGACATGATCAAGAAAGTGTTCAAATCTGAGGTATGTTACTTAAAGGCAAAAATTTTTTTGGAAGTTGGATCTTTAGGGATCTGTTATGCCCTTAAATAAATATTTTTTTTTCTCTGAACACCCTGATTAGGGTATGCAAAAATGGATCTTGCTATTTAGAAATGTGTTTATTCTCTTCAAATGGTTCTTTTAATTCTCTCTGCAAAGGTGTTTCAGCTTATGGAGGTCTGCTGGATATTGCCTAGAAAAACCTTTCAGAGTATATACAGTCCAGGCTGGGCTACCAGCCCCTGCTTACTAAGTTCTGCTCAGATCTTAACCAAAATAGTTTCTCCATTTCAAAGACATAAACCTTCTATTTTATTTTCCACATCCAGATCTTGCCTTCACAGTATGTTGTCTTTTTTAATGCTGCATATTCTCCTGAGACTTACCCCTGAGTACACATGGACACTTAACACTTTCACATGCACCACTTTCCTACCCTGCAAGTGGTGCATGTCTGGGCCTTTGTTGCCAATGACACTGCTCCATTTTCCAGAAGAGAATTGACCTCTGAGGGCCCTTCCATTATGACACTAAACATATCTTTCATCACCATTGGTATTTAATTTTTTATTAAAGGTGAACTCCAGCACTCTTCCCCTGTCACTCTGTGATATTCCCACACTTGTCTGATTCAGTTCATGACTTGCTAAGCTGTGACTGAGCAAGTTCAAGCATGAGACTTTACACAACCCCATTCAAGTCATTTTTGAATGCAGACTTCTGCCACACTTATCAATCCTGTTAAACTGTACAAAACTGAGGTCAGGAAATACATTCCTGCCCCAAAGTTAATGCTGCTGAAAATAAACAGCTGCAAAAAATACAGCTCTTGTAGAACTGCACAAAAAAAATCTACTCATAAAAGTAATTCTGCAGACATACTTATAAACAACCAAAGTTGTCTGATTCACAGGCACCAACCTAATGGATTGATTTAGCTTTAGGGGTACTGTATTTTCATGTGGAATCCCTACTAGTTTCACCAGAGAAACCAGTATCAGCTTTTCTTTTACAGCTATCAAAATTATTCAATTTACAATAGCATAAGTGGCATCTAATTTACCAGTCTCAAAGCCCCTAAGTACCTCTGTGAAACTAATAAAATTACTGGTTTTCTTTTATGCTAAACACATTAATGTGCTGAACTGGTCACAATAGGAGTTCGGAAGTTTTTGTGGTATCAGAAAATGAAATTAAATTATGTTATTTTTATTGAGGGATGTATTTTGAGTAGGTACTTCAGATTGTCCTTGAACTAACATATGAAATTAAAGCGTAAATTAGAAAAATAATTGCTGAGTAATAATTTTTTACGGGATTTAAAAGTCTATCATAGACATTAAGAGATGACAAAGAGTGAGAGTGTTAAAAAGCAACTCTTTCCAATTTTTAAACAAGCAAAGCCAGATACCTAAGTATTTTTTTGTACACCATCCATAGGACCAGTGAAGATACAGTCAAGGTGTTTTGTTCAATCAGAAACATTTCTCTGTAACAGAGCCTTCAAAATAACGAGGGCTACACTAAAAAAGAAATACTGGGTGTAATAGATCACTTGGCCCTTCACTACCATTCATCAGATGTAAATAAGCTCCTGAGGGGCTCTTAACTCTATCACATATAAAATTTTGCAATGTGTGTGGTTTATCAATAAAACTGAATGCCTTTTAGCAGCCTAGCAGTACAAGTGTAACAATTTAACTCACAGTTTTGCTACGTAAGGAAGTTTTCAGGACACAATTTAATGTCTGTTCTGGGTTTGGTTTTTTCAGTGATTTTTTTCTCCCATCTGCTACCCAGAAAAAGGTTAATTGGGGGGCTGGGAAGGGAATTGCTTGAAAGAGAAAAGGGAGCATTTGGGAAACAAAAGATGTAGCTGAGCGTCGCAACATTCCATTTAAACAGCCCTTGCTGGGGGCGGGTTGCGGGTAATACCACGAGGGAAAAAAAAGGTGAAAGGGCTACCCCAGAGCCTTGGGTGGGTTTTGGGGTTCAGGGGACGAAGGAGCTGTTTGCTGTTTTCCCAGCCACCTGGCCGCTCGGAGCTCAGGACCAGCACGTGTGGTGCCGAAACAACGGCATCGCCTCCCGCCGGACCCTCTGCCCACAGCGGGTTACCGCGGCCACTCCCGTGTCTTGGACATCCCTCGCCAGCTGCCGTTTTCCTGCATTGCAAGTCTGCTTCATTTTTTTTTATTTTTTTTCCGTTGTTCCCTGGCTGTTTGT
>VZTR01011345.1:212334-229485 GCA_013400775.1 Chaetops frenatus
ACTTCCCGAAACATCTGCATCACGGCTCAGCAGGGCTGCTCACTGGGGCTGGCTGCTGTCCCATGGCCTGGCTCATTCCCTCCTTTGCCCTGGCCCCAGCCTGCCTTCTGGCTCTCCTGCCCTCGCTGACTCTTGCTCGCCCTCATGCCTGTCCTGCCTCCCTGTGTCCCTGACTGCTGCCTTGCCACTTCACCCCAGAATCCCTGCCTGAGCCACCTGTGTCCAACCCTGCCCACCTCCGATCCAGCCCACCCTGCCACCCTGAACCAGCGACCCTTGCCGCAACCTTGTCCAGGGTCCTGGACCTCCTGTCCGAGCCAAACTCACCGCGTGTCCGGTGCGATCCCTGCAGGAGTCGTGCCTGTGCAGCCACACCTCTCCAAGAGCTACACAGGCTCCTTAAGACCCACCCTGTCCACAGGCAGCACACACAGCCCCCATGGCCTGGACGCCAACAGCACTTCCCTGATCAGCTGGTGGTAACACCCTCTTGTTCTCTGTCTCCCCTCTCTCTCTCTCTCTCCCCTCCTCTCCATTCCTTTTCCATTTTCCTTCCTTCTTTTCTGCCTTTTCTAGCGCTCTTTCCTTTGGGCAACAGGTTTTTTCTTTTTTTTTCTTAGTTATATATAAACAGTTCTCAATAAAGGTTTGTCTCATCTGGCTTAATTTCATTCCTGACCATCTAATTCTCAAAGAACTCTTCACGGTTTCCCTCAGTGGAATGTGATACTTGTTGACGTTCCTGGGCATTTCTCTTGCTGCAGAAAGGTCATTTAACTGCCTCTGCAAAAACTGGACAGTCAATGTTAAAGGGAATTATGGCTATGCCCCTCACCTCACACCGAAGAAAATACTCTTGGGATAAAATCCATCAAAACCCTACACAATGCCAAGATCCTTTTATAAATGTTTTTCCTGTCACATGAAATTCTAGCCACATATGATTTCTCTAAAACTTAGAATTAGAGCTTTCCATTTATTTCTGTCTCTACCGAAATCGGTGCCAAATATTCATGTGTAAATAAGGGGTGGCCTACTAAATGTCAAATGCCATGGTACGTAGTTGTTCATTAAAGATATACAGTCTGTAAAGGAACATGAAGCTTCAAGGATTTTCTTGCGACTTCCATACCCATCAACTGAAGTTTGGACAAGGCAATAAATCAATCTTATGGCATCCATCAATTTAATCAGGCACCTACTTAGAGAAGCTCACAGGTTCTGAAGCTTATGAAATGGCATTTTTCCACAACACTTCAGTCTGCTCTCAGTCAGGTGCATAGTGGTACCTTAAAAGTTTGCATTAGTGACAAAAGGGAGAGAATAAAAATTAAGAATTAAAAAGGGAGTCAATACTCTTACAGTCATATTATGAGGAAAGAGGACACTGAATTAAACAGGAATCATTATAGTCCACTGGATAATGTAAATGTCAAAAGCTACACATATACAATATATTTTAGGTGGCCTTGAAGTAGGATTTACTGTATTCTGGTAGTTCCCCTGAGTATTCTTTTAATATGTAATGCAAAGCTTTTTCATCAACAGGCATTCAGGGTAGCTCCATAAATGTCAAGAATGCTTAAACATCACTGATATTTGACAATAAAAGGTAGAAACATAATCCTGATGTGTGAAAGGAATGTAATAAAACCACAGCAAACATAAAAAGTATAGGACAGAAGCTATGTTGTCATTAAGTTCAGTTAATTCTGAGATAACAAAGGCTACTTTTCTTGCAGAATTTATTAAAAAATACAGATCTCACAGAAAAAAATTGCTTTTTTCAAAATCCACAATTTCAGAAGGTTTTACTGATCTGAATGAAATTTTCAGCAGAAACAATTTAAAGTATTTGTTACCATTTTTTTTTTCTGATGCATGATTTCATCTTTTAGTGTCTTCTTTCTTTTTCTCTATTTTCTATTTAAATAAACTATAGTTTGGATACCACATAAACATTCTGTTGTTACCAAATGAATATTACAGATATTTTATTTTGGAAAATACAGATAACTTGCTAAAATATAAGAAGAAAATAAAATTTTGCAAAGCCGTAATATTCCAAACAAACAGAACCCTGACCTCCATTTCCTATTGGCATCTATGTACATTCATAAGAAGATTAATTTATTAGATGAACATTCTCTACCACCATTTTATCTGAAGGTTTTGAAGCAACCTTACTGACCACTTTAATGTGCAAGGAACATACAATGAGAAGGATGGAGACAGTACTATAGTGCCTTGGAGTGTCTTCCAAGAGCAAATCTCTTGTTCAGAGACTACACAAAAAGAGGATAAAAGACATTCTATTTTTTTAAAGTGTGTTTAATCTGAAGTAAGAGACAGACTGATAAAGAAAAAAGATAGAAAGCAATAAAAGTGAACAGTGATACAGCATGCATCTGGTAGGTAGAAAGGATTTGTGTGTAATGAATCAGAGAAATAGAAAACTTGAAAGGCTAAGCTCAAAGATAGCTACACTTGTGGTTTAACATACAATTCAGGTAAGCTCTTTTCCAACAATAAGAACTGGCAAGAGGATAGTGCAGAACTATTTGACTGAAAATTAGCAAATTGATGGTTGAGTCTCTTGGCGATCAGTCGGTCCAGAGATCATAAAAAGTGAATAAATTAAGCCTTGAAAACAAGTGTAAGTGACTGAGATATGGAATGAGAGAGCTGAAAGACAAATTCAGCAATGGGACATAGTCTGGCTTGGGTTCTTTAACCCTCAGAGACAGCTGGTAAACCACTAATGGAAGTTAAGTAGCATTATTTAGCTCCTGTTGGCATAGAACCAGTATCAGCAGAATTAATAATTACCTATTTACTACAGAAAAGAAAGTCCTTGTTTTTCTCTGATACTGTAGCCATACAAACTTCAAATGTACCTAAAAATAACAAATACAGCAGTCAAGCAAATTTAATTAGGGAAAGTAAGGTCCACTTTCATAACGGAAAATAAGTTTGAGTAAATTTTGTTAGTTTCTCAAATCTAAACCCTAATTTAGAAGAAACTAAATCATTGAATCATAGAATATCCTAAGTTGGTAGGGTCCCACAAGGGTCACTGAATTCCAAGGACCTTAAGAACTGTAAAATTGAAGAGATACCATCTGTCTGTATCAAACAATGGGAAATATAGTTTCTGCTACAACTATAGGCATAAATAGGAGAATGGATGGTGCTAACACATGCTGATTTGAAGTAGCAAATGAATGTGATGTCTTATGTCAAGAATAAAAACTGCCCATGAGTAAAAGCATGATATGGTGAGCCATGAGAAGTGGAAGATTATACATTTAGTTATTGTTTCATCATCTTGTCATGAAACAGCTTCAATAATATCACTACTTTGGAAGATTTCCATCATGTCATGGACTTTCTGTATTTGACAGGAGGGCCAGCAGAACAGAAGAGATTGAGAACTATTGAATTGACAATGAAAATTGCTAATTGTACCTGTATTCAGGGAATGTAGACATCTAAAATGTAGACATTTAGACATTTTAGACATAACTGATTCCTGCTCAGCTCAGAAAAGTATATCAGACACTACATTTCCTTCTGCCATTCATTTCCTGGTTCATGTTACTCAGCATCCATCATAACACTGATTATGAACTTGGCAATTATAGTTCATCCAGTATCACAGGGAAAATGACATGTTCCTCAAAAGAAAATTACAGCATTCGTGACGGATCAGTCAAGCACCTTTCTTGCTTGACCAAATGCACCCTACCTGTATAGCTCTCTCGTGGCAGAACCACTTAGTTTTGAAATGATGTGTTTATAGTACACACTGGAGAGCAGAGATTGCTGAGTGCTGGTTAAGTGGAGGTGGAATGGGGCTTTTTAGGCTGGCGCAGTGCAAATGGAGCTGTTTTCCTTCTAGGGCCGTGCTATCTTTTACTGTCAGAGTTGCTTGGGCAAAGACATAGTAAAGGACATCAGACTGGAATGGAAGACTATTGCAGGATAATACCTTGCAATAGTGCAAGATGGTTTTAATTATATCAATATGCCAATATAGCATCATCAACTTCTGCCTGCCTCATAGTAGGTAGGTAGCCTTAGCCACAGCTGAAATACTTCACGAATTTTGTGAGGTTTTGAGGTCTATCAGCATATGCTTCATTCTTCCAACAAGAAATGGGTAAGTCAATAATTTTGAAAGTATCACAAAGATTTTTCAGACAGAAAGAGTTGAAAAAGAAGGAAAAAAGATGAAGAAGAAAAAGAAGAAAAATATGTAAAGAAATAAGAGGAAGGTAGGATAATTTTATATAGCCCTTGAACCGATAAAATATAACAGTCTATTTTGGAGGACTAAAAAACCAAAAAAGCTATTGTAATCTAATTTGTTTTAAGTCTTGGAAGAACAGGAAAAAAATATATTTTGAGCATGCTACAGCAGGATTCCTTCTGTTAGTTAGCATGTTGGTCATAAGTAACACTAAGAGAGTACTTCAATTTACACAAAACCTTTCAGGATTAGTCTTTTAGATATGAAAATTACAAGAAATTTGGGGAGAGTTGATGAAAACTTTGATTGGAGAAAAACATAATTCTCCTTGAGAGTGTAGCAAGTCTGGGCAATGATTCAAGCAAAGGAATATTTTCAACTGTGATATTCTCAGGTGAGTAAAATTTCTTGAATGTTTTGAGACATGCTTTCCAACTGCTCACCATCCCAGAGGTGTTCAAGGAATGCCTGGACATGTCATTTAGTGCTATGGTGTAGTTGAAAAGGTGGTACCAGTCAAAGGTTAAACTCAGTGGTCTTGGAGAATCTTTTCCAATCTCAATGATTCTATGGTTCTAACCCTGCATGGAAAGGTTTGGGTTTTACCTGAGAGGAGATAAGAAACACAGGGAAGTCAAACTTCTACAAGATGAAAAGTATTTTCCATCCAGTTCATTTGTGGCACACTGGAGGATATGTATGTCATATCTGTGACATCTGGAAGTGACAAATCTCTCATTGCCTTTATAAAACCAATTGGTTCCTCTCCTGTGAACCCCTATTTCAAACAGGTACAGAATCTGTAACAGATTTTAGTGGCAAGTTTTACCTCAAGAAAATAAATGCAATATTTCCTGGTGGGTTAGAATATTAATCCTCCTCTTGTAAGTACAAAACCCCCAAGCAACTAAAACCAAAGCCAAACCAACCAAAAAATCCCCAAAATCAAACACCAAACAAGACGTCACCAGATGTGACTGCAAAAATGTAATTAAATTTTCACCCTCAAAATATCACAGAAGACAGCATATTCTATTTCACAAAAGAAAGTTAAATTACCTCTGTGATTATTCAGGAAAAGACCGCACCTTTAAAACTTCAGTGACTTCAGTGAGCCTTGGTAACTTAATTATTCAAGACAATTAGAAACTGATTAAAGAAAAAGAAATCTTTTCTTTGAAGAGCAAGAAAACACAGAAGTATGTTGAGCAAGTTGTGGATCAAGTACCTATTCATTCTTAAACTAATCTACCACAGTTTATGTTGGTGACAAGGAAGCAAATACAGGAATCTCTTACTCATCCCATTACAGAACTATGGGCAACACACCAGAGAATTACAATCTTAGAAGGTAAAAGACCTTACCCAGTGGAAGACTCTTTCTCCTCCTAACATGAATGCAGTGACAAAAAAACATTTGAATAAGAATTATGATTAGTTTTGTTCAAAATTTAGAGGACAGAATGAAAGTGTACAAAAAATTATTTATGTTTGATGAGTGCCTATCACTACCTGCAAGAAAAGAAAGGATAGAAAAGGAATCCAAGGTGTCATGGTTTGAAAACCACTACACAGGGGACGCTCCTTCAAGCTGTTGATGCAGCTTTTAGGAATAAGTTAGGTCTGCCACCTGTAGACATATCTGAAGTATGCAGAATAAACACCTGGAGCAGTTTGAAATCATTTACCTTTAGTTTAAGAAGGTTATCTCCAATCATACTGTCAGAAGTTTTCAGCACATCTAAACTGGAAGAACCAGTTATTCATTTTTATTGGACTGTAAACTTTTACCCTCTAAATATCCTTCTGTTAACAAAAAAATATAAACATTCTACAAAACACAAGACAGTTTAGCTTGGTGATGCTCAATGAAGCATTAGTGCAACATAATCTGATTCATTTGATGCTTTAATAATGCAAAACATAGTTTCTCCTTTATTACATAGCTGTTAATGCAGAAATGACATGCCTAAAAAAGATTTACTATATTACTATTTGCATATAGGTTTCCTTAGTAGATGAGAGTGTTTACTGCTCCTTTGAAATCAAAATATTTAGCCTAGGCATTCTAGACTGAATAAAGACTGCCATCTTCTGCTGCAACTGCAGCAGATAGAGGTACCCAGATTAGCCTCAAAACATGACCATATGTTACACTAGCCTTCATACAGTAGGGATTACCTTCTTTCCCAGACAAGAGATGTGACTAGAGATATTTATGAAATATTTGGGGGATTTACAACATGCTTTTTAGAGCTACATATCTTTCTGGTTTTGTTCCCTTCCTGAAGAAAAGAGAGGGAGCAATGTGACAAAGGACTTAATTGAATCATAGATTATCCTGAGTTGGAAGGAATCCATAAGGATCATCCAGGCCAGCTTGTGGCTCTGCACAACCATGTACCAAAGAATGTTGTCCAAACACTTTGTGAGCTCTGTAAGGCTTGGTGCTGTGACGACTTCCCCGGGGACCCTGTTCCAGTGCCTGAACACTCTCTGACTGAAAATTTTTCCTGATATCCAATTGATACCTCCCCTGACAAAACTTCATGCCATTCCCTCTGGTCCTTTTAGTGGCCATCAGATTTAATGGATTAAAAAATACATATAACCGGTCCAATTGTGAAGAACTAAAACAGATTACAACTTCACTGCCAGTCTTCCCTCTCTACCTGGGCAGCATTACTGCCATTACTGATGCCCATTCAAAATTAAAATTGTTTAACTTAGCAACAGCTAATTTCTGTGTGGTTCAAAAACTTGTGTTGACTTTACTCAACTTTCACATACTCCAGGCATGACATGTGGAAAAGCAGGCCAGAACCCAAAGGGCCAATTTAGAATTCTGAGAAAATTGTTTCTGTTTCAGCCCATAATTTATCTAGTATCCTATGAACTCCAGATAGCTAAAAGAAATTTTTTTTAAAAAAAGAAGCCAACAAAATAAGATCCCAAACTAAAAGAAGTTTCAACATTAATTTGTCATCTAATACAAGAGATTAAACAAAGTAGTCCATGTGTCAGGGATACAGCTTATGAGCTTTTCTGAAGAAATTTTTTGTTAAAAAATATTCCTTTGTTCACACAGAAATACTTCTAATGAATGTATGACCTAGTTTCAGAAGGATAGGTTGTTCTTAAAATAAGATATTGGGGTAGACATGAGTCCTGGTTCAAATAGGCAAGAGGAGAAAGCAGGCAAACATATCTCTCTCTCATGGTGGAAAAATTCACAACTCAGAGCTGCTGGTGATGTCTCCTCCATTCTAACCCTGTCTGCAGCCAAATATGTGTGAGACACATTCTAAGATACCCCCCTCCAGAAATGACATTCATAGGCTGAGAATGAGAACTTAAATAGACTTTATATGTCTAAATCCAGACTCTGACCTACATATCTTTTCCTTTATTTTATTCAGTGAATGATTACTTTTTACAAAACAGTACCGCTCCAGTGAGAGGCAAAAACATATTCATTACACATCAACTATTTATTTAGGGTGTAAATCCAGAGCCCAAGGACATGCAATAATGCAAACTCCCTGTTATGGATTAGGTAGAACAGCAGCTTGAAACAACTTAGAGTTTTATAGCTGGAACAAGGGTCCCTGATTTCAAAAGCAAGTGCTCTCATAAAAAAGCTATGGGATATTCTGGGAGTGGGAGAAGGTGATGAACATTGTTCTTCACCTTCTCTTTTCATTTATTCTTCACTTCTACTGGACAGAGAGAAAAAGGATTTTGAAAGACCTCAAAGCTTCCACAGAACAAACTTCTATATATAGAGATCTAACATTACTGACCTCTGTGATCTTTGGATACAAGTGATACAAGAAGGGCTGGCAATGACATCAAAATCAAGGAGAAAGGAAACAAAAGAATAACACTGACTTGAAGGAAGCAGGAGGGCACAAAGAAAGAAAACTTCCTTGACATTAAAGAGGGAGAGCTGAAACAAGACACAGGAGGGAAAAAAGAAAAAATAAAAGTAACAGCAACAAAAGTTGCTCTCACTTGTTTGAGGCAGTGACAATTTCACCTCAAAGGCAGTCATAACTTCACTGACATTCCTAACATTTGTCCCCCTGTTTACCTTAAGAGGCAGATAAGTGCACTCCAGAGGAAAAAAACAGAACTCACCTAACAGACTGAATGAGCTCTTTGCTTTGTCCTTAAGAATGTCCACAGTCAATAGCTATTCATCTGACCATCTCTGCTCATTTTTCTCACCATATAACAGGGCTCTTCTTCACCAGACAACAACATTCTTGCAAATAATCAGGTAATAAATAGCTGGCTCAAGAAGAAAACATCACAGCCTTGAGAAACCGGCAAAGGACATGGCAACCAAACTAACACTGACAGGTACAACTTCCATTTCATTTGCTGGATTAACATGTAGGTAACAGGCAATGCTGTAAGGTATTTTTACCCTAAGAATACTGAACCCACCAATATTGTTCCTTCCAAGTCGCAAAAAATAGAAGAAGCTGGGACCTAGAGAACATGTGTTTCCTCTCTTGTCACAGTCCAGCTGTAAGTACAGAATTTATTCTACAACTTTTCTTTGAATTCCTCTCTCGCCAATTATTACCTGTCCTAGGTTGATTGTATGATGCTTTTATCCCCATTCGTCTGTTTAGTTCAGAAATAAGTGTTGTGCCTTTAAGCCTGAATCTCAGAGCAAGTGGTGAAGCAGTTTTAGAAACATAGAGATAACACCCTCAGCACGGACTTCTGCTGGACTCTGTGTGTTGTCTGCACAGACAGCGAGAGTTCTCTTTTGGTTTTTTTGCTTTTTTGCTTTTTGGTTGGTTTTTATTTTTTATTAGATGAATCCAAAGGTTTTTGGGACTGTTCTGATATTGTCCTATCTGGGACATCAGGATTACTGCTCCAGGGTCTCCCCAAAACTGCACTGCAACCAGGCCACGGGGCCCAGGCCTCAGAGGGAGAGAGGGAGAGAGACTTGGGCCTTGGAAAAACTGAGATTGAGAGAAAAGCAGAGGACACACCCACAGAAAGGACTCTTTCTGAATTTGCCATTTCATCAGAATGGCAAGAGGGTTTTATTGTGCAGATTGTTCATTCTTTATGCTTGTGGGTGGGTTTTTTTTGGTTTTGTTAAATAAATAGTTTTTTTTCACTTTTCTCCAAGGAAATTTATTTCCCGAACCAGGTTGGGGCTGGGGGGGGGTGGCTTGGATCTGCCTTTCAAGAGGATCTGCCTTTCAGAGGCCCCCTTTCGGAGGTTTCCTCCCAAATTTGACCTAAACCAGCACATTAGCAAAAGAGGATTATTTAAGAAAGAGTGAAGTTTCTATAGGTTTGGGTTTGTTCTTTAATTTTATTAATCAGAATCACCTGCATGGCAGACACTTAATTTAAACATAACCATACCTGAGATTTCCTTAAAATGATCCCATGTCCTCGTGATTACAACATAACACCAAATCTGCATAAAGTAGGCTGCTTTTAATATGCTGTTTATAATCATCCAATTCTTGCCTGGCATTGCCTTTTCTCCTCTTCCTTATTCGAGGACATAAATCAAACGAATCCTGTTTTGATTGCACAATTTGATATGCAGAGTATGTGGTCTTTGCAGAGTGGTTTGTTCTATTCTGAGGATTCTAAAATTATTCCTGCATCTCTAATGGTAATCTTCTCTTCAAACAGCAATTTTACTGTGTACCCAAGTCATATTTGATAATGTTGCTTGGCCTATAGAATCATGTAAGAGTAGCAGGCACAACTACATAAACAATAATGATAAATGGGAGCAGAAAATGAGCTCATGGCAACACTATGAAATGTGTAACTCTGTAATTATATAATTATATTTAAAATAGATATTTCCATCCTGAAAATATCAGCATTTTCCATGAGACAGAAATTCTGTATTTGCTAATTCCAGTTTTACTCTCACTTAAAACTGTAAGCTACTCTTGGCATACTTCACTTCCTTGATCAACTACACTATTAATTCATGAATTCCTGTGGGGGAAAGAAAAAAACAAAACCAAGGAGGGGTACTACATCTGGTAAGCCAGTATCCTTTCAAATTTAAGTGTTTTATAAGTTTCATCAAAAGTGCATATGGCACTTGATTAAGCATTCTCATTTAGTGAATAAAACTAGGCAATAATTAAAAGTTGTAATACTAGATTAGGCTCTGAGTTTCAAGAGGAACACTCCAGAAATCAATTTAAATATGTAATTACTGTGTGCTATCATAGCAGGTCTATTTTTTTCAGCTACACTTACTAAACTTACTGTTAACTTTCAGTCTTCCACTGGCTGAACATCTTCAGGGTTTGTCAGATACTGGTAAAGGAAAACATAGTGGCAAAACCAAAAGTGATTTAACTTAGAACTACTACTCAGTAAAAACCAAAACCATCATTGTTTTATGAACACTATTATCATACTAAATCCAAAACACTGAACTGTACCAGCTACTTGGAATAAAATTATGAAAGAAGATGAAACCAGATGAAACCAGGTGAGGTTGCCCTCTAATTATTATTTCAAAAAGCAGCAATGATGCAAGAAATTATTTCAGCCATCAATGGGTTATTTGGAAAATTTTTTACATGGCTTAGTTTTTCCATTAAAAACTGAATTTTCATGTTAGTAATTATTTTTTCCTGATTTTTTTTTTTTTTTTTTGTGGTTATAGCTTCTGTTGTGGTTGGCATTTATCAGTAGTGTTTAAAAAATTACAAAGGAAAATGAACTTTTAAAATTAGTTAATTTAATGGAACAAAATTGCATAGCATTCTTTTGTTCTTAAAAAGAGCCTGCCTTTGCAAATATAAATCTGATTTAGCATTCTTTATTTGTAGAAATTAAATTTTAGAGATGTTGAAGAAGAATGAAACAAAAAAAGGGAATGAAATTTCACACAAAAGGCAAAGTTTCTGTCTGAAAAAGAAAACTATAAGGTGAGGCTGAGTGAGCAGAGCCCATTGTTTAAATCAAATGTCATGGAAAAATTTATATACTCTCTTTGGGGACTGTTGTGGTTTGAAAAGTGATTTTTCCCTGCAAGGAACTTGACAGTTTCCTTCAGGCCTGAGAGACCCAATTAACTGGCTAGTTTTAAGATGGACACTCTGTTTAGCCACTTAGGAAGCTGCATATGCCTCTGTGATTCACATTTAAAAAAGGAGAAGCCCAGGAACTGTGTCTTGCTTCTGGCTTCTGAACATTTGACAGGGGGGGCTCATGCAGCCCAACAGAGCCGGGCCGGGCCAGGTCAGGCAAGGCCTGCTCGGTCAGGCCCTTCCGGCTTGGCAGGGCTGGGCCAGGCTGGGCAAGGCCCTGGCACGGCTGAGATCCTGCTGCAGCTGAACCCTGGCCTGGCTGCTGAGATCCTGCTGCAGCTGAATCCTGGCCTGGTTGCTGAGATCCTGCCCCAGCTGAACCCTGGCCTGGCTGCTGAGATCCTGCTGCAGCTGAACCCTGGCCTGGCTGCTGAGATCCTGCCCTCTCCTGCTTCCCGTCTCCCTGGGAAAAGTCTGCAGCAGCTTCGGCCTCTGCCCAGCAGAGATCATGTGACCAACAACAGGGCCTGGGAGAGATCACAACTCTCTCAGTGCGCAGATGAGACTGACAGACATCAATCCTCTCTCAAGTAAGAGGAAAAGGAAGAATGAAGGCACGTGAGGAAACCAACATGAAGACACTGAGGTCAGTGAAGGAGTCGAAGCCCAGAAGGAGGAGAAAGAGGAGATGCTTTAAGCTGAAATTCTTTTGTAAGGCCGTGGTGATGGACCATGATATATTAGACTATCCCTTGTAACTCATGAATGCAGTTGAGGAGATGCAGTGTTATAACTGCAGCCTGAGTAAAGGCACCTGTGCTGAAGCAAGCAGATGTTGGAGTAGCTGTGATCTAATGAAAAACTTGAACAGAGAGAAATGAGCAACCATGCTACAGAGATGAGAGAGATGAGAACCTGAGAACCCTTGTCCCAGGGATAGAAGATAAACCTTGCTTCCAGAGAGAGGAGAAGAGAACCCTTGCCCCAGGGATAGAAGAAGGGAAACCTTGCTTCCAGAGAGAGAAGACCCTGAGCTTTTATACTAGAGCAGCTCATCTTTAAAGGAGTACCCCATTAGACAGGGATGAACCCTTGGGAGTAGTTGTGGGCAGAACTGTGTGTCGAGGGAAGGGACTTTGACATTGCAAATGGATTTCCTTTTCTGGGTGGCTGATTCACTGTGATATTGGAGCCATGAGAGAACAGTTTTCTTGTGCAAAATTCTCCATGACATGCATGGCAGGAGAGACTCCTCTCCCAAAGTTAACTGAAGAAAGACTATTTTAAAGGTGGTAAACTGGCTGAAAGTCTCAAGTTTTGTCTCTTTATGTTGTTGATGGGAAGGAAAAGATGAGGTAGGGGGAGAAGTGTCTGAAGGTTTATTCTGGTTCTTATTATTCTTCCTTAAGTTCTGTTAATAAACCTTTCTTTATACCTTCTACAGTTTTGAGCCTGCTTTGCTTTTCTGCTAATCCTTCTCTCACAGCAGAAAATGAGTAAATAAGTTTAGTGGGTGCACTGGTGTTCGGCCAGAGTGCTCAACCCACTACAGTGACACATCCAAATAAAACCCTGACATTTTTTCAGATACTCTAAAGTTTCTGGAAATCTGGTCTCTTTTCCTTGCTGTTCATACTAGGGACAATAAATAAATCTTTACAAAGACTTTTTGATTCCTTCATTCCTAAGGAATGATTGTGCAAAGCCATTATTCAAGACAAATCAGAACTCCAGGTCCAAACACTATAGCTCCACATAGAAATGTAAAATGTTTCCTAAAAATACTTTTAAAAAATTATTTAGGTAATGGTCTCTCCATATTACTAAGAAAATTATGAGTATTCAGAGGTACTTTTAGACAGTATCATAACTTTAATTATCTAATAGAAAAAAGAGACACTTCTGTAATGTTTTACACTGATATTATAGATACAGTTTCACAAAGCCCTCTTCTCTCATTGCTTGTGGACAGTAGCTTTCATGAAAATACATTAACTGCACTCGTAAAAAGATCATAATTATACTTTGTTAGTAAAACTTTAAATTTCTGAAGTTACCTTACATTCTATGACTAAATCTCCTCATCTCAAGAGTGCCAGCTCACCTGCCTTATCTATAGGACCACCAGATTTCCTCTATTCTCTCACTGCAATGTGCATGTTCAGTGCTTACCTACTGATCAAAAAACACCATGTAAATGTAGCACAGCAGGTGTTAATAAGCAGTTAAATAAAAATATTGCTCAAATAAAGGGACATAAGGCTATGGAAGAATAATTTTCTAATAGCTAACTCTGGTTGTGTCAATTGGCCTAATTTTAAATATGGCAAAACTCCAGTTCAGTAGACTTACACCACATATTTGTATGGGTTTCAGAGGTACTAAAGATTGCTTTAGACAAATCACATTGCCTTAAAAACTCACAGTTTCCAATTCCTTGTGAATCAAGAACAGACTCCTCTCACATCTATAGTCTATCTATAATACTACTCTTTGCATAGCAGTCAGTATTAAAGGAAAATGTACAAGAAATTCTATTTATGGAAAAATACAAAACTAAACAAAACAACCAAGGTCTTCTGTTCCTGTTAAAAGATCATTTAACTTTCTATATTTAAACACCAGGCTAAGCCTGAAGTACTAGGATTATGTCTCCTGTTAAATTTATTATCAGAATCACAGAATCACAGAATGAATCTCATCTCCAGAGATGTTCTTGGGAATAAGTTTCACAATTTAGGTAAATATTAATAAAAAGTTGACTAACACTATTCAATAGCTCTTTCCAGTTTTTGTAGCAATAGGAGTTGAAAATAAAATGTTTGATGCCAGAAAACAAACTGTATTTTCAGTCAGCAGTGGCTTCAAAATAGTTGAAGTCTTATCTGCAACAGAGTAGTGGATGGAGGTACTACAAAATGCTACTTTATATCCTTATACTATCAGCTTTATCCTTTGCATCAACAGAGTTAGTCATAGAATATCCTGAGTTGGAAGGCACTCACAAGGATTACAAGAATCACAACATGTGCCTGAGAGTGTTGTATTTCAGTCAAACGTCTACCTATGTATAAAAACCAAAAACACCTTGTTTTATAACTTATTGAAATAGCCCCATTTCAACCTGAACTATTTGCTTTGGATTTTATATAGTTCCATAATGATATAAAATATTACCTTTCATCTAAAAACAACTATCAGGCATCTTTTCTTCAAGTGATAGACAAGATAATTCACCTGCCAATGGACTCTCTTTACCTTGCACAATTGGCATATTTCTTTTGAGTGCTGCCAACAGCTTTCTATGTCCCAGCAGGAATCACTATAAACCAGGGCCATACTTTTTGTCTTTGGCAACTCATTTTATAATCAATATTTGCAAATATTCTTTGAAAATTACTCTGGATAAAACTTCAAAGTAGCTACCCTGTGCCTAGGGATAGACAGAAAGCATAAATTAAAGCAATATATTTCTGTAGACACTTTTCTTTAATGATAAAATGATGTACGATGAAAATGTTCCTGAATTTATCAGCACTTATTATTTCATTGAAATATTCATGGAAGAATGAAATAAATCATTAGGCCCACACTATGTTTCTTTATGACATCTCATTTTTTTGCAGGAATGCCTTTAGTTGTAATATTTCTTTGCAGTAGTATGCTTTCTTCAGGAAAAAAAAATTAACAATTACCAGGCTGTGAAAAAAATGATAGTAATAATACCACAGCCTCAGAATTATACTATTCTTATGCAAATGACTATTCCAAAGCTTATGCATGAGTCAAGAACAGCGGATTTAAAAAAACCCCAAACCTCAGTATATTATAAGGTAAGTGGCAGTCAGAATTCCTTTGCCTCTTTTCCTGAGTCAAAAAATAACAGAAGAATTGATGGTTACTGGAAAACATAGTACTAAAAGGAAATATATCCCAACATGCAGAAGTAAGAAGCAGTAAGAGAATAGTAGGCCTACAAGAAATAAGACAAATAAGCTAAACTATCATAAACAGGAAAATTAGGAACAATTAGATAATTAAGCATGAGTTTAAAGAGATGACACAATCACTGAATAAAATAAGCAAGGCAAACACAAGACCAGTTCTAACTGCCAAGGGATATAAAGGAACGAGAAAATATTTTACAAATAACTTAGAAGAAAACAGCAGAAGAAAATTAAAATCTGCTGTTTAAATATGAAGCAAAAATAACAAGCAGTAGAAGATACACTAAAAGCTGATGTTTTCTTTTTTCTTTGTTTGTTTCACCACTTTTCAGAGAGAAGTCAATTTAAGTGAGATTTGGAATATTGTTTCAATATTGTTTGGCCTGGTTTTTTAAGGATGCTCCAGAGAAATCCACGGAATCTTTGGGAACATTTTTAAGTATCTAAATACTGCCCAATCTTCTCCCCTTTTCTTTCCAGATAATTTATAGCTATCTTGAAGCACAAACCAGAGGACAAGACTAAAAAATAATGTATAATATTTTACCTTATTCTGTACTGGATTAGAAAAGACAGAGATGTGCAAAGAAACCCTAATGAGTCTATTTTCAGAAAATGAAACAATGATGACTGAACTTACTAAACATTTTATTAACACCTAGAAAATTTAATGGCCTAGATTTGTCAAGGATAAAAATACCAAATCAGTTGTTTTCTTCTTTATCTAAACATACAGCCAAGTTAACATGATACATATTTACAAAGATTTTTATGTTTTCCTCACACAAATGCCTCATAAATTAAGGAAGCTGAAATAAGCAAACAAGAAATAACTTAAAAACTCTTAAAGCAATGTAGACAAGCTGATACATCATTACACTCTCAAGGCACTGTTGGTAGTTTCCAATTGATAGACATATAGACAATTTAATAAAGAAGGGCCACATGCAGAAGCAAATGGGGGGAAAAGAACTTTCTTCTTGCCATTAGTAGGCAATCTCCAGTCACCGCCTTCAGAAGACAAACACCTTAATAACAGATGTCCCCTTCCTCCTCCTTTGTCTTGGCTTTTATTGCTTCATGGTACGGAACAGATTTTGGTAAGTTTATGTCAGCCCTCCTGGCTTTTTCCCCTTCCAAGGTCTTCCCTATCCCAGCCTCTTGGCCTTTTGGAGGCAGGGGCAGAAGGGCTGCAGAGGCAGCCTTGATGCTGTGCAAGTGCTACTCAGCAGCAGCCAAAGGACTGGTGTGTTAGCAACACTCTTCTAGATAGAAGTGCAAAGCCCAGCAGGATGAGAGCTGTTGTGGGGAAATCTAACCCCATTCCAGCCAGATCCAACTCAGCTTTTATCCATTGCCTCTTGTCTTCTACTGTGACATCTGAGAAAACTTGACCCCACCCTCTTTACACCACCCTGTTAGGTATTTCAATACCAGTAAGATCTCCCCTGTGCCTTCTCTCCTGATACACTGTGGTTTAATAAAAGTCTATATCATCTTCAGTAGTTCCTTCTTGTCTTACCAACTGATTGTGCACATGCAGATTCTGCTCCTGCAGAATAATTTCACTTCTTTTGTGGTGGCATCACTGAAAATAAAGACCCAGTTTAGAGCACAGCAACTCCATCCTGGAGTACTAGGAATGCTTCACATTGTGTGCACTCAATTTAATGAAACATGATGCTATTTGTGCTGTTGGTGAGAGAGTAAAACGTTGACGTGGTTGTTATGATCCAGGTTAAATTCAGAAGACCAAGGAAAACTAAGTATCTGAATAAAACAGAAAGACCTTAGAAGGTTCAAAATATACCCAAAAATGAGATTAAAACCAAATTAGGTCAGATGTTGGTGCCAAGAATTCATTATATTTTATTTAATAGTAAAAGAGAGAGGAAGGGAGGGA
>VZTR01011346.1:1607-19521 GCA_013400775.1 Chaetops frenatus
GGGAAAAATCTCCATGGTGAGACAAGAGAGACTCTTCTTCCAATTGGACTGATGAAAGCCTATTTCAAGAGTGGTAAATTGACCAGGGGTTTTTTAAGTTTGTTTCTCTTTGCTGTTGGTGAGAAGGATGGTGGTAAAGGAAGATAAATGAGGTGGGAGAAAGGAACCATCATGGGTGGGGGGCTGGGGGGAGGAAGAAGAAACCACCTGGGGGTTGATTTTGATTCTGTTGTCTTTTGTTAATAAACTATTTTTATCTTTGAAGTTTAGGCCTGTTTTGCATTTCTCTTAATCCTTATTCTCATGAAACCACTACACTACACTCTCGCCTGGTGTGAGCAGGCGAGCAGGTGAATGTGAAACCGCTACAACAGGCTTCAACTGAAGTTCTCTTGGCAGGCAGTGGGGAGAAAAGCCATTTAATACAGCAAACAACTTTATTTTTGATAGAGACTGTACCCGGGATGGAGGCTGAGAGCATCGGCAATACCTGTGTGCCTTTGGGAGAGAAACAGCAGCACAGGCCAGAGCTGGGCTATGGAAAGCAGCAGGGCTCTAAGAGCAAAGCAAAACAGAAAGAACTTTTCTGGGAGTTCCCACAGATTTGCTGATTTTTCCCAAGAATCATGGGACATGCTCCCTCTGTGGGCATATAAACCCTTCCTCCCAAGGGAGAGGGACAATTCACACAACGCCTGCGGCATCCAGGCCATGGATAATTTCCCCTGACTTTTTCTCTTCTGTTTATTAGTGTTTGGATGAGAGCAGATAAAAAAAGTCACTGAAATAATGAGTTTAGAGTGATACTGTGCCTGGATTTTCTCAGCTAGTATTTTTTCAGATGAATGGAAAGCTTTGAATGGGAAGGAAAGCCAGAGGGAAAAAAACCAATATATGGTACAATGACTAAGAAGAAGCACAAGTACCTTCTAGACTGCATAAAAATTATAGTTTATATTCACTGACACAAGCTGCTGGGCCTTCTACCTTCCTCCACAAATGAACAAATTAAAGTTAGGGCATTATTTTTAAGGAACAGCTGATGTCCCAAGAGAAATATTGGAAAACACTCACATTGGAAACAGTTCTCTTGGCATAAACTATATGGTTTGTAAGGTTTTTAAAATCAGATTTCCTTAAAAACAGGACCTTTTTTTTTTTAAGTTGATTTGCTACATCATGTCCAATCCTCAGCTAATGCTGATATTTTGCTACTCTCATCACACTTACCATAACCCCACCAGGCTGCAGATTACTTGATGTTATGGGCCAAGTCTTAAGCAGTAGCCAGTACTTGAGAGAGAGGTGAGCAGCAAAAAGTATTTATTTTAACTTCCTGTGCAGTGTCTATGCCTGTCCTGACCCCAGAGAAACACATTTTAAAATCCATTTTACTAAGGGGGCTGAGGATTGAGTGGTGGAGACTCTCCCAACACCACCCAGTAGGG
This sequence comes from Chaetops frenatus, assembly GCA_013400775.1. Classification (NCBI taxonomy): domain Eukaryota; kingdom Metazoa; phylum Chordata; class Aves; order Passeriformes; family Picathartidae; genus Chaetops; species Chaetops frenatus. The sequence continues at coordinate 3,056 of VZTR01011346.1, forward strand.
TACTGGCCATGAATGGGGTTGAGAAGTCGCATGCAGACTAGACGGGCTGTCAGAATAGCCATGGGAGCTATGAAGAGTTTAACCCTAAAAAGCTCCTATCACACTTGCCAGTGTCTGTCTGTGCCATGAAGGGATGCTCCAGACCCAGTGCACACACACAAAGCACATGCCCATCAGGCTCTTCTGGTGTTGCAGTGTAACAATTTAGATGACTTTAGATTACATATTTCCACCAACATCTTTAAAAGAAGATGCTGTAAGACTGGGTAACTCATAAATGAAAACATTTGTAATTTCATACTCAATAACATCAGATAGATTTTCATAGGAATAATGGAGTCCAGGAATCCATTTATAGTGGGGAAGAAGGGGTTGGTATTTATAAAAGTAACAATAGCCTGCTTTGAATGAAAAGAGTTAAATGGCGAGTGTAGCAAAGCGGTCTCTAACAACTCTTCCCTGGTGTGCAGTTACACAAACATCAAGTTGCTATTGAAATGCTGAATTCAGAGAACCAGGGAGTTTTGGGAAGAAGGAGGTGCTGTAAAACCAACAGCTAGCCAACAATTCCCTCACCCAAGAATCCTAAACTGAGGTTGCTGAACATGTAGAGCTGACGGTGGAAACAGAAATGCTCACAGTGGCCTAAGGGCTATTCATCCAGCTCTTGAGTGTGCAATTCCACCCACAGTGCTTCCAACTAGAACATAGCAACAAATGTTACAGTGCCATATGAGGAAAGTAGCAGAAAACTGGAGGGGAAAAAAAAAAAAGAAGAAAAAAGAATCGCCAAAACTCTTATTTAAAACTAGCACAAATTAGTGCTTATGTGTTTATGATTAAGTTTACTGCCAGAGAAAGGACAGCTGATCTGTCTATTGTATCCAATGAGTTCATTTCAGCACAGCTAAACACAGGCAAAACAAATAGTTTTATAAAGCGCAACAAACGTGGGTTGAACCAACAGGAAAATGCACCTTGAGTTTTGGCTGTGGGTAAACACAGAATACTCCTGTGGAAAAGCAAAGCTACTCAACCAAGCACCTTGTAAATGTGATTACATGGAAACTACATGAATCAAAGCAGTAAACCTTGTTGCCCCATATTTGCACCAAAAGGGGAGGAACTGACTGCTCATGAAGCTTGAATGTAGTGAGGAGAGGGAGAGACAGCAGGACATTGTAAAATTTTAACATACTGGAGAAGGGCACCTGCAATCTTAGACAACAAATAAAGAAATAAAAATGCATATTGTAATACCATGCTTGTATACAAGCAGAAAGAATACAATAGCAGCTAAGATGAAGGAGGTATTTATATCAAATAGTGGGAAGGTATTAATTCGAGCTGCTGATATAGGCAGACTCTCCAGGACAGGAATCCAGACTGAAACCAAAGCAAACTGGCAATACCTCAGGCAGCAAATTCCAGCAGACTGCTGAGTTAGAATTTAGGTAATGCCTTTTGATGATGTAGAGAAAAAAAAAAAATTATTTATTAAATTGATAGCAGTGAAAATACCAGAAGATAATACATAGAGGCTTAGTGAGATTCCAAAGACTGTCCCCAAGTGAACTGGGGGGAAGGGAAGGGGGAATACACATAAACTGAAGAATATCAGCAGGCAGAAGAGTGAAGAATCAGAAGCACAGATTACGAAACACCCCAAAAAACTCAAGTTAAAAAGCAGTTTTTGTGAGATGTCTTAGCTGAAAAGAACAGGAGCTTGCGTACAAAATGATGTTCTGCACTGGACTGTCATTGAGTGCCTTGAAGCCCTCCAGAGCTGGGCTGGTTTGGGGGTAGAGCTGCTCCACCTCACTGAGGCACACACTGCTGAGTGGAGGCCTGTTTTAGTTATTTCCCAGCTCCCAAAACCCCACCCATCACAAAGACCCCAAACTCAACAGCTGTGAGGCAAAATAAGGCCCAATCTCAAACTTCACTGAGAACAGATACGCATTCCAGTATTACTGGGCAACAAAAAACCCCACATCTGAGTGTCAGTACTCACTAAGGAATTCCTCAACCCTGAAACACAGAGAGTCTATGAAAAACAAAAATTGGTCTAACTAGCGTATTAGCAATTTACTGTAGCAAGAATATACATTTTTAGTCCCAACTCTCCAAGTCAACATTGCCACAGAAAGGTTTTATAGCTTCACTGAATGTCAGCATGGCACTACTGTGTTGTGATTGTCTTTACATTGAAAAAAGCAAATATACCATGCTTAGGGGTACTCTTACACAGAGGGTTAGAAGCAACACACTAAAAACCAGGCAAAGTCAGTTATAAAGGCTGTTTCAGCTCAAAATCACTGAGCTGTCATATTGTTTACACATGAAAATTTTCTTCAAATGCAGCAAACCCAGTTATGTCCCTGTATTTCATCCATACTCTCACAGTCCAAAATAACATTAGGTGAATTGGGAGGAGAAACAGAGGACAGAAAAAATAGAAAAGCAAAGCAGCAAGGAGTTTTATCTACATATGATCTAAAGGGTAGGAAACACCCAATTACCTTAGCTCATACAAATGAATCACCAGAAAAATGCAAGCCAGTATACCACAAAATAATTCTGATGCTTTTAATAAAAACCTAGCACTGTCATTTCATAAACAGCTTCTCTCATCCAGGTAAGCTTTCAGTCCCAGACAATGTGAAAGATACATGTTTTTTCTTTTATTCTGATGATTAAACTAGAAATAGCACAGAGCTAATACTGCAGGAATGCTGCAGTAAAGAAGGCATAGAAAAAATAGTCTTACAACATCAGTGACTACCAGTAAAGCAGCCTGATCTGAACTCTTCACAGCTGAGAAACCAACCCTAGTTATGCTTTATCAAGGTTGATATTTATTTTAAGAGCATATCAAGACTTTCAAACTGCATTTCATTTATCAGTGGCTGCATGTTTAAAGGGATTCCATCAGCATCCAGTTCCTCAGTCTAAACTTGAAATAATACTCAGCACTTTTTCTACCTGTGAAGTTTATATAAATCCTAGTTCTCATTTTGTTTTCATCATTTTTCTGTTGAATTTGAGCTTCAAAGAAAAAAACATAAATGAAAGGAAGAAGGTACATGATTGTAGTCTCGCTTCTGGCCTACAAAATATGCATTCAGAATCACTTGGAGAAAACACTCCACAGCTCTCTTTCCCCTCCTATCCCTGCTTCCCAACATATCCAGTGTCTGTTAAGCATGATCTTGAGAATTCATATAGGCTATTTGTGGCACCTAATTTTAGCATGACTTAGAGGATCAAGCTCTTTACTGCCTCAACACACAGACCACCCATCCCCTATACTAAACTTAAGGTAATATAAAATACAGTTAGTTTTTTGAACCTTTTTAAACACAGAGGGACAAGAAACATTTCCCTATTCCCTGCTCAGAGCCATGGTTAAGGACAAGCTTAACTGATAGGCTTCCTGGTGGTGAGAACACTCCTGGAACATTGCAAGGCAAGAACTGCATCTGCTCAGGGAGTGGAAAGGGCTATTCTGGATTATGTTTCCCAACAGTGCTGGAAAAATGGTTGTTTTGGATTAAATTTAACCATAGTAATGAAAAAGAGATCAAAAGCTGATTTTATTGGGATGGACAACATCTTTGTTTCAATCCCATCATGAGATGGGATACAAGGCAGGTTAAATTTATCAGCAGTTTCAACTGAGTTCAGATAAATTATATCTGTTTTTCAAAAATGACAGCTGAGTGAAAACCTATTTTTTAGAATCCCCAAACCCTCCAGGTTTTAAAAGCCTGAAGGTCAGATTTTTAACTCGAGTACTTGCAGAGGAAGGGCTGGGAGGCTGCACGCCTGTTCACATTCCTGTTGATTACACATAATGAGAAGCAGTGACCTGAAACTTAAGGCAAATTTTTTACTTAGACAAGAGTAACACTGAGATTATGTTTACTGAAGAGTCATGGAAGTGCTGAAGTCCTTGGGAGAACAAACTGTTTACTTTGTTTTTTAACTCCAGACAAGCTACAGGAAAGAACAAGATGAGTTATTTAAGAGCTAAGATTCAAGGAAAAGAACAAGTGTTCAAGGCCAACAGCATCTGCATTAGGAACACTGCTGCTGGTAACATTAGTCCTGCTATAAGGCAAGAGGACTGATAACTTAAAAAATGGTGCCATTAGGTGAAAGATAGAAGTATTTACAACATGTCCAATAGCTCACGCCCCAGTCAGTTAATGGCACAAATGGATATTTGACTGACATGTTCACCACTTTAGTTTAAGAGGCAGTCAAACGTGACACAACCTTTCAGAAATCCAAGGGTACATTATAGTTTTCAGCTCAGATAGCTGCTACAAATTTCTACAGCAGCTAGCCTATTTGGTACAAAAGGGGTGGAGTGTGCTTCACTGACAAACCAGATTGAATCTGGGCAGCTCAGCGTATTTCTGCCTGCTACTCCATTGAACAGTATCTTGATGCAGTCTAGTCAGTGGATCATGATCTGTAATAAAATCTAATAACCCAGGAATCCAAAAAGCACGTATGAATTTCTGAAACCCGTTGGCTCTTCAGAATTGAAAGGGGGAGTATTTGAAAAGACAAGCCTGAGTGTTTGTGGTTACTAGGTGAGGAGGAGGAGGAAGAGGATGCTAGAGAAGGGAAACTGCTGTTTTTATTTGTAATCATAGATAGAAACCACAGTAAAGCAAACATGGATGACATTGCTTCCAAGCCAAGGTATTACTCATTGTGTATAACAGAGAATAGAAACAAGTTCAGTGAAACTAAGCTCACAAACAGTACTCTTTTCAACCAGTGTTCACCAAAGTTACAATAGATTTCCAAAAGTGTCAAGTATTTGGAGATGGGTCCATTTTCAAAGGCACCTAACTCCTGGTAAAAATCATTGGTATGAAGCAATCAATTCCTCTGGAGTCCCAGGCTTCAGCTTTCCTCTGGAAACTTCTATTGAACATCCTTCTGCATTAGTCAGTTTCTAGGTGACAATAGGCCTTTTTTTTTTAAATTTGCTTGTGAACAATGACAGTCGACATTCACTCAGCAGCAATAAGAAATAATTTAAATTTGTTCTGTTTACAGATTGCCACAAATGGTAATCAGCAAGCAGTATTAAACTTGTAGGTTTCAGAAAGACAAAACATTCTCCTGTTAAAAATGAAGATCACAAATGTTAAAAAGAAGATACCAAGGAAAACTGAGATTTTAAGTTTAAAAAAAAAAAAAAAAGGTCACATTTAGCAAACAATAAACCTGCTTTTCTGATACTTTTAGGAGAGAAGGGGAGAGAGAGAGGGAGTGCGTCCGGTTAGCTTACCATTAGCACAAAGGAAAACAATTGCAGGGCTTAGGGAGGATTTAGCTTTAACAAATGCTTATCACAAAGTCATGTCACTGCACACTATTGTTCTGTATTTGGACAGAAATTAATTTCCAACTCTACATTAACCTTTTAGAGACCCTGCTTGGTAGAGGAATTTAATCCTTTGGATTTTGGTATGTCACCAGCAAAGACCATGTCTAAATCTGAAAGTGAGTTTGATAAGACTATTATTAGAATTTTTATTAAAAGGAAAAAAAAATCAGTTTACTATCAGTGGATATTTCAGATCACTGAAAAGTTCAGTGTTGTATCTGGTAGACTAACAATATGAAATAAAATCTTGCAAATCCTAATTTTTTTCAGTACTCATAACATATTACTCTTCTGCACTATAATTAATCCACTGATACTGTGACAGCATGCCCTCAAGCCATACACTAATACAAAAAACTTATAATGTGACAGAGTAGATATTTTCTAAACTTTATGAAAAACGGGCCTTCCAATGGGACTAAGAAAGACCATTCAACTGGATAATGGGAAACAATTTTTTAGCCTCACCATAAAGTAAGGGAAAAGTGGTGATTTAGATAGCAGCAAAAGCAGGAATTTCAGCACATGTGGAGAAGCCCATTTTCTGGCCCTTATTAGTATTAATGCAACAATTGTCTTTGTTGGCCTCCGCAAGGCTCTTTCCCTGCTGCATTCCAGGAGCTGAGAGGAGCCCTCTGGAAGTCAGACAAAATCTGCTTTCGTTACCATATTAGGAATCAAACTGAGTAGCAAAAGCCTCCGGCTGAACGGAGATAAATCAGCAGGGAACGTGTCTGCCTCCCAGCCAAATCAGTAAAGCAAAGTGATTGAGGAAACAAAGTAAATAATAATTAAAAAACAAATCCTTAGCAGTAGGAATGACTGCTTCCTTTTTACTTTTATCATGCTTCTTACTGAAGTATAGGTCCAAACCAGATTTACAGTTATGAGCACACCCTGTTCCTTACATTTCTTTATTGCTGCAGAGTGAAATAATCCTAAGATACATATCAATGATCAGCTTCAAATGTTTTTAACACATTCTTTTTGGCTGGAAAGACAGCATTAAGACTGCAGTGGAGTTTAAATTGCTCTTGTCATAAATTTCGGTTTACAGCCAATCTGGTACTCCCACCAAGACTTCCCCTAATCACAGATGTAGTCACCCTTCTACTTGTGATCAACCTTGTAGTCCATAGAAAATCTCACTTGAAATACAATGTTTGCTAATGATCCAGCTCTTTGTAGAGGCAGAACAGAAGACTTGCTATTACACTTCTGTATATGTGCATGGATCTATTCTGAGCATTCCTTATTAGAGAGGGTCTATAAGGTAACTAATCTATTATGGCACTGGCAAAAGGATGCAATTCCATGAGGATGTGATTGAAATCTATAGATTTTGTACCTGCTGTGTGTGAATGAGGGCCAGATCTGCAAGGCATGCCAGTTCATAGCCTGTAAAAAGTGGGAAAGTCTTACTTCCATTGCATGGCATGGAGTCCAAACTGAGCATGATGAACTGTCCTATGAAAAGATCTCTGTCTCTACTCCCAGAACTGCAGATGCTGTGAGATGGTGGATGCTCACAAGATGCAGGCACTGCAGATGACATCCCAAAAAAGAGGAAGGACTGCTGTGTCTGTACCCATGTGCCAGCCCCACATAAAGGTCAATGTGCCATTTCCCTTCCTGTTCCTCAGCAGCCCAAAGCACACTCATCCTGCCTCCCCTCATGCTGAACAAGTATGCATCCCCCACTGCAGGTCAGAAGGCTTAAAAAATCATGGTATAGGTAAGTTTGGGTTTCTGTTTTGAAATCCAGAGAAGATTTGTCCTTAGCACATTATTTCACAGAAAGAAAACAGTCTGAAGAGTAAGAAAATGTAACGAGATGCATACATTGTTAAGCCATTGTTAACTGGTGTTAAGCAACACCAGCATTTCAGCCTCAGTAACCTTGCAGTCACTTGTGATTGTTGTCTTTGGTTGCAATGGGTAGGAAACTGTCACATACACATATTTTTCTAATCCTCAGCCATTAGGCTCCCATGGCAACCCTTCTCTCACCCAATCAAAATAAACGGGGTGGTCTCCCCACAGAACTTAATGCAAAGTGTTGTACAAATAGCGGCAGAAATAATATTTTGTCCATTGAAATATAACTACTTCTTTTGAGAGGAAAGTTGGTTTCTGAAAGGTGGTAGACTAACAATAAAAAAGAGGATTGCATGTATTGTCTTGTATTTGTTCAGGGGAAGAAAATCAGTAGTCTTCTGTTAACCAGCAGGTTGTCTCGGTAAAAATAAGCAATTGCTGAGGGAATGCAGAAATAAAATGGCACCCACGGCTTTCTACAGCTTTTGTGACAAGAATAAAGCTGCAGCTTCCTAATTATATAGTGCTCACCCTCTAGCATATTGATTTCATTGTTTTATTTTCTCCTTTCTTAATAAGACGCTGTGGTTGAATGCTGTTGTCAGCTCCTAGTGTGTTGTTTTTCTGAAAGCCTGTCTTAACTATTCAAATATTCACAAACTTTATCAACATTAGAAAATAAAAACTGTGTATAATACAGCTGAAGATGCACCAAGATACCTCTATTCATCCCCAAAATCAAAGGAAGGTAAAGCAGAAGCTCACAGGTCATGACATCAGCCAGTGGTATAAATCCATAAGTATTTAGAGGGTGTCACACCAGTAAGCATTTATCACCAGTGGGAGCCTGGAAACTGGACTCTGAGGCCTGGGAGAGCCCTCTGACTGAAGCTAAATTAAGTATGATTCACTCTGAAAGGCAATGGGGTGGTGCCCAGAGGATGGAATTGGGTAACTCAGCCTTTAATCACCTTGCTGCTAATTTGAGTTCATTTTCCTTTTTTTTAATCAGGAGTCAACAATTTTCTCAGTTATGTTTGTGTCTGATAAGAAATGCTGGTGTGCTGGAGAGAAATTTAAGGGGAATAGTGAATGGTGGGGCTTGAAGCCCTGTTCACTTCCATTTCAGGTTATGGGATTTGTATCTGTGCTACTAATTGAAACGAGACAAGCAGGGCTGAGTATTTAACTGAGATCCCACTTTGAATTAAGTTCACTAGATTTTCCTTTGCAAGACAGTTACCACATATTTTGTCATAGATATTGCTCATCTATAGAGAAGTATTGTTCAATTAAGAGATGGTGCCTAAGGAGTAACACGTTTATAGCAAAAGTTGCAGACTGCAGAGAAAAACAGTGCAAAGGTGTGAAAAATAGAGCTTTCATACTGCTAAAAATTTCTGTCAATCAACTTTTCCTCAAACCAGACAGAAGATAAACTCTTACTGTCACACATTTGGTATCTCAATTAGGTTTTCACAAAAGAATGGCTTAAAGTGCCTTTCAAGCTATAAAGTGAGCTCTCTTATATAAATTTGCCTACAACACGCTATGCAGTGCACTGCAGCATTTCAGATTTATTTTTCTTAGCATCCCTGTCATTCTAACCACAGCAGATTCCTGGCAGGGCTCTAAGCAAAACCCACAGAAGCTTTTCAAAGGGTCTTTATTTTCCTGCTTCTCCTTGAATTATCAGCACCTTTGTTTCACAAACTTTTGAACTTGCCATAAACATGTCCCAGTATGTTAAAGTACTGTCCTTCACCCAACCCCTGACTGTGAAAATACAGTAGATACAAGAAGAAGTGACATGTACTTAAAAAAAACCCCAAACCCTATACTCCAACTTTATATGTTTTACTTTTTGTAAGAGGTGACTTTGCCAACCATTTCTAAAGGATTAAAAAGCCTGCTGTGTCATCTCATATATCTTCGTTCAGTTTCTAATGCAGCCAGAGAACACAAAGGCTGAGAGAAAACCTTTTATCATTTGCAGTTATCGACTAGGCCAGAATACAGTATTAGGAACCTTAGAAACTTTTACCTAAAACTTCTTTGCTTTGAAGAATGGCTGATCTCCTGAGTGAAGGAAAGCAGTCTACCCTCCAAAAGATTGTTATTATTATCCAGAAACCTAACATATATCAGGGAAAAATTGTTGGGGGCACTTTGAATGACAGCCTATTTTCTACTGCATTGCCACAACAGTCCAAAAGTTTTTGGATGTTCTTAATCACCTAAATGCAGGCAGAATCCTTTTCTCCTTACAGCCTCTTGCTCATGCACCATGGCATGAGCAAACTGTAAAGTCAGAGGTAAAGGCTGATATTAAACACCAGCGTACTGCCCCAAACTAGGTGCCAAGATCTCTGCATAGCAATCATGTAAAATGCCATAGCTTTAGATTTGAAATATATATATTAAAAAAATGCATATAAATAAATAAATAAGTGAATATTTGAATTAAGAATTTATTTTAAAAATCTTTTTACTTGCTTATGATCCCTGGGGCTAGGTTTGCCTTTGCATCCATCTTCTCTTTCAGTATGGATCAGAATCTTGACCTTATTCAAAGGCATCAGTCTATTTACTGACCAGAAGTAACCCATTGAAGAATTCTGGCATTGATTGATAGTAGAGCCAGCAATCAGCTCCTGGAGGTACTGTATCAGTTGAGAAAGTGAGACTGCAAAATCATTGTATGCAAACTTTAAGAATATACGCTGCTGCCAACTTTTGTGATTTTATCACAATCTCTGAGCTATTAAGTATATTTCTTGAGGCCTTAGTTTCTCAGCATTATGTTACCATCAGAGATTTACAGCTTGCATTTCAAATAATAAAAAAACCCCAACTTTTCTTACTCTTGTGGCTAGAAATAAAAGTCTGAAAGCATTCAAATCCAAAGCTTCAAATCAAAAGTAATTTATTTAATTAATATACTTAAAGTCTATTTATTTTTAAATCAAGAGCAAGAATCTGGGAACTTAGATTTGGCATTATCACTACTACCAATTAATGTATCAATTACTACTATCACTGTTAATGGTATTTAACAACAGCATGCTCTAAAACGGAGCTGCTTGTGACCTTTTCCTTATGTATTATTTCCCACTGCAACCACCGTCAACTTGCAGTGATAAAAGTTTTAAAAGCATAATTGAGAAGTGCTTTTACTTGTAGTTTTGCTTGACATTTTTCTCAGGAAATTTTCAGAACTGAGTGAAATTAGAATAAATCAAAAGAAATTCTTCAGAAAATTCATGGTTTCCTCCTCGGATAGTAGCATCACTAACATACTGAACTGAGGAAAACATCAAAACAGACATGGAAACCCAACCAGAACTGTACTGGTCGACTCTCTGTCAGGTCAGCATGAACTCACTCAGGTTGCCACCTTTTTGGTAAATATTTTTCTAGCTACTGCAATCTGTGTTACACTGTTTTTACTGTTGGGAGATTTATCACTAAATTTTCTATAGTCCTCTTCCAGCTTTAAGTGCAGTAGAAAGCTCTTTTCTCCATTATTATTTAGGTTTCCTCCTGGGGAGAAAATAAAGCAATTTAGAAGACTAATCAGACAAAACGTAGAATTTTGAAGTGCTGGACACAAAAAACTCTCTCTGCAGTTTCCACAGCAAAATAGCTGTGCCACATAATTCTCACATGCTGCTTGTCTATTTTGCTTTAGTTTTGTTGAAAATCAACCTCTGAGCTCAGGCAAGTGTGAAAGAAGGGTGGCAGGCATCAGGAATGGACACAAGGCAGCAGTGACTCCGTGTGTGACTCGTCAGGCAGGTGGTCTCACAGAGTCACGGGGCGAACAGGAGCTGGGTGATGCTCTTCCCACGTATCACTCAGAACCATTCTGCCCTTCTCTGCTGTTTAGGAAGGGACATGGAGAAGAAGCATAGGAAAAGCTCTGTCTCCAGTTTAACTATTATCCCAGAGATTCCTGGCTAATCTGGTACCCCTCATGCAGATGTGCAGCAGCTGTGAGACCTCTGCCTTTTTTCATGATCAACTACAAACACCAGGTTTCTCGCCCTGTGTTGTTAACATGGATTAACAACTTGGATCACATTAACCACATTTCTCCTGCTTTATGTTCTAGCTGTAGAAGGTAACTAACTCATACCTGTTTATATTGTGCTCTATAAAATTGAATCAATCTCTTTTAAGAGAGACTTTCAGGGAGCAGTAAATATCCAGATCATCATTTTATTGAATTGATTCATAGCACAGGACATTTGAATTCCATGGATTGTTGCCATGGTTGCAACCTGAATGAAGACATTTCCTTCCAGAATTCAGTAGACAAGCTCCTTTGTTTATTTTTCATTAATTTTTATTTGTACATGTAAAAGAAAAGGGGCAACACTGACCAGTCAGTCTGTTTTTAGCATGCATGTACTTTATTTCACCACATTATTACTTCACCAAGATAGTATCTTCTGGCCAAGCTAAAGAGGATCTTTTAGAAAGACAACAAACCAGATTTATGGACTTCAGCCTGCTCCATTAGCTCATATGCTCTAAGTTGGTTTCACATTAAATCTTGTGGAATGACTCTCTTATTACTTATATTATCAACTGTCCTCATTGCTCTGAGGGGCTTTGATAGAATTTAAAGAAATCCAGCAAACTCAAAAACCTCTTACTAGCTATGTCTGAAAGTGATTCAGTCTTCCTTCACGTAAGGATTCTGAAAGTTTCTGTTTGTGTGGTAGCATTCAAACCTGACTTAATTTTCACCATTTCATGCTAAGAACTGAAAATAGCACAATAACACAACTATTGCAGAATACAAAAATTTGATTTACTAATTGAGAAAAAATTTATAATTGAGCAACATTACATTACATAAAATTTTGCAGAAGTATTCACTTCATATGTTTTACTTTTTGTAAGTAAAGAGGTGACTTTGCCAACCATTTCTAAAGGATTAAAAAGCCTGCTGTGTCATCTCATGTCTCTATTACAAGCTACTCATGTCACCATAGATTTAGCTTGGTACAATGATGATACAGAATATACTTAGCTTCCTTTAAAGAAGGTAACTTTTCTTACCTGTTAATTGCAGTAACTTTTTCAAAATCATATTTAGGAGAAGTACTGCAAAGGTTCTTTCTGTCTTTGTGGTACTCTGTAGGTTTTCCAAAGCACAAGATGAAAACATGATTTAAGTCCTAGCAAAATTAATCAAATACAACTCCAAGAACAGCAGCCCATGTTCAGACCCAGGGTCAATAAAACCAACTGACTGGTTTCAAATGTAATGTTTCTTAAAAAATGCAAGAGTTCAGATAGCTAGTCTTTGCATCATATTTTTTTTCATCATTTAAAGGGATCAAAGAATTGGCCTCTATAGCCTTTTCTTACAAAACAAACACCCCCCAACCAACCAACCAGGGTGAGACAACAGTGAGGAAGGAGCATTGAACCTAACAGCTAAAAAGTTTACCTGAAAGGAAAGAGGTTGATGTGCCTTCTCTAATGCATATTTTGTTACTTATAAGAGGGGAATAATTTGGGCATGGTTATTCTCTAGTAGCTGCTAACCTAGTGTAGAAAGGACTAGGTTTCTGCTCCTGGGAATGAGGAGATCCTCTGCCCTGCCCCAAATGTAGTTTATTCTTTCCAAATACAGAATTTAAAAATCCTCCTGTGTTCATTCCCAGGAGCAGAAACCTTGGTAGTATTGAGTTTTGAGGAAATCAGAGTTTTGAGGAACTCAGAGAAGGCTAAAGCTAGCCCTTTTTCTAAATTGTTGTCTTGATTTCTTAAACACTTCTGTAAACATTGTTATCTTCACAGAACCACAGAATATGCTGAGTTGGAAGGGACCCACAAGGATCATCGAGTCCAGCTCCTGACCCTGCACAGCACCATCCCCAAGAATCACATCATGTGCCTGAGAGAATTTCACGCCATTCTCTCCTCTAATGGAAATAAAAATTTCTTTCCCACAATCAGTGTTTGACAGTACTCCTCTGGCACAATACCATAATTGTGTTTTGCAGAAACAAGGCAGCCCAGTTGGATTTACTGTCAGTTAAAAATGCTGCATACAAAATAACTTAGATAACCTGAGAAATAGGAGCTGGCTAAGACTGCTGCAGACTGAGTTATGGCGAACAGGCACATGGGCAGTGCACGAGGTGAGTCAGTGAGTAACAGCTCTGCATGACACACGTAAAGTAAAGGCAGGCACAATTACAGCATTTATGGTCGTGGAAACACAATTCCTCAGCTAGTGCTCAAGAGACAAAGACCGCTGATCAGTGAAAATTATGTGGCACTCTCCTACAAAGGAAGGAAAAGGACCACACTGTGTTACATACTTAGATGCCAGCCAGCACCCTGCTATGTCCCGATCCCAGGCTCAGTCTCCAGGCCACAAAAACCAATTGTGCTGCCCAAAGCTGCCTTTGAAGCAACCCCAGTGAGAAACTGATTCTAACAAGGCAAAGACAAGGAGGCACTGCAGACAACATCAGATAATTTAAAACTGAGCACAGCTCCCTGCTAGAATAAATGGGCACATCATCATCATCGGTGAAATTTTATCTGTTCAGATAAGCAGAGAATTAGGCCAATAATGCCCTACCAGACTAAATTATGTAACTACTTATCTGTAAAGGTTACTTTTGTTATCTCTATAATGGAATAATCTCCACAAAAACAGTTATTTAGCCACATAGTTATAAAACCATGTAGGAACACCAGAATTTCTATCATCAGTTTATGATTGTCTTTGTTATTAATTCCAATTGTGCTGTATAGTGATAATGAATCACAACAGGGGCACTCCTTCAGATATTGCAGCACAGTATATCCACCAGACCAGAACAACTACCTGCTGCATTAGAATAATTCTGACACACTTTTGTCTTTTTTTCCTGATTTTTTTTGTTGTTGTTTCATTCCCTGTTTATCTGCTCTCAGCTTCCTAATCTAAGCAAAACCAATGATAATATTTTCCTCTTTGATAAAAGCCTAGTGACATCTCAATTTTTTTGCATCAGTCTGCCTGTCAACAGTCAGGTCCACTAGACACACCAAGACCAGTGAGTGAAAAGGCATACTTGATGAAATTTGAAAAGTCAACCCTAAACACACCACCCAACATCTAAAATATTGGGATCACTCCTTGAACAAATGATGTGACATACTCAGTTGTTCAAAATTATGGTATTACCGTTCTTTTAGACCTGGTCACAGTGCTTTGCATTTGGCTAAATTGTTTACACCTGTGCTGAATTTGTATAGAGCCATGCCTTTACAGTCCAGTAGCACTCTGTATCATCTTTCACACACACCGATATGATTGAACAAGGCTTTTGTTGAACTAGAAAATCAGGTTCATGTTCATCCCTAGACCAATTCCCTAATAATGATTTTTCCATCTTGCAATCTGAAGTTCAATTTAAGGACCAGGGAGAAATGAAAAGTGTTTTTTTCCCTCATAAGCATTTGCCTTGTTCAGGTCTAAACAACAGCATAAATACATGTTAGGAATGCACTGTTTTCATTAATGTTTCAGATGAGTTTCTCTTTATTTGCTTATTCTTTCTCACTTGAGGAGGATAGTACACATCCCCTTCCAGCATCTAAAAACCCCACCTTACCTTGCACCAGGGAAGTAATTTACTGTTGAGATTTTAACCTCTTTTTTGCAATCTACGGCTCATGCATATTAAGCATGATGGACACTGTGCACACTTTTCAGGCCCTTACAGCAGCAGGTTTAAGTTCATAAGAAAGCTGCTTAGGTCTAAAGTCAGCAGTGCTTTCCAAAATGATAGAGCCCATGGATACCTATCTCCTCCAATATGTAAGGTATAATGCANATGGCTCATGCATATTATTATTATGACAGACACTGTGCACACTTTTCAGCCCTTGCAGCAGCAGGTTTAAGTTCATAAGAAAGCTGCTTAGGTGTAAAGTCAGCAGTGCTTTCCAAAATGATAGAGCCCATGGATACCTATCTCCTCCAATATGTAAGGTATAATGCAAATGCACACTATGCATAGAGAAAGGCACTCTGCCTATTTACTGTTGGGAAAAAAAAAAAAAGAAGTTTTTTTAGAAAAAATTTTGTGGCACTATTTTTGAAAAGGAATCTGCTAATATATGGACTGGATTTTATAGTGATGTAATTTTCTGGGCATGTCATTTTTCAGAACTAATGATCATACAATTGTGATCATAAAATGCTAAATTATTATGCTCTACAAAATAGTTTAATTTATCTTTGTGATTTTAGTAAGTACTTAAGGATGCTGAAATTTGACTTCATCAAAATATTCAAAAGAGCCCTTGTCCTTAGAAGAAACAAATGAACAAAAATATTAGTGATTGTTTTATATACTTCCACAATAGGCTGGCTACAGCAAAACGAGCATTTTTGTAACCATTTAAAATGCTTAAGTGGAGCAGAATATGATTTTCAGAATGGTTAAAATGTTCCTTAGTTCCTGAACATTCTTGGTGGCAGAGCACATTCGTCCACAGACACTTATTATCTCATTTGTTCTGGTTCTCTGTGACCCTGCTCCTACCTTCAGCTATCTGCCAAAGGATCAAGTTGTTGCCTTGCATTTTCTAACATTTTGTTGTCTCTCAGGTGGGCATGCAGGGATCTGCTTAGCACAAGCTGAGCAGCCTGAACAAAAGGAATTTTCAGCTATTTCCTAATCTCCTTTCTCTTGGTCATAAAGTAATACGAAATTCTTATTCTCTATACATGGAGGTTAAGTAAAGTTTGTAATAATTCTTAAAGAGAACATCTTTATCTTCTGTTGGAAATTTTTGCCCATGTATAGAAAATAATGAGAAGAGTCCATTGCAGCTGTTTGCCATGCTCTTGATCCATGTTAGACCTAATGATCTGTGGATTTTGCCTTTTTCTATTTTGCTGTTGTCTGTTTGGTATTTTTTTTTCAAATTACTAGCACCAAGCTCTCAAGTTTTTCTTATACAGAACTGGAAAAGACGTTTTTCCCTAACTTTCAAGATTGTTCTTTTGCAGCACATGATTTGCTGGAACAATGCTCTGTTTAAACTGATGTTGAAAAGTTTCCTTGCAGGCTCATTTTGGGACTGATGAAATTCTAGAGAGGGATTATGTATTTTTTAACATTGAACAAAAGCAAACACAAAAATCCATACTGCCTTTTTTCATCTGATTGATACTTGTACTGGCACAGCAACATTTACATGACACAGA
>VZTR01011346.1:30949-43705 GCA_013400775.1 Chaetops frenatus
TCCTCAAAAAAAACACAACCCCCGCCCCAATACAAAAAAAAAAAAAAAAAAAAAAAAAAAAAAAAAAAAAAAAAAAAAGACTGAAATGAGTTATAGCAAGCCTACCAGTCTTTTCAATATGCCAAACACAATCCTGATTAGAAAAAGATACTTCTCAGTCCAGTAAGACCAGCAGTGGTCCCAAGTGCTTGTAACTGAGTCTGACCCAAATATACTGAAGGATTATTTAATTATCATGTCACACTTCAGAAATCCTGGTCTGTAACATAAAATTTGGTCACTATTAATGAGGGATTGTCATTAATCACATTCTGAAGTAGCTCAGAGTTCTTCTCTCTGGTTATAATAAAATGTTGTTAACAGTATTTTAGACAAGAAGACCAAGCTCCTCCACTTTCCTTATCAAGCTTAGCACAAAACCTTTGTTTTATCTATAGATGGCAGTGCTATCAATTTACTTACTTCATTCTGTTATCAAATACAGAATAAACAGCCATAGCACACAGAAAACGCACTTATACAGTGCATCTCATTTAATATGCCTGATTGCTATAAGTCAAATGAACAAAACCCCCACAACATTCCCATAGGGTCCTTCAATTTTGAAGCCTCTTTCATGGAATTTTAACTAAATTTCAGGAATATAATTGAACTAACAATCTGTTGTCTCAGACAGGATGTTCTCTGCTTGATATTATGCAGGGCTGGAGAGATGCCAAGGCAGGTTTGAATGCACCTCAAAGTACCAGTGAAAAATGACTGGGCTGTTCTGAAAGCAAGAGGCGCGTGCTGCATGGGTCAGGCACCAACTGTCTGATGCCTGTCTTCCCTTCCATTTAACCTATCAGGATTCAAGTGTGCTGGAACTGTAAACAAAGAGAAAATACAGAGAGCAGAATGTAAATAAGAAAAGCCAAAGTGCTTATCCTGCAAATGCTTTGCATAAAGCAATGTTGGGGTTTGGGTGTTCCNCGAGTGATTTAGTTGCTCCAATCATTCCAATGACCTATTTAGATTAAAAAAACCCCATTCATTTCCTTTATACAGAGATCAAAAAGAAAAAGAAAACCCACCACATGGCAAGAAAATGAGAATAGATTTAAATATGAATCAAAGCATGTTTTTCACTGGATTTACAATAAAAAAAAATACATTTTTTTCCTTAGTTCCCAAGGAAACACAGTGTAGGTAATCATTTTGTCTTGAGTGCAATTACCAGCCTGGTGACTAACTGCCCTCTTTCCATACCTTTTTAGCATATTGACCAGGAACACAGACCTCTTGAAGACATTAAATTCCTGTAAGTTTTCTGAAAGCCTACTAAGTATCCCTGTATGAGGTGAAAGCTCCAAGATGGTCTCACCTCCTATTACACACCAGAAAATACACATGTGAAAGAGATACTATGGATGTTCAAACTGAGGAAAAAAGTTTCAATTGAAGCATGTATTTTATTAGACATCAGAATACCCAGTCACGCTCCGAAATTTAAGGAAATCATGCCTCATAATTCCATTGCTCACAAAACTGTATTTGAAATTACCAGAGAACTATTGTTGGCCTTGGGCTTTTGCCAACTCTTAATGAAGTAGAACTTTCCATCAGTGCAAAACTTCCCTCAAGTCTGAAAAGCAATCAGGTCATATCCTCTGCTACCTCATGGAACCTGAAGATGAGGACCATAATACCTAGGCTCTATAGCAATAAATATTTCATAATATCACGGATGTATTAGTTATACAAAGGAAAGTGCACATTGGTGTATGTGAAAGATGCGCTTGTCTGAATAATTTCATTTATGAACAAATGACTGTTAATGTTTTGTTATGGATTCTTTTATACTACATTTTGTTGTGTGAAGAACTCAAACCTTGATCAAAGACATGCAGTCAATCCCCAGATTAGACAAAAGCAACATCTATCTCATACTTGAGTCTATTTCTTGACTAATTCATGACAAAGAACTCAATTAATATAGGAAATCACTCACTTGCTGTGCCACAGGGACTACCAGACACAAAAACTGAGCAGAGCAGCAGATGAAAAGATTATTCTTATCCAGTGCTGGTTTCCTGACCAGAATCCAGACAGTAACTTCCTGAAGTGGATGTTCCTCAGCAGTGGGGCAATACAAATAGTCTCCAGGAATGGCTGAGCCAGTCCCTGATTTCCACCACCATCCAGGAAATAGCTTGGCCCAACACCCTTTAAGCTTGCTTAGCCCCAATAAAACCTCTTTTAGAAACACCTTTGCTCCCACAGCTTTCCAGATCCCAAACACCTTAGTTCTACAGTAATGTGCAATTGTCTTAAATTAAATATTTCGCCCCTCTATTTTTCTATCCACAAGGGAGCAGCCTGAACTAAGTTAGCTTCCAACCAGCTGAAACAATTTGCAGTGCAAGACTTGATGATGTTGTCACATCCTTACATAAGCATTTCTTCACATCCCACACAGTCAGGGCTTCTGAACTTAAAAACCCCATTTTGTTGCAAGCTCTCATATAATTGCTACTTTTAGCATCCCTCAGATTTTGATAAGCATGTGATGGTTTGCTGATGGGAAGCAACCCATACAGCTGAGTACTTCAACTTAGCTTCCTGGGACTTAGTTCAGGAATGCATCCCCTCACAACAGTGTTGGAATGAGACTGGCCTTGGAGCCAGCTGTACTGCAAAGATTTCTGAAGAGGCTCAAAAAGAATTTAAGATGCTTTTTTCACTAGGGCTCAATCAGGACATTATCATATTCATTTCACTGGAAAGGTGGATTTAACCTGCAGACCTGTATATGTAAAGTGTTCTGTGATACCACTGGGAATCTGGAGAAGGAGATCCCACGAACTGGGCTTGATAACAGATAAGACAGAACCCCTTATTCTCTACTCTGAAGCTGCTCCTACAAAGATGCTGTTGAGCTTCAGAGATTACATTTTGATCCCAAAATGCTCATACTTACGGGACAGGAATTAAAATTTGGATCTGCCTACTATAAGATCATGCATAGCTTTATAATGTATTTCTCTATTTGATATTTGACAAAATCAAACAGGAGAGATTATATTGTGATGAAGTTCACAAAATCAGATCTTATAAATTCTGTGTTATGCTTTCACAAAAGAGGTAGAAAACAGAGAAGCTTTGCAGTGGATGGGATTATTTATGACAGATTTCTTTTTAGGCATATTTGGTAAGAAAATTTCTATACGTTATCCATTCCACATTGGTCAATTGTGTTACATAACATTCGAAGTCGGCAGTTGAATAAAGAAAGGTTTGTCTGTCAGTAAATATGCTGGGCAGATGTTAGCTCAGCTTTATTTCTGTCTTTCCTTAACTAGAGTTATTTATTTTATTATTCAGTATTTATTTCATTAACATCTGATGTGATGGGATGCAGCAAGAAGCCCCTGCACAGAAATTACTTTGATTTAAACAGAGTAAAAAATGTTGCTATTTGTAAATTTGAACACAGCTCAGCAGAATTGAAAGGCATTCATGTGGGGAATAAGCAATACGATAGTCATCAAAAAGACAGAAAAAAGATAGCTTAATAAACATGAGAGGACCAGAATCACTGCACGAATAACCACAAAATGTCAGGAGTTGTTCCCTCCATATTACCATTTTTTAAATTTTATTATGTTGGTGATAGGTGCATGAGTTGAGAGAAACACAGCTGGCTCCATCTTATCAAGAAGGCTGGTATAACAGAGGAAAAAGAAAATGGTATTGGCTTCAAAACTAATCATATTGTTAAGGGAGCTCAAAAAAAGACTAGTTTCCTCTCTTCAGCTTTGTAAAATAATTGTTTAGCACCTTAGTTGTCTTAAAACAGTATTTAAATAAAGGGGTTACTTGTGTAGATTCCTCACTCATACCAGCCTTATCTTCCCCTTCAACACATCTGCAAATTTCACAGAAGTGACATAGGTTAATGACCCTCATGAAGAAGGGACTGTGTTGACTTTTACAGCTAATAAACAAATGGACAAAAATGATAGCCAGGAATAAAACCCAGATAATTTTCATTTCCACCCACATAATTCCTTCTTTACTGGGGAAAAGTGGCATTTCTGGGCTTTGCTTTTTCCCCTTGTTGGCAGGTAATCTGCAGTTAATCAAACTGACCCTCGCATCCATGACTGTCTCGAACAGAACAAGGTGGCTCTAAAGCAGCGTGACCTGTGCTGGAAGGGAAAAGACAGGGCTCAAATGCTGGCTTTCCTACCTCATCAATAGCATCGTGGAAGTGAGAATAAGGAATAAAATATTTGGAAAGAGAACCCCATTTGGTTTCATAGCACTCTACTCACAGACAAAAGGCACAATGAGAAAAACTGAATGTTGGCATCCCAATCTCAGCAACAAGATTGTATTTCTCTCCTGTTACCTCAGGAAGGATAATGGGACCTGTTTGGGGAACTACATCAATAGAAGAGACAGCAGGACTTGATTTTGACCTCTAGTTGGAAAGGTCTTGGAAAATAAACTTTGGAATTGGCAAGGGGAAAGCTTCCTTTTAATTTTTGCCAAATAGCATCTCGCAGCTGCCATTAGAGAGCTTCACTTGCCAAATGTGTGAACAGATTTGAACAGCCATAACCCATAAAGGATTTATGTAAAGTAATGATATTGACCAAGAACTACAAACACCTGTTTTCTTATCTCTCTTCTTAGGCTGAAGCACATGCTTTCTCCGTTGTCACAGACATTTTCAGCAGTGTATTAGAGGAAATGTGCAGTTCCCTTCCTAGCATACAACCCCTGTTCCTTTCAGGAGTAATCTGGGTTCAAAGGTCTAATTCGTGAAATGTTTCTTTCCATTGACATATGCACATAAAGGAGTTACACACTGGAAACAGTGTCAGGAGATCTATAAGAAGCAACCACAAAACTAATCATTTTTCACACAAAAGATGCATGTGGGATTTAAAGTAATGTAAAAACTTCAAAACTGTTTTTATTTCTTCAGACAGTGCCCCAAACTTCATCAAATCTCAACTGCATCAACAGTGCTAACAAAACCCTCATCATGCTGTTTTAACCTGTATGTTTTTACACTGTTGTGAAAAGAAAATAGCCTCAGTTATATTTTCCTTACTTTCTCTGCACATTTAAGCACTTACCTAAACTGTATTTATAAAGATGAAAAAGATATTTTCTTTTTTAGTTTGCATTTTTTTCTTAAAACCCATAAAAAAAAAAGTAGGCTGCAATTTTCAGAGAGTAAAAAGAAATTAAATTTACTTGTAAGAAAACTGACTAATTTCCCTGAGGATTCTAGAATCTATCTACAGTATTTCTACATCCATTTTACAGCCACTCACATGGCTATGAAATTCTTGAGGAACTTTAAAATCTAAAGCATTAATTACCTATATGAAAATGAGACTATTAACACACACATCTTTACACTTGCTTTGGAACTGCACAACCAAATAAAAACTTACTATAATTTAATCAGGAAGAAATAGGCATACAAACACAAAATGCATTTTTTAGATGTGGCTATTCAAATAAAAGAATAAGAAGTCTTCATATTCTTCATTTTGGGGAAGGGAAGTAGAAGGAAATCAGTAGAAATGCCAGAAAATGATGACTATTGGCTGGCGGAGTCCAGCCAGCTGGGTGCTGACCACCTGTACCTTTGGTTAGTGTCTACATGAAACAACCTATCCTTTCTCAAATCAAGAAGCTATTCATACAGCTATTGAGCCAACGGACTTTCAGCCCTAGGGTTTCAGTGATTGCCCTAAGGTTTCTCACAGCAATGTCCACAGGTTTTACACAACTTCTCTGACAATCAGCAAGCATGGTCTTGTTTTCCTCATTTTAAGCACAGGAGAAAAAAAAGAGCAGAACAATTTGACTCTACTTCTTTGTATGAATGAACAAATTTGACTGTTCATCTAATACAATGTATTGTTGTGAGCAATAGCTGTAGCATATGATGCAGTGGAAATTGTGGACTCACTACAAAATGGACAATTACTTGACAATTTCCTCTTAAGACTTTCCAAAATGCCCTGAAATATGAGAGTCTGTGTATCCTTTAACATAGCTTCTATGATGAATACATTGTACTTTGGAACATATGTTGATTTTGCAATTTCCTTCTTCAGCTTTTAAACTGAGGAAGAAGATGGCTTGATGTCAAAGGCTTGAGTTGGGATTAGAAGAAACAACTCCCTAATATCTTAATTAGCTATTGAGAAAGGACCACTTCAGGCAACTCCCCACCTACTGCCCAGTGTTACACAAGACGTCACCAACAAGAATGTTCTTTCAGGCAGAAGAGAAAAGTTTTAATGTGATGGAGATTTGCTGACTGATGCCATCACCACTGTAGGAGCCCACAGTGAATTTAGTGCAATGCTGTGTGACCACTTTGTGAGCATGAGATGCATTGCTGCAGCCATCTGCTGTTAGAAGTTCTGCTGGTGTAGTAGAGAGACTGACATGTTAGATGATGTAGAAATCATCTACACTAAGTAGAGATCTTAAAATATTTGTTGGTACTGATCTCTGCTGCATTCCTCAGGATTAGGCTAGTTGAAAATACAGTTGTGGTGGTGGTGTTTGTTGTTTATTTTTACTTTCCTCTTTTAATAAGGCTGTTTTCTTTTCCCTTAATACTTGCTGAATTATGCTTACAATAGGGCTTATAGCAAGATCGTGGCATTAATGGTATTTATCTCTTCCCATAATATTGCACTTGTGTTAGCCAGCTTTTAAGGTTTCTTATGTTTTAATGAAGTTATTAAAGTGAATGCTCTGACTGCATAATTTATGAGCATTCACTTGGTCTTCAAAGAGCTGGTCTCTGAATAATTTTTAATTTCTCAATAATTTTCTAAGATAGTCAACCAAGCCTTTTGAATTTGAATGCAATCTTTCAAATGGTAGAAAACTAGCTGTATTTCCACTATAGAACCATTTGGTCCCCAGAGATGGTTCAGACAGAATATTTACTTGGCAGATACAAAGGGATGCTGTGTAATTTCTATTTATAAATCATAAATATTGAGATTACCTTCCACACGTAATGGGCCCGATTAAGGGCTGCTTTCTTTTCACAACTATATCTGCAGCTTTCTGCAGAAGGAAGAGCATGTGGATCCAATGACAATCCTCTTCTCCTTGCAGTTCTTTCTAAGCATTAATTTGCACTAAATAGTACAATTTAGGGTCTGCTATAGTATCTGTTACTTGGCAACAGTTCCTAAGGCAATACCTGAGCCCATGTCAGCTAGGGCATCGACTCCCCATTGAAACTGGGGAGTGTGAGAGGCAACAGTGCTGAGGACGTAAGGGGAGGGTGTATGGCTTGCTTCTAGGATACATTCCTGGTAAATATATTCACTAAAAGCTAAGCATACTAAAAAAACACAAAGAGAACAAAAGCACATTAACTTTCAAAGATTTTTAGAAGGAATAAACCATACTGAAATTAAAACTGAAAAGATGACAGGATGTGTTAAGGCTTACACTTATCAGCTACTAAAAGGTGACTTCTTGATACAAACCAGTATTTTCAATGTAATACACAGAGCCACTGAAGTTCTTAAAAAGCCCAAATCAAAACCAAAATAAGGCACTTAAGCCGAAGGGCCTGAGCGGCCAAACACCTTATAACAACAGTCTGTTTAGGAGCCAGCCCCAGCCACAACAAAAGGTTTAGAGGGAAAACGCTTTTCAATGTATACAGGTAATTTATTTCAATGATTGGCTTAGTCAAAGCAGGGAGAGCTGATGGAAGTTGAAATTAAAGTTTTCATTTTATGTTAGGAATAAAACTTAATACAAATGGAGGGTATGACTAAATACATGAAAATCTATGGAACTACCTGCACAAATGTGTGTATGTATTTGAAATTTTCCTATGTAGTAAAAAGAAGCACCATATTTACCACACAGACCACATTTAGCTACTAGTCAAGTGCACTGAGGGTTACACAACCAATTTTGCCTTAAAAAATAAGTTAAAATTACAACTGCAAATAAGATTAAAATGTATTTAGAGTATAGTTTCATACTTATTTAAATCTGTATATGAAATCAGTATTACTTTGATTTAAATCAATATCTCACAGGGGAGCTGCAGATAATTCCTGTCCTTTTCTCGAGCAGAAGGGATCATAAACCTAATGAAACACCATAACTAACAGACAACCGTTGTGAACTGAATGGCATTGGTGAGCTGCATGGTGCCCTTACCAAGGAATTAGCTGTATTATATCTCTAAGGACTGTTTGGGGGAGATTAAACCATAAACTGGTTTTGAAATCTTCCAATTCTGCAAATCACCTAAGTGGAATTAAAATGGAACAAAACCAATGGAGTGACTTGGGAGTCTAAGTTCCCTGTAAGACCTAAGCTTCTAAGTCTCACAGACATTTTGGGTGAAGAATGTTTACAAAGCCATCCAGGCCCACCATGTTCAGATAAACAAAAATAATTGCTTTATATCGTAAATTCCAACACATCACCTTCCAGATGTCAGATTCATTAACAATGCATTTGAATATAATTTAAATAATTACAGAGCTATTTTAGAATATGTGTAATTGATTGCCAGAGGCCCTTGCTCACCAGAAGTAATAATATCCACTTGTTGCAGTGACTTGATGAGCTCAGGCTAAATAGTTTCAGTGTTTGAGCCAACGTTTGCTCTAGTCACAGTCTGATGTTGAAATTAGGTTTAAGACCTGGGAGTTTATTGCTCAGATGGGTGATATGGTTTTGGTACAGTAAGTCTAATGAATTTGATGATTAGTTTGTTGTCTTTTATTGTCTGTTTCCAAAGTAATTTATGCTTGGATTTTGATTGCTAATGAAATTTATGGAAAATGCTTGCGATAAATGCTTTTATAAAGTTGTTGTTTGTTTTTTTGTTTTTAAATGGCTGTAGTAACCATAAAGTATGATATAGATGCTGACTAGGATGATTAAGGTTTACCACCTGAGGCACTGTAAAAATGCTAGGAAAGGTAGTGCTCTTAATCTACTTTGATCTCTCTTGCTTTTGGTAACAGGGCTCTCTATCTGCATAGCATAAATATACACGTTNGCTCCTTCTCTCTGTGAGGCAGGCAAACTTCACAGTGGCATAAAGGATGGGTGCAAGAGAAAAGCAGAACCCTTTACAAATGTCTGATTCTGCTTTTCCAGCATCTTCTCAGAAATAGGAAAGAATAACCAAAAGATATATCCCAAACTCAAAACAACAACAAAAGGTATTTTTTGCCTATTTTTGACAAACTGCTAAGATTTTTCCCCCATCTGTGTCAGCTACAGCATATTTACGTCTTATTAATAGTACTGTTGAATATACAGGTACCATTCAGTTTGAGTTCACATTTGATTGTTAACCTTTGCCCGTCTCCACTGTCATGTAAAACTTTCAGTTTTACAATATGAAAAGCCATTTTAGTATCTAGAGAAAGTAACCAAACTAGGGGGAAATATTTGCTAATTGAGATAAAATCCTGTCACCTTTGTTAGCACTTAGAGAGTAGGTATTATTTACTGTGAATAATGCAACAGAATCTCAGCTTGATTTCCAAAGTTGTTTCTGCATAATTTATTTAAAAGATAAATTCCCTAATGAAAGATACTGGATCTACTGTAAATCAACATTATTTCATCTATAATTACTGCCTCAGGAATGCCACACTAACTGCCACTTATCACTGTCAGTGACTTTTGAATTCCTGCTACAACTATGGTATCCCATTGGGTTTGTTTGTCTCCAAGAGAACATGATGTTTCAGGTTTGGCATGGCCCTAAAAAAGAACAAACCCTCTCTTTCTCTAGAAATATAAATGTCCCCTATGTGCCTCAGAACATAGAAAAAATTAAGTTCATTCATTTCCTCATGGTTATTTCCAACATATTTTCCATCTGAAGTTTGTAGAAGCTCTTCAGTTCATCAGTGCTTCCTCTGCCCCTCTCTTTCATTTCTTATAAGCTGAGTACCCATTATCTATCACATTTCTCACAATGTTTGGGAAAGAATATAGATGCTCTGGCTGTCAGAGTTAACCCTCAGTCAAAAATCCCCATGCTTTGTCATTATGAGAATCTAATCTGTCATTAGAAAACCATTAGGAGTAAATGTGCTTGTGAACATAAAATTGCAATTTGTTCATGATGAGTATTAGGGAAACTATTAGTGGTGTGTCCTAATTGAGTGTTCATTGTGGACAAGAAAAGGCTAAATTTTATTGAGTAATGACTACAACAACACTTGTATGTCCTTTACTTTTATGTCTGTTGCTGTGCAGTTGATGACTTTAGATGCAAATAAAACAAAACCCAAAAAATAAATGGTTATTGATAGAAGACTTTGTTTCCCCTCAGTATGGGAAGGTCCTCCAGTTATTATTAATCAAGAGTGGTAAATAAAACGGTTGCTTTTAATAAGTTCCCATTTCTGTTTATTTTGCATATAGCCATTACCTTGTGCTAGGACTATACAAAAATAAGAGAAAAACACTTCTTTTCTTGTCACTTGGTAAATCGAAATGAGCAATTACATCATCTGTGCATTAGTGGCACCTGTAAAAGTTTTTGGTCCTAGAACTGTGCTGGAAATAGCCTCATTCTCAATGACGGGCAGCAACTGTTTCTTCTAAACAGAAGGCATACAAACTAAAATTCTCCTGGAAAGACCTCACCTTATAAAGCATCTTGTTATTTAATTTGGTCTCAGCTAATTGGCAATTTAGACAGTAATTTGTCTCCAAATTCCAGACGCAGCACAGAAGAGAAACCTACAGAGAGCTGCACCAGGTTGCTGGGATGCACCCAGGTGCCACGTGTGCTGACTGCAGCATCCCTCAGAGGTGGCACACACTCTGTCACACAGGGTGTGCACAGCCCCACCCCATGGAA
Organism: Chaetops frenatus; assembly: GCA_013400775.1. Classification (NCBI taxonomy): domain Eukaryota; kingdom Metazoa; phylum Chordata; class Aves; order Passeriformes; family Picathartidae; genus Chaetops; species Chaetops frenatus. The sequence continues at coordinate 41,850 of VZTR01011346.1, forward strand.
AGGCCACCAGGACTGTTTGCAGGTACTGAGCACGTTGGATGTATCAGCCTCACCGCTTACCACACGTGCAACACTGTCATTTTGATTTCTGGTGTGCATGCAAATACAGAGCACCTCTAACGCTGCACATGTAAGCAATCACACCTGAGCCCTTCAAATGCAGAAACAATCTTCCTAGTACCTTGAACAGCAGGCAGCATGGCAACCTGTGGCGAGTTCCTCTATTACCTATTATCTGCAACATTGCAGTGAAATGTTCACATTTTGTGAGATTAAACAGACAATAGGAATTGTAGTCAGATTTTTTTCTCTTGCCTGATTAATCTGTATTTATCTCTAGGCAACAGAAGAGAAGGAAAGCACAGTGAGCTTGCACTGTCATCTGATTGTATAACAATTCAGACTTGTCTTGGAGTGGAATGCAATGTATTGTGATTTTTTTTTCTTAAGCTAGAATTAGTTCTGATATACTCAATCATGCCCTCACTTTCAAGAAAACACAAACCACATCTTTCAGATGTGGAGCAAGAACCCTTGCCTTCTCAGCCAAGAGATCTCCAACAGAAAACTAGTTGATTTTCTGCCTTTACAAGCCTGCAAAATCTTCAAGCAGATTTTCACACACATACCTGATAGCCCACCGACATCCATCTTCTTCAGGTTCTTTGCCTCCAGAATGACGACAGTCAGTTTGCCAGCAGTAGGTACATAACGGAGGGAGAAGCAGATATCACCCAGCTTTTCTTGCTGTGAAAGCAAACAAGACATAATGCTTTACTTTAACCATTTTTTTCAGCTTTTTAAAAATGCAGTTTTGAAAGCCCCACAGAAAATTAGCAGGATTACATCTCTGTCTCGTACTGCTAAAGAAAACATTCAAATGAACTATATTGAGAAAACTACCACAAATTGTCCAGATTAAATCCTTGATAACCTCAAGCATGTTGCAGCAACTATCCTGTATAGAACCAAATGACAAGATATGTGCTGGCCACAAAGTAAGTGATACTTCTCACAATTTCACCCCTGACAATAGGGGTCCCACAAATACTGTTTGCTCTTTAAACTAAGGCAGGATTTTTTTGTTTTCTCTGGGCTGCATTTCAGTGGAAATCAATTAAGAAACACACACACACAGTTACTAGGCTGTTTCCTGTGAAACAGTAACACAGATCTTTGTCATCACACTTTTTCATAAAAGAAGAAAGTATAAAAAACACACAAAGTACAAAATATTCAATCCCTTTTCACATAAGGAATAGCTGGAAGGATTTGGTTTTGCCTTCCAGCCCATCATCTGAGATCCTGCCAAATGCAGCCTTTTGCTATTTATCACTTAATATTTTCCTAAGAGTCCTGACAAAGAGGGAAAGGCTGAATGATGTTCAGAATTACAGGAACTTTGTTTTAAAAGGATGAGTAAGTGACAGAAACTTGCAGATGAGAGAGGGAGGACTGTGCTTAGAAATTATGAGTTAGATGATCCAAGCTGCTTTCCTCATTTCCTTCAAGGCCCAAGGTATCTCTAGGGGGGCTAACAAGGATGTTTTTGAGACAAGGATAAGCTTACACTGAACAGACCAACAAAGAATTTCAGAGAGCCATGCTTCTCTTTCAAAGGCATTAGTTCTTACGGCAAATGTCTACTTCCACAATTTATTCTGACAGTAGAGTATTAAGTACATTTCTATGATCATATCTCTTTGGTTCCAGTGTTTTCTTATACGCTACTGAGAGCAACTTGCTCATGGATGTAGTGGATATTTCCTACAGAATAGAGAGTCCATATGTGTCACCCTGTTTTTGAAAGCCTTCTGAAAAGTTTATATTCTCGAGTCAGATTTTTTCACACATTG
>VZTR01011347.1:19520-45195 GCA_013400775.1 Chaetops frenatus
AAAATTAAAAAAAAAAATAAAAGAAAGGCACATCTTAAAAGGGAAGCAATGAGCAGAAACTGACCTTTCTGTGAGCAAGCAGATGAGAGAAGGTATTTGGTTAATCCCATCTGTCGCTGATTGGTCAGACAGAACCGTGTTGAAAATGTCTCCATCTGGGCTAATCTGCTCTCAGTTGGATGAGCTGAGGCCTTCAGAGTTAACCTGACATTTAACAATAATTACCCTTTCGGATGACCCCAGCCCAATCTCCTGCTCTCTTAGAAATCTCTCTTTTTTTGTGTGTGCTCCCAAACCCCTTGACTCCCATGTTAGAGATAGCTGAAAAGTGATGATACGATAATGAGATATGCTGTACAAACACACACACACACACACACTTGTGCCAGACCACATCCAGAGGTGCCCTGTGTCCCCAACACTCCTGCATCATTTATCAGATTCCTGTGGCATATAGGAGGGGGAGATATATTAAAAATCAAGGCGGGGATAATTTCCCAAATTAAAGAGTAGTCATGCTCGCTTGCTAACCTTTGTGTGGAAGCTCTAAGTTTCTTTCTGGCAGTTGGAAGTCTCTTATCTGTGGTGAGGAGAAATGGTGCATGGAAATAGGTTCAGATAGAAAAGCAGAGTTCAGAGGTCACAAAGGCTAACTGTAGATGAAATGTGGCTATTTCTTTTTACCTGAGGCTGGCTTCATCTTTCCTCTGAAAGGTCATTGCGATAAAACAAAAACACATCTCAGGAGAGGAATCATTTATCTCTGGTCAGGTTCTCCCTTCTAGTCTTGTACTTTATTTATTTTTCTCATCTTTGGACCACATTTCTTCCAAAGTCACCTCCTTCCAAGCATTCTCCTTCCACTGAAGTCCAGTGAGTTTTGAGTATTGGAAGAAGATTGGGTTTGTTGTACTTATTGTCTCTGCTTTTACTTGGAAATCACGTCCAGAGACTTGGATGATTCCCCAAATCACTTTAATCTGTTGGTGATGAGCTGAAAAGTTTGAGAAAATAGCTATACTAATGGAAAAAGAACAAGACAAGTCTATATGATAGGAAGCTCATTTCCAGGGCCTGATTTATTTCATATCTCTGCTCTGACCATACATAAATCTTGTCTCTACCTCAGTTTCTTTATTTGTCCAACTAAAATTATAATAGTCATTTCACAAAAGTGCTATGAGATTAAATTTAAATCACCTTGAAATTCTTAAATAGAAGACAATTAAGAAGAACTATATATTTATACATGGTATATCCTCTTACATCTTGGGTTGGATCCAATAACCAGCCTTAATTACAGTAATTATGCCTCTGGTCACAGCCAGAAGCTAGGAGTGAAGTGAAGAAATCAGGAAAAAATGTTTAATCAATGCCCTAAGAAAAACTTCTTTGTAAAAGTCTTGTTTTCTCAATTTCTAAACAGTTATCAGTTGTAATTTCAGATGCAAGTTTACGTCTCCACTTTGGACCAGCAAACAACAAGGATTTTCCCAGTTATTCACTGCATAGTTCTTTGCCTAAAGTCCATATCTTACGAGTCTGGATCCCTCAAAATTTATGGGCAAACTTCCTTTGACTGCAGAACTGCTGAGAATTACCTGACCTGGATTTGTAGTCCAATTCTGAATATTTTCATGATCCAAGCAAACAGTCCATTTCACTGAACAATGTTCAAACTGTTGTCACTTGGCAAAATCTCTTCTTTTGCTTTTGCCAACCAAGCAAACTGTGGCTGTTTCCTTGCCTCACACCCTGTGGTGACTAAGGTGACATATGGAGGAGCTCAGGTTCAATCTGAGGTTTTAGCAACTTATGCATGTGATAGTTTCAGTACTTTTCTGGAGTCTCCAGATTAATTTAGGTGTGACATCATCTTTGTTTTTTTAAACTTTGTTGCAGCCTGTTGCCTTTCCACAGGTATTCAGAAGGATATGCAGAGTGGAATTCTTCCCTTGTGAGTAACTCAATAGGAATAGTAATTTCTATTCTATTTTCCCCCTTTCATTTCAAAATAAAGTGTAGGTCCTGGACCGTTGTTCCCTGAAATCAGACGTAGATTTTCTCTTCATATGTGAAAAAATAATTCCTTTGGTGGAGTTCTGATTATTCTCTCAGCCCTTCATATATTTATTTAGATCAAAGTGTGCTTAAATTTTTGGAGAAAAGGTAAAAATTTTCCTGTATCAAGAGGGTCTCTAAAAAAACAAATTAAAAAATTCCTGCAATTCTTCTAGGTTATGATGCTGTCTTTTCCAGCAGCCTGGGCTACAAGCTTTCCAGGTCTATTTCAGAAAGGATGGCAGCTTTTTTAAAGTCTTTCTTTGCTTCTTCCTGGTTGCAACTGCTGCTGATTTTATGCCCCTTGATATGTTCAGGTAGGACACTGGCTGCAGCCTTGGCCTTCACGTTGTTATAATCAAAGGTGGACTTACTATGGAAGAGATGGTGCTTGAGGTAAGAGGTCTGAAACAACCTGACATGTGGCCATCCACTCAACTGTAAATTTGCTTATTTGCCCTACAAAGTAGTTCAAATAATACCTGACCAATGTTTTTCTACTCTTATGCTCAGGACCAACAGCCAATTAATTCTGTGGTGGATGATTATAAAGTTAAAATGCTGAAGTCTTGGTTATGTACAGAAGCATTTGAGAAGAAGTTTAATTTGTTTTCCCTAGGCTGAAAAAAATGACTAACTAATCCATTATTGCTGAAATTGATATTCATATTGATTATGGGGTCATTAACAGATGCCAAAGTTTTTCTACAGTGATCTGAAAGTACGCAACCTAATTTTCTACTAGATATTATTCATCTGTAAAGAAAAGCAGTCGGTAGTGTGCTTAAGCTATAGTAAATTTTTGTTTAAGTGGTCTCATCTGTATCTGACCCACCAGATCTTCTCTTTATAGGAAAAAGCAAATATTCTTCAATAATAAGTGTTTGGTGAGACCAGTCTCAGCACCACCAGATCCTATTTAAGGTATGTTCATTTGGATTTCTGTGCTTTATGTACCTGTCCTTTAAGCTATCTTTGGAGGATGTCCTTAATTATTGCACAGTGGAAAATACACACTCAGAGGCCCATAGACACTGAATACACAAGTAGTTTCTCTTCCGTATCCATATATGCTTTATGCCCTGAATAAACCAATGAAGGGAATGAGGTGAAAAGTTTTGCTCCATCTAAGAAAGAAGAACACAATTTTGCCCTTTGAGCTTCAAGGATAAAGTTGTCTGTCTTATTCTCAGTGAGTGACACAGTTTGGAAGGTACCCTCAGCTGGACGGGGGAGCTGCTAACCCAGCAAGGGTGCTGAGGGGTTATCCAGACCAAATATGTAATACTCATTCCTTACAGCAACAGAAGCTCATCAGGGTTTATTTTAGTTAGGTCATGTCAGTGTTGGCTTTTATTGATTCACATGATTCTCACATCTGAAATAGAACTATAATATCAGCAATACGTACTGGTGGATTAAGTGTTTACCTCTTTGTTGTACAGGAGCTATATCCCCTGACAGTGTAATTGAACCAATGTTTTGCTTCAGCTGATTTCCATCCACAAACTGTTTTGGAGTTCAGAGAAGAGATCACCTTAAACCATTGCATTCTCCACTTTCACAGTCAATTAGTGATGGTTGCCAATATGGAGGAGGGCAGGGGATATGGGCTGCCCTTGAGAAAATGTCATACTATGCTGATGTCATAAAATAATAATACTACATACTAGGCGTCATTACTTTTGCTAGTACATAAAGGCAGCCAAGCACCAGAGCTACTTGGCTGTGTACTCTTCACACAGGCTGGGTCAGGTAAAACTGTGCTGCTGGAAGTGCAAGGGGAACAGCCTGTGCCTTTTGGACAGAGTGGAATTCTATACCACAAGGTTAGAGTTTACAGCACCACTCTTCCTATTATCCAGTCCCGATTGCCACCCTGTGTAAATTGGCCCAGCTGCTTGGAAATCAAGAGTTGTGTGGGCCCATGGTGTTTTGCCTTTTTATGCCCTGGGAGAATTTGGCCAACCACTCCTCAGTACGTCATTCAAACGTGGCTATATATACACCCCTTAATGGCCTATTGAGTTACTCTGAGCCTGATAACAGCCTCTGTATTTACAGACCCTTAGGAAAATCTGCCTGATGATCATGCAGGCAACAATTAAGCCCAGTAATACTCAGGCAGACAGAACCATGAACATAAAATTCTCCATACAGAATTTTCTAGGTAGGATAAAACACATGAACTGCAGGTTGGCCTTTGCCTCTGTGCTATTTTTTTTCTGTAACATGATCAAACCAATTAGCTTGATCACACTCTGACACCTATCAAACTGCAAAGGGGAAATACATATTTTTGGTAAAGGCAAAGAACTGTCTGTACCTAGACAGATGGTAAACGTGTATCAGTTTCTTCCCTCTCCTTTTTAGCTAGTTTTTTTTTTCCCTTTTGGTTTAAGTCACCCAGACCTTGTCTTTTCAGTAATGTCATAATCAGCAAGCTGAAGGCAAGGCTGCTGATAATTGTTCTTTATGTTGCTCTCTGTTTAGTATCTGATTCAATACATCTGCGTGGACACCATTCCATCACCTTCTTAGTAACAGAGGTGAAAAAAATCAATGGCAATCAGATTACCTTTTTAACAGAAAGGCTAAAGGGCCAGGGTGTTAAGTTCACAGTGCATCACCTTTCATTTAAAACATCTCACTTCTGGGGGTTCTGTTTTATTTTTTTATTATTTACCCTTTATTATTATTTATAGCAGCAAGGGTTCCTCAGTATACCTTGATATAATTGCATTGGTCTCCCCTCAGTCACACTGGACAGCTGGGGCAGCTTTTCTGCAGGGTGTTGGTTTTGATAAGACAACTCTGTCTCCAAGTCTTTGTTTCACGTGTAGTTCATAACAAAATCCAGGAAAGCCTGAACCTCTTGTATAATTGCATGTTGGGATTTTTACAGTTCACCCTCTCCTTTACCCCTTGTTCCCTGGGACAGACTAAAAGGAACAGTGTGACTTACAAAATGTGCTGTGTAGACTGACTACAGCACCAGCTGCTTTTGAAGAAATTTAGGGATTTTTAGCAATCACAAAGAACAAAGAAAATTGGTGTTAGTAGCTTGTGATTCCCTGAGAATCCTAGTTTTAGAAATCTGGATTAATGATTCACTCTGATTTTTTGAAGTTCGTAAACTTCCTATGTCTCTTTTAAATTACTAAGAATATTTACAAGCACCTTCTTCTGACCAGATTTAGTTTGCATGATTATCTTATGATTTCTTATATTTCCACTCAGTTATGTCTCCCTCTGTATCTCCAAGTCCTTTCTTACTGGTTCCAGTAAATATGGGTGAGTTCTGTATCTGAATCAGTCATGTCTCTGCCATGGGTAGAACAATTCCCATTCATTTGCTGGATAAAATTGCTGGAATCCTTTCTGAGGAATATAGTGCAGCACAAACTTTATTAATCAGGCTGGGATATCACAATTTGATATCATAAATATGAATGAGCAGGGAGTGTCTCTTACAGAGAGCTTGTCATCTTTATAACTTCTATATGAGCCATTCTCATCAGCCAAGGGACAGTTGAGAGTGGGTTGGAGTTAGGATTTTCAATGATACTGACTTTTCTGTAGTTTGAATAACAAAACAAGTGGTTTGTATATGTTATCTCATCTTTCTTCCAAAGCCAAAGTTGTGCTTAGGCAGGTACTTTGTGCACATCAGCTGACAAAGAGTTATGTCCAGCAAATCCCCAAGGGAAAACAACAGGCAGGATAAAAAGAAGTGGATGATTGATTAAGTTCAACAGGGTCTTTATTTTTCATTCCTTGGAAAATGTTCAAGAATCTTTTAGCTTGAATTCCAGGTCGAATTACAGGTAACTGTTAGAGACCTCTTCATCACTAATTCCTGCAGATAGAGTAATTTCAATTAAGTGTTGCAGAATTTAGTAATGATTTTAAGTAGTGGAATAAAACTACTTTAAGTAATGGTAAATTTTTTATGTGTTTTCTCCTCTTTTATTTGTGTTATGGCTATCAAAAGTATAATTTTGACAATGAATTAAAGCCAACCTCATATCTAACAGGTGGCAATCAAAATGCAGTTGTTTCTTTTTAAGAAAAGATGCAAAAGGAAAGTAATTCAAAACTAGGTGGGATGAAGTGTTTGTTTCTGCCAGTCGTGTAAGTCTGCAAACCACATAGAAGACCTTTCGTCAAATTAACATATATCAAAAATAGTAGGGGAAATATGGATTAATCAGACATTCAGAAGTGATGAGTGACTTGAAACTGAGTGCAGGCAAACATCTCCCCTCTGTGATCCCAAGACAGTGGTGTTTATTGGGTCCCAGCTCCAATTTCCCTTGTATTTTTCCAGTTGTGAATTTTGAAGGCCTGAGATATGTTCCCTACCAGAGACAAACATGCTGCATCAAGGTCATGAGGAGGAAAAACTTTAACCTGGCAAAGAACTTGTACCCAAACAGTTTCAGCACTCAACTCCTCAAGCAGACAGCAGAGAATTTACAGCCCCAGCCCGCTCCAACCTCTCCATAATTATATATGCAACCCTACACCTCTGATAATTACCAGGCAGGCAAGAAGTTACCCTCTGGCCCCACATAAGGTGGTCTATTTTGTACCTGGAGTTTACCAGTGGAAAACATGCCCTTGGTGAGATTTCAGGTTGTGCTGCTGCATAAGGCCCACGCCTGGTTTGAGTGTAGCACAAGGAAAGCAGGGAGGGGAAGACAGTAAGAGGGAATCCAGGTAAAAGAAAGAAAAGCTGTGATCCTGCAAAGCAGGATTCATGTGGCTACACAGAGCTTCTGGTGCTGTGAAGGGTCAGGATCTCAGCTCGGGTGAATGGGAGGGACAGTGATCATCTGCAGTGTAAACCAGAATAACTCCTCACAAGATTCTTAGCACGTTACATGGTGCTTTTGCAACTGGTATAGAATTTCACACCTGGGGCACACATTATCCAGCATCGAAAGACAAGACCCAGGTGTTTAGCACAGATCTATAGAGACTGCAAAATCAAACCTTGCACATTTTCTTTGCTCAGTTCATAGAAGAAGGTGCCTTGTGAAGCACTGGTCATTTTTGGGGACCTGTGGAGAAACACAGGGTGAATACAGTCTGCCCTTTACCCTTCCTCAACACAATCTTTCAGAGACAGAGTTGGTTTCTCTATCAATGAAGCTCTGAAACAAACTCAGGATTGCTGATGTAGAAAGCAGCACAGTCCATAGGAGTCTGAGCTTCTGGATCAGGGAACCAGACCCTCTAGAGGCCCTACACACCTTGTGCCAAAAGTCTGGAACAAAAGGACAGGTTTCTGTGGGAAATCTGTCTCTTCCCATGCTTCACACTTGCTAAGATGCAGCCTTACAATGGACAAGTGAAAAATGTGTGTATTTTACTAATTACGTAAACTACACCAACCTGGGGGAATTTGCAGGTGTGGGAAACTCGGTTCACAGGTGACTCTGAATACACCAGATGAGATATACTTAGGGCTGAAGGAAGTGGTAGATTTTTCTGCCTCTTGCTGTTATCCAGGGAGCTAGAAGCAAACACTCTTACAGTGAAAGGGTGATAGAAGCGTTTCTGCAGGAGCACAGTTAGAGCTGGATGAGGATTAGCTCAACAGGTTTGCAATTTCTCCAGGAAATCAGCTCTTGTAGACGGAGGATTTGTCTGTGGGACCTGGGTCTTCAAGCAGGGTGGCAGCCTGAGCTGTAGGGGTGTCTTCAGTGGGGCTGCTCAGAGAGCAAGGAAGGGACTTGGTGCCTTCCATGAAAATGTGTGTGCCAATATCACATTAAAATTGTATCTCGTGCTGGCTGAGTCTGAACTGTACATGCTGAGGAGATGTTCCCAGTGCTCCTGGCGTGGAGAGGGCTGCTGGAGCTGAGGGCTGCAGCACACTCCTGGATGTGTCTGGAGCTGGAGGAGCAGAGGGGCTGGGTACCCCTGTCACTGCCATAGCTGTCTCCAGCCTTGCTGCCCAGCCCAGCTCTGTCCTCACTTGCACAACAGCAATTTAGACCTTTGACCTAAGATTTAATTTATTATTGGGGACATATGTTTCTCATAACTATGGTTTCTGTCAGGACTCATGAGCATTAGGGGCTTTTTGTTGAGAATAATGGAAAATTCCCATGGAGCAAGGTTCCCCAGTGCTCTGCCATTAACTTAGCTCCATATATCTTCAAGGGTGTGGAGAGGGAGGGTTTTAAATATTTTTAAACAATTAATTTAAAAAGCTTTTTCTTCCCTTAATTTTTCTCATTACAACTTGATATTAAGTTAAATAGTTTCATGAAACATTCTTCTTCAAATTAAAATTAATGTGTTTCCATTTTTATAGCTAAGCAACAAATCTTTATATTTTTGGAGCTGAGAATATGCCAAAATCTATTTACTTGGAAAAAAAAAAAACCCACAAGCCAAAGTTAAAAACAGAAATGGGTTGGGGTAGTTTATATCTGAACCTTAACGCGAATTCAAGGATCTTGCAGGCTGAAGCTTAAAGATTGCTGTGTCTGATTCCACCAGGGATCTCTGCCAGGATGAAAGAGGAAGAAAAATTAAGAGATTTAAGCTTTTACTCCAGTAAAGCGTGATTTTTCTGTGGCATTTCAGTAGTCAATGATGATGTGCAAGGCAGAAAACCAGAAAAACTGTATCATTTGCAGATTTAATGCAACAGACAGTTAACTAGAATCGTAGAAGATGCATTATGGTCAAAAAGGAGATGGAAGCTACTCTTAATTACTTTTCTGATCTCAGGGGTATTTCAATAACTGTTTTAAACCTTGTTTCATATGTCAACCTGGGTATTACGTGTTTCAAACTGGGCTAGTAAGTCACTAAAGGTAATGAGGACTGCATGGCGTGATGTGAGCCACGGTCCCACAGAAGCCTAATGACACTAGATTTAATTGGAAGGTGTAGTTGGTGAACCAATAAAATCCCCAAAACCAAAAGCAGCAATATGGGACCTGAGGTTCTGCCCAAAAGTAATTGCTCAAGGGTGTAAAGCATTGCAGAGAAAAGCCAAAGTCATATTAGAGCAGACAGAAATCAGTTCACTTGCTTTCTTGTTTGCTATTCTATGCATTTAAGAGATTAGATTAATAACAGGCTGAGATGACTCTGTGGTGTCTGGGCTAATCTTTAAATGTGTTGTGGCAGAGTAGGACTGCATCTCAATGTGGGTTTTGTCTTATGTGATGGAAAAGTTCACAAAGTCTGGAAAGCCACAAAACCAGCACTGGGATTTATTCAGTGTCAAAAATATGATGCTTCCCAACATCCTTGTAATGGTTACTGTGTACTTGATTTTGCTTACGGCACTTTTCAACAGGTACCTTTGCTGCAAGATAGAGGAGCTCCATGGAGTTTAACAAAAATGTGTTCCTAAAACGTTCTGCCTTGGCCACGCTTGGTTTGCCACTGTCTCAGACCCCAAGTGCCCTTGGAGGGTGTGTGCTACCCTTATCAAAGAGAATGCCTTCTTTGGAATGGGGGATTGTCTGCCCACACCTGTTTGACACAGAGAGCCAGGCACACAGACTTGTCTGGCTGGAGACTGAAAAGCAGCTTCAGGGTAGACCCATAGCAAAGTTTGCAGCATATGGTTTATGTTTTCCATGCATTTCTGTTTATAAAGTGCTTTTAAAAACCACTGCCTTCTGTATTTGTACCACTTGTTTTTTCTGGATACTGATTTTGTCTTTTGCTTCTTCCTTCAGCTCATTTCTGGGGGAAAAAACCTCTAAACTGTATTAAAAAGTTATTCTAACAAAATGTAGTGTGGGAAGTGCTTTGAGATCATGTAATGAAAGATCCCATGGAGTGCGCGTCTTTGAGGAGATGTTTAGCTTGCCCATTAGCTTGTGGCTGTCAGGTTTTTTGGTGGAAACATTGTTTGGTGATGTTTTTACTCAGAGGAGATATATAAAATAAAAAAAGATATATTTAGATCTAAAATTAGAAGACATAAACTCAAAACTTTTCTATTTGTATCTTTATATGATATATATGAGCACATTGAGACTTCTTCTGAGGAAGAAAAACATATTTATGACAGCATCCAAGTTGTCAGCTTCTTCACGTATTGGTGACAAGGCAGAAGATTTCAGCCTGATGGCAATGACTGAAAAAAGCCCGTGTAGGTCATGAGGATGAACACCTCAAGCTTGCACAAGTGTCCATCTCTTGCAGGGCTCCTGACAGCAGCCAGGGAGGCTCACAGGAGCACCACGACAGCGCCTGCTCCCTGGGCTCCAGAGCTCTCTCAAAGGCTCAGCACCGTGCTGAACAGCTCAATGTGTGAGAGGAATGATATTCCAGCGCTGAAAATCCAAACATTGTATTTGTTTGTGCTTCTGGTTACTTGTAGGTCCCCTAACAACCCCTGCGCGCGTGACTCCCAGGCTGCCATATTGCACAATGTGTTACTGGGGTGGGTCAGATTAGAGCTACGTTGCCAACCCTATTCCAGTAAGAGAGCTGGCATGAAGAAAAGATGACTGAATTAGTGGCCAATTGGGACATTTTCTGACCTACTCTTTAGGAACCAAGTCCTCTGAACTTTCCCATTATCCTTCGGCTTCATCCTTTTAATAGGGACCAAATCTCCATTAACAATTGAACACCAACAATAAGTGCCATCAGGAAAAGGAAATTCAATTTTAGTGGGGGATGACAGCCTTACCTTTTCGCGCTTAATTGGCCGTATTGTCTCCAAAAGTTAATTGGTTACTTAGTCCAGGTAGTTAGTAAAATGTTTAGCTGCGTCAAAAAGCCCAGGCTCCTACTGTTAATGGGGCATGAAATGGAATGTTTGATACTGCAAATAAAATCAGTGATATTCAAGGATGTTATGGTAGGTAATGCGTTGAAACTGCCATTTAATGGGTCCTGGAAGATTAGGGTAGTGTCAGCTGGAACCGCCCGGTCTCTTTTCTGACATTGTTAGTTGCCTCTTCATTTACTTAACGGCTGTCTGCACTGATTACATAGGCATAAAACTCCCTACAAAAAAACAACAGAGACACGCTCTATTAGCAGTCCAATTAGAACTATTTGCATATTACAGTTCATTTCTGCTTAAGTGAATCCCTAATACAACTTTAGGAAAAAAAAATTCTATTGTCATTTAAAAAAAAAAAAAAGAGAAAGAAAGGAAAAGCCTTAAAGGTGATATCTTCTCTACCTCTTCTGTCTCCCTGGGTAAATTTAGTAAAGGTCCATAAAAAATAAGAGGTGGTGGAGCAGTCCAAAGATAAGAGATTTCTGTTGGAGCCTTATATAACGATGACAACTTTTTGAAATATCAGGAAAATTGTGTCAACTTTTTTATGTGGCCATTGTGGAGTTTTTTCCTAGATTGCTTTCCGGTATGATTTTTTTGGGGGTTTTTTTTTCTAAGTTTTCTTTAAGATATCCAAAGGTAAATGCTAGATCAACCTTCACCTTGGGTTTCTTGAGCTAAATAGCTAATGTGTCTGAGAATGGATCTCAGGAGTAGCACACTTGATGCTGTGCAGTTCACCTACCCTATTAGCAAATGGTGGAAAATTATTCCTCCCCTTCTCCCAATCCTCTCCCACACCCTTAGAGGCTGGAGCTAATAGGGAAAGAATACAGCTCTCCGCTCCTCTTGAAAATACTTTTGTCTAAATTTAAACCTATTGTCAAATGGCATAGAATAGATGCCTTGGGACTGAACTGGAGCAGGTGAGAACAAATACATCCAGATTATCAGAAGTTCAGAAGAGCCATCTCCTGCAGGAAGTGAGGGAGACTTGGGATGACCTAATTGTGGCCTTCAATGTGACCTGAAGGGAGCCTGCAGGGAGAGAGACATTTTACAAGGGCATGTAGTAACAGGACAAGGGGGAATGGCTTCAAACTGAGAGTAGGTTTGCATTAGATATTGGGAATAAATCCTTTACTCTGAGAGTGCTGAGGCACTGGAGCAAGTCGCCCAGAGAATCTGTGAGTGGCCCATCCCTGGAAGCCTTCAAGGCCAGGTTGGACGGGGCTTGGAGCAAGGTGGGATAGTGGAATGTCCCAGGCCAGAGCAGGGGGTTAGAAAGTGATAAACTTTAAGGTCCCACCCATTCAATGTCTCTATGAAGTAAGAGAAGCTGGAACAGGTGGTGGATGTTTGCTGGAGGCCTCTCTTTACCCATCTGTAGAATGGGAAGTAGAATATCCCTATGGCCAAGTCACTGTGGGACTTCTGTTTAAGTGAGAGTTGTGCTTTGAGCTCTGCAGCTGCAGTGGCAGCAACTGTGCCCATACAAACAGCAAGAGAGCTGATGGTCATTGAAACAGAGCCCTCTAGGACTCTGAGGCCAAGGCTTCTTTAAAAGAATAACAATATTGCTAGTAAAAACCAAAGGAAATTATTTCTACTCTCCCTTTTAATTTCTACTTTTGCAGTAGTCTGCTGAGCCTGTAGTATTTAAAGGCCTCTTTTTAAGATGGTAATTACAATTTGTGCACATGCTTGCTCGTGAGGTGAGTAGGCTGTTTCTCCTGTGAAATAAAAATGCTGATTTTTTTTTTTTCCCATCTCTTTTGTTAGCATGTTTCCCGTGGCCCCACTCTCCTGGAAACCTGGGGGCTGACAACCAGCAAGAAGCTTCTCACCTGCCTCTTGGCTGGCTGGGATAGATCTCCAAGGGTCTCCAAGCCGGGCTGGCTGGGTGGAAAAGCTGAGCTGGTTGATTGGTACTTGGATTAGAGGCACCTACAGGAGCCCAGGGGAGATCTTTGATGTTCAAATGCTAATGTAAATACCGACAGAGTTATTTCCAAAGCTCGCACAGTTCAATTCCTTTTTACATGCAGACCTAATTTCACAGGTCAGCCAACCCACCTCCGCTATTATCTGGATTTAGCGATTAATAGAGGATTTCAGTAGTTGACTGTGACAAATAGTGACTAGGGAAGGGGGGTGGGGGGGGGAACTGTTCTAAAACAAGGAAGGTTTTTAACAGGTCGTTCTCCCCAAATCCATTATTTTTACTCTGACACACAAACAATTGCAAACAAGCCCAGAACCAAGAAAACCCCTCCATGCAAAGAGCGCAATACTCTGTTTCTCTCTCCTTCCACCCCTGCCTTGCCCATCAGAGGAGTCACAGTGTGCAATATGTATTGTTTTTATGCCCTGTTGGGTCCTTTGTATCCGGGCTCCTGCTTTATATCTAACACTCATTCACACTTAGCAGAGATGAGTATTGTCAGACAAAACTCTGGCACTCCAACTCCCGCTGCCTCCGGGGGCTGCCCAGCTCCAGAGGGTACAGCTGTGGGGGTACAGGCCCTCTGCCCCCACAAACACTCCCTGCCAAAAAAATGGCTTTCTGGAAGAGGGCTGCCTGCTAATAAAACAGACCTAAATCAGTAAGCGGTGAATAAGGATTGGGCAGTGCTTTCTGCTCTTGTTACTTGAATACACATTTTTCCACCCAGGCATTAAAAAGAAAAAAAAGCTCCAAGTTATTCTAAGGAGTAGTTTCTTGCACATGAGATGAATGAAAGAGAAAAGCAATACTCAGAGAATATTCATTTTCTTCCTTATATATATAAAAAAGGAATGGCAACCAGAATTGCCTTTTTAAATAAAACATCAGCCCAGGAATGCAAACTCTACTCTGTTTATATTCAACATCTACTCTGTCTTTTTTTTTTTCCTGGTTCAATGTCATGCCTAGTGGAATAGCAATTCACAGAAAACATGGGATAAATCATTAGTTCCAGTTTATTCTACTTTTATTTACAGCAAGGATTTCTTTACCACTGAACAGAATTGATTGCTGGTGAGGGACTATTTGATTATTAGTGTGGGACTACTTGGGCCCTGTGGTAGTCACTGAGGGAAGGTGGCTTTTTTGGGTGCAGAGGGATTGTGTAAAGGCTTGATCTGTGGTGTGGGAACACGTGCCTCTTTCTATGTGTTATTCTGCAGAGAACTCCAAATTCTGGAAATCGTTTTACCTTTTATTTCCATTAATTAATGTGAACTAGCAGAGGATTTGTTGATTTGAAAAAAAAAATGCATAGATTATTAGGTACTGCAAATAAAACCTACTTACTTACTTGTTAATCATAGTGGTGATTTTATTTTGCTTCTCTGTGAGTGAGAGGGGGGAGTCATGTTGCCAGTTGCATTTTGCATTTGTGATTAGATTTCCTTACCAGTCCTCCTGGGATTTCCAGCACTGAAACAGGAGAGATTTATTTACTTTTATTTGTGTGTTTTGTTTTTTGTTTGTTTGTTGGTTTGGGGTTTTTTTTTGTATTTTTTTTTTCCCAACAGTCCTACTCTAAAAAAATCCAAGTTTCGCCCTCAAAAAATTTGCCAGAGGCTTTCAAACTAAAAAAGTTACTTTTTGTTACCACATGGAAATTTGCATCGCAAACTGTGGTGAACTTTAGCTGCTGGCTGATGACCCGAGTGCCACGAGCCAAGAAACTGGCCTGGTAAAGGGAATACACGGGCTGAGAAGCTCCAGGGTCAGCTGGAGCCGGGAAATGCAGTGTCGCAGGAAAAACAATTTGCATGAATCCTGAAAAAATAAATGGGCTTATTGACATCTCCAGGCCCAAGTCAAATTCGGAGGGTGGGTCATTCTAGTCTGATTTTGTGCCTGTCTTTTAGGTAAAATCAGAGCTGTTTTGTTGTTTTGTTTGTGTAAACAAGAGTCATCTTTCTCCAGTCTTGGTTTGCCTGTGTGGGACCGGACTCCAGCCCTGGAGCCCTGGCTCTCAGCACCCTTGTCCTGAGCTGGCGTTCAGCAGCAGGATCACATTACTAATGAGTACATGTTTGAGCTCAATTAAAATAAATACATTTTACAAAACTCAGCCTAGTTTCAAATATTCAGGCAGCTGTCTCTGCCAGTCACCTGCCAGTTTATTGCTTCAAGTCCTTTCCTCTAACTTAAAATCCTCTTAGCCTCTGCCCAGGGACAAATGACTTTTGTTGTTCCTTTTTGTTTACTGCTTTGGCTGTACACACAACCCTTCTTGGAAATCGCTTCTTTCCCAAGTATGGTACTTTGGCACATGAAACCATTTTACTTTAAAAAAAACCAAACAACCAGCTCACAACATTTCCAGTATTTCTGTCCCACTGGAAGGAAAGAAAAAAACCCAACAAAACAAGGGTAGACTGGATTCCTCACTTGTTGAAGAACTGGCAGAACAAATCTGTTCATTAAAGAGAACACAGACTGAAGGAAAACATGGTATTTCAGACTTTTTAATATCAGGGTATGTCTTTCAAGATATTTTGCAGTATTTTGGGGGAGAAGGAGGCAAAACCATATTTTTTCTTATTTTATTTATTTTTCCCTTTGCTCTTCCTTCTGTTAAGTGATGGAAGTTCCCATACTGACAACACTGCTTTACATCCAGCCTCCTGACTGCAGCACATTCCTTACTTCCACAGCACTTCTCTCCTATAGTAACTTCAGTCCCATTTCTGCTGCACAAGTTGCTCTAATAAATGTATGTGTGCCCACTCATATAAATAAATACATTCCCTGCCCTCTGTAATTGCATCAGTAGCTTCCAAACTTGTTGAAACACAGGCTCGTTGTTAGCTTCCTGAATTGGCTGTGAACAACTGTGTTTTCATGAGCCATCCTAAATCTTTGTAATCAAACTGGTGGTGGAGACAATGCTGCCATTGACCATGCTGAGCACTCACTGAACTTTACACACCAGTTGAGTATGTCTTCCAGCCATTTTTCTCTGGTTTTGCCTTTCAAAGTCACTACAAACCCTTGTGCTTTCTTCAGTTTTATAACTCCTCCGTGTTCTATTATTTTATTTTTTTTTCTAGCTCTTCCCTGGGCTCCATCCAGGGAATGTGTTCCTGCTAATTCAGTGTCCAACACAGAATTTCAGGTACACTTAGAGTTTGGGTAGACAGAGCTTTTTAAAGCCAATAGCAATTTCGTGTATCTAAAGATATTGTTTGACCCTCAGTGAAGCTTGTGGTTAGACATGGATAGAGAACATTTGATTACCTGTGTGCACCTTTAATTATATCAAGGTACATGTAATTAAAAATGAAATGCCTTATTCCCAGCTCTGTTACTCCCTTTCATGCTAGAATAACTGAAATGAACAGGATTGGGCCCTGCTGAAGGTGGTGTAGAGGAGTGTAAATGTGTTTTCTGGCAAGTTTTGGTAGAGTTTGTGAGGGAACTTGGGAAGGTTATCTTTCTCTGTGGATGCCCCATCGCTGGGAGTGTTCAAGGCCGGGTTGGATGGGCCTCTGAGGAACCTGTTCTAGTGGGAGGTTCCACCGTGGCAGGGGGTGGAATGAGATGAACTTTAAGGTCCCTTCCAACCCAAACCATCTATGATTCTACATTTCTGTATATCTAACAAATCCATAGAATGAAAACACACCAACACATGCTATGCTTTCCATCATTGATTAACCAGTTTCATGACCTTTTCAGTGCGAGGAACAATTGGCAGTTTTAAGTAACAATAAATTGATCCCATTATTCAGTATAGAATATCCCTCTGATTTCAAAGGGAATGCTTATTAGAGAGGCCAGCTACTTTCTATCAGTGTCATGCACATGTAAATAAGCAGGGCTGTTATATGGCATCTATGGCAATGGCAGGACAAGTCATAAACACAAACATTCACACACAGCCAGGTCTCCAAAGCTCCTGTTTGCCAATTACAGTAATGCTGATGACATATCTAGTTTAATGCACACTGCATTAAAATAGTCCCCCCTTTCCTAGGAAAATCTAATTACACCAAGCCCAAGCACTCAATCAAACCTGTTATTCTGTGGCTAAACAGCCCAGTGTTAATGCAATTTGAGGAGATCCAGGCCGTGACTGGGAACGTCATGTATTAACAATATCTAATGGGAGCTCCCGTAGGTAAATGAATATGCTAACAAGCAAGGTCGCTGCTAAATCTAATATCTTTAAGCTGTTTAATTCCAAACAGTCCCTTAATAAATCAATTGACCGGGAGAGCTGATGCCCCTATCAATTATTCAAGAGGGCAAATAAATATTTCAGATGATTTGATAGGGAGGCTAGTGCTGGCCTTATAGAAAGCTTTGCATTTCATTAGCCTCTTGCTAAAAGTTTTATAATGTGCAGAACAGTAGTGGTTTTCCCTAATCTCAAAACCCCAAGTGTGAGGAAGAGGAGACTGAGGCATCCTGCTTCAACCACCTCATCTTCCAGGGACTTGATGACAGCTGGGATGGGAAGAGGTGGGAATAGTTTCAGGCTTCCGAGTGACAACTTCTCCACCCCAACAAATGACAAGAAGAAAATCAGAACACACTCTCATTTCTGGAGAATCCAAAAGTAAAGTAATCCTAGGAAGCTCAGATTAGTGGTTAATGCCACGTGCCATGCTGCTTTTTGTAAACCAGGGAAGTTATTTGTGTTTGTGTTGGATTATTTGTGTGTTTATGTTAACACTGAGCCGTGGCTCAGGTTTGCCAAATGCAATTCCCTTGAAGGAAAAGCAGTTATTAAAAGAGGTGCTGCCTGTAATTGATCTGCATTAAGTAAGTGAAGCTTGCAAAGTGCTTGAGATACTTGAATGGAAGAAGCCAGGAGTGCAAAATATTATTCTATAAGAGCAAAAGTATTATCATTGTATCTGAAAAATTGCTGATCATTGAAACATGTGGTTTATTATAAAATCAATAAAGATAAAGTTACAAGAGAAAGGCAGAGAAAATGTACCTGACGCTGGAGAACAAAGAAGAGGGAAGTCCCTGAGGAAGCTTCTTATTTAAGCATGTGTAAATTTGCTTGCCTCTGTCCAATCCATTTATACCACTAATACAGATTAAAAGTCAATGATTACTTACATAAGCATTTCAGTTTATGAAAAGAAACCTGTGCCATAAAAACATGATTTATTATTCTGCAATAAATCTCTGTGCACGGATCTGTGTCTCCCTGTGATGACAAGTCAGGGTCTCATTCCTGCCTTAGCTCTCCCACCCATGTCTCTCCTCCACAGAGAGTCCCTGCAGCAGAAGGCTGAAGAAACAGGCTTAGGGTGTAAGTGTGCTGGCACCAAAGTCATCAACACTGAGCCTGAAGCCTCCCACTGAGCCTCATCACTATGGAGAACATAAAAAATGAGATTTCTTGGAACAGCAACAAGCAAGGAGGTCTCTGCCTGGCATGGTACTCACAAGGGAGCTCAAACTCCCCAGAAGTGCTCTCCACGTGGCCTGGGTTCATGGTCTGATGAGGAAAGGGACTCTAATCCTGCTCCCTCCAGAGTTATAGACTGCACGAAACTCTCCAAAGGTTGGTTTGCAAAGATTTTCTCCCCACTAATGCAGCATACGGGATTTTCTGCAGTATGGGGGTGAAGAGTTCCAGCTGCAAAATTCCTTTTGGTAGGAAGGTTGTTTAAAAGTTAGATGTAAGGCAAGTTTTTAAATCATTTTGGACATGTAAGAAAACACTACACTTTCAGAACTTGACTAGAAAAGCTTCTGACACTCCAGACTGGGTCCTCAGCAGAAATAGTCTGATTTACGCCTCCTCTAGAGCAGGCTCTTGGTTCTTTCTGCTTCTTCTCCCTAAATAGCAAGATCCATATAAAAATCACTGAATGAGGATCTTCTATGGCAGCAGTTTTACATTGCAAATTGCTTGATGAGGTATGAAAGAAACATCTCAGCTGCGCAAAATCATAATTTAAATGTTAGTTTTGGTTTATTTTCAGCTTCATGATTCAATGGGGTAAATCCTCTCTTTGGCATTGAAAGTAAAATCTGGCCAGGTTTAAAATCCAGTTCAGGGATTTCAAGTCATCGTTAAGTAACCTTTAACTCAAAGTGCCATGTTATTATGTGTGTGCTGTAGCTGAGCCTGGGTGCCACAGAACACTTCATGGCAAAGTGGGAATGAGAATTACTCTGCATGTGGAAAATACTAAAGTAGTATAGGGTATTAAGGGATAGTAAGATAATTTACTAAACATAAAATTTGAATCCTAAACCACTTTTCATTTTCTTTCAAGTTCAGTTTTTACTTGTTTAAGGAAAAAAAAACCAAATTCTTTCAGGAATGAAATCTTTACTTGCAGAGAATGTATGGCTCCCATAAACACATAAAGAGTGAGTACCTGCTGTTTCCAGAGGGAACACTTTTTCAATCTCTTGCAAAAGCTATTTCTGTTAGAGGGGACACAATCCATAGGAATTTCTTGGAAAAATAAAAGTAAAGTTTTATGAGAAATTGGTGGAAAAGGTTTTGGTTTTTTTTTTCCTTGGTCCTTGTTTTTGGTTTTATTTCTTCTTCCCCATTAAAACAGGAATTTTCAAAATATTTTCTTTAGATTCAGTTCATGACAGGTCTTTCAGATTCAGCTATCTTTAAGGACCTGAAAGACAGTGTTGGTGAGGATTTTATGAAAATATTGATGCAGAAAACCACATGAAGTTTTTTATTATATTGAATTTTGGGGTTCTGGATAAGGGATTGTGGAGTAAGTGCATAACAATCAGGTTAGCAATTATTGAAGCTTTCATATTTCTTTTACTCTCATAATTTCAGATTTCCATGAAGGACAGGGTCTATCCTAGTGGGATTCTAGCAATGGAGTAAATATACACAACTACTCTGATTTGTCAGCAAAGCTTCTGCTATTAGCAATAGTTGTTTTGCACATGTGGCCCCTCACAGAATTACATGGAGATGGTGTTGACGTCACTTTTGTCCTTTTGTTCCTTTTCTTCAGAAAAAAAAAAAAGGAAAAAAAAGATAAAAAAAGAGAAATATATAGAGAATAATAATGAGAAAGTGTTCATCTAACTCATTCACAAGGTTCTACCTGCCATCCCTTATGCTCAATGAGGATGTGAGGGCACTGTTAGGCATATGTGCATGTAAATTACCTCTAACTGCACATCTCTATTATAGGCAATTACACTAATGTGCTAGAATGATACATTTAGTGTCTTCAGAAGATAGAAGCTGGGTGGAGGGCAGACTGATTTGAAGATCAATCTGGATGAAACAAAGAATGGTATTTATTTGGCAGACCACTGGGGAGAGCTGGCTAAAACTGCAGAATGAGATAACATTAGCCATTTGATAAGTGAGGGTTGCAATTTAGGAGTCTTATTTGCTTTTAATTTAAAAAAAAAAAAAGTCTGTGGATTTCTAGGCTAAGATTGGGAACTACTTTTCTCTGTATAATAGGTATCTCAAGCAGTATGAATTGGCAACCAGGAAACGTGCCAGGTATTTGAGTTTGGCCTATCCAGCCTGTGCCTCTATTCAGGTGTCAAAATGTGGGTTTTTATGCTCATGCATGCAAGGCAGAGCCCCTGTGGTCACTCTTTGTGCAAAAGAAAAACTGATGCCAGCTTTGTCTGTGAGGTTGCCAGCAAAATTAGGAAGTATTTCTCTATGGAGAAGGGGAATTCACTGTACTTCCCTGCCTGTACCTTCACCACTTCACTCCTGAAATGCTCTTTGGTGGACAACTTCTGTTGACTTAAAAAAAAAAAAACAATCTGAATTCATAACAGCAATCTTTGGAGGCATTTTTTTATCCTGGCTGCTTTATAGCTTTGTGCAGAATTTAGGTGAGTTTATATTTGTGCCTGAGTCTCAAATGCTTTACTTAGCAGTTACAGGAGGAAAGTTCTTGCTGCTACAGCAAAGGAGCCTTGAAGTGTGCTGGGAGAAATGCCTGGATTAAAGCACCAGCTGTTCCCATGACTTTTTCATCCACAGACCTACCATGGCTATGGGCTACTTCTGCTACTTGTTCATGTCTAGCCTTGCTCTTGCTTTCATTTGGGAAGAAACAGAGGAAAGCTGCAAGAGGTCACCTGTGAGGGCTCAGGTGGCACCACTACCCAATATTGGTATCATAATGTCAGTTTTCTATTTCTGTCATTGTTTTACATGTGGCAATCCTTATGGGAAACTTAACACAGAGACGTTTCATACTATGACAAATGCATAAACTTAAGATGTAACGTCATATTAAAGATTATTATCTGGTAAGATATCTTTTTGTATGCATCAGTACAGGCTGGGGGGTGGACAACAAACTGTCCATGAGCCAGCAGAGTATCCTTGTGGCCAAGAAGGCCAATGGTATCCTGAGATGCATAGAAAGAGCACTGCCAGCAGGTCAAGGGAGGTGATCCTGGCCCTCTGCTCAGTGCTGGTGAGGCACATCTGCTGTGCTCTCTCCAGTTCTGGGCTCCTCTGTACAAGGCATGGAGCTCCAGGTCCAGGAGAGTCACTAAATTAATCACGAGTCTGGAAAATCACTCCTGTGAGGAAAGGCTGAGGGAGCTGGGTGCCTGTTGAGCCTCAAGAAGAGGTGAATGAGAGGAGACCTCATTAAAATTAGAAAAGTGTTTGATAATCCTGACTGCTTGAGGTGACAGAATAAGCACACTTCCCTTCAGAGGGACACTGGCCAGGCTGATGTTAGAGGGGCATAGTGCACAAGGCACAAGATCAAATGGTGGGAGGAAATTTTGCACATTTTTGGGATGTGGGGGAAAACAACAGAGTGGATGGAGGCCAAGAAAACACAAGAGAGAGATAACTCTGTTGTATATGTGAACAAGAGGCTAAACATCTTTATCTGCTTTCTGAAGAACTTAGAAAATTTTACACTGAGGACCTGCTTTTTACAGTGATTTGCTTTGCCTGTTACAGGCTGCTTTAAAGAGTTTTCTGGTTTTACATTTGGCTGCACCATGAGGAGATTACATCCTGATGCTTAATAAATGCAGAAAAGAGATTTGTGGGGCCACGCATTTGCACACACGCATGCATGCAACTGAGATGCCCAGCAGATAAGTGCAGTATTTTTGTTTACAAGGAGATATTACACTGGAAATCCTATTAACAATCAGACAGTCTGCTGGCTGGATTTAATAAACTTCAACCAAAGGAGTTATTCAGGCTGGCATATTAACCCCCTAAAGGCTTAGTTTTACATTTTAGGTGCCCTAACTTGTGGAGGAATGGAGGCACTGTAGGCACAAGCAAAGTTTTGCCACTTAAATTAAGATCAAGACAGAAATTCACGGGGACTCCAAGTAAAATGATTTTATTGCACTTACTTTTGCAACACGGGGATGCTGATGCATCTGACATGTTATCATCAAATCTCCCCACAGCTCTAACCTCAGTCCCATGGAGTTTGCCACTGTGAGAAGGATGGAGGGACAGATCCCACTTTCCAGGGAGCAAGGCTGTGGTTTGGAAAGGGGATTTGGGCAGTCAGGCTCCAGCCCCTCAGCATCCGCCTGTGTAAGCCTTGCTGACCCACCACAGCTTAAAAAGACAGCAAGCAGATGGAGAGCAGGGAAATAGGATGCAACATACACAAATTAAAAAGCCGCAGATGTGGTAGACGCATATCCTATTAGTTTTGTCTAGAGCTGGTTGAAAAATGCTAGGGATAAAAATTGAAACGGTTGCTAAAAAAAAAAAAATAAAATAATGGTGCTGAGATGTGGAAAGATTTTAACCTCCTTCTAGCTTTACCTTGTGTCATTTCACTCACCTTGAGGCTGGGGATGTGCACAAGTGAAACTGAGAGGACAAAAACAGAGTTAAAAGAACCAGAGAGTTTGAATGTGTGAATCTCCAATGTGTGAGATTTTTTATGTTTACACCCTAAAACCTGTTGATTATTTGTGCTCTCAGGTACTGTCTTTGAAGATCCTGAAATCTGTAATCAGATTTGAAATGTTTATTTTTATTATCTTCAAGGATTCATTAGGTCAAATGATAATTTGGACTCTGGTTCGAAAAAAAATTTCAGATCTGAATTTTTCTTTGGTCAAGTGTTAACACAGGATAAGAGAATCCTGAAATGACTCTTTTCAGCTGTTATTTGTCATGCATTTTGAGCTATTAGAAGTGATTATACTCACAGTTTATGACACTTTCTCAGTTTATTTAAACTCAGCCCTCTCTCTGTCTGCATTTCTAACTGGATATCTTTTCCTGAGGATGAATCATTCAGCATCAGTGCTCTGATTTCCACTCTCCTTTACTCTCTGTGAACTGGGCATGTTTGACAAACTCTGATCCTTTCTGAAAATACCTGGCTTAGTTTCACAATATTATTTATTTTTATAGCCCAAAGCCCAGCAGGTGAAGAAAAAAATGAAGACAATTTGGTAAATAATGAACACAGGGATGACATATTGTTTTCCTGCAATGAGGAATAAATGCACTTTATTAAGTGACCTTTACTCTAGTGGCTGCCAAGAAATTGGAGATAATAAAGCTCTTACTGAAGAGGATTTTAGTTGAGTGGGGGTATTCCCTTCAGAAAAAAAAAAAAAAAAAAGGGAACTGTTTCTTTATTAAAATGTTGTAGCAACATCGGTATCAGCTAAAGTGTGTTACTGAGACCATTTATGTTGTCGCTTTGTCTTTTTTTTAATTAATTTATTCTTGCAAATCCTCGGATTGAATTACTGTTGTAAATGAAAGTTTAATTCCCCACTCTGATACTTTACTGGCTGGCAAATCTTTATCCAGGGTCTTGCTTTCCAGGGGGCAGAGGGTGTTTTCTGGGAATAGCACTGGGGCTGGCGAGTGCCACCTGCCTGTGTTTAGCCATTGTTTCCACCTGTGATCATAAGCAACTTCATCAGCTTTGCATGTCAAGGGATTGCCACGACCAGTGACCAACAGGAATCTTTCCACAGGTTTCAGTGGATTACTGGCCTGATCCTAAGCATCAGGGAAGGCTGAGAGAGGACAAGGGACTCTGTGCATGTTGGTGTGCAGGATAAGGTTCACTGTGCACGAGATGCTGAAGTTTTGGGGTGGGTTATGTCTAGGAAGGCATCAACCCTCCTGCATGGCGTGCCCAGAGTGACTGAACCATTCACACTCACCTACAGACACCCTATGTTTGTGTGGTTCAAAGGTTTTACATGGCAGGCAGGAGATTTAGCTCTAGGACAAGCCATGGTTTCTTTAGGTAGGGTTGTATTATTTGATGGTATCACAGAATGGTTTGGGTTGGATGGAACCTTAAAGTTCATGCAGTTCCAACCCCCTGCCATGGGCAGGGACATCTTCCACTATCCCAGGTTGCTCAAAGCCCCATCCAAGCTGGCCTTGGATGCCTCCAAGGAGGGGGCATTCATAACTTCTCTCAACTTGTTCCAGTGCCTCAGCACCCTCACAGGGAAGAATTTCTTCCTGAAATGTAATCTAAATCTTCTCTCTTCCAGTTTGAAGCCATTCCTTTTTGTCTTATCCCTCCCTGGCTTCCTTGTAGGTCCTATTCAGACATTCTGCTATGAGATCTTCATGCAACCTCCTCTTCTCCAGGCTAAACAGCTTCAACTTTCTCTTACCCAAGGAGACAGAAATATTGCCCCAATAATTCTACAGCCACTCTTGATTTTGACAGAATGTGTTTTCTTTTTTGCATACTTTTTCTTTCATACTTTTAAATTTAGGGGTAACTTCCAGTGGTGTTTCTGGCCATGAAACCTCCACTTAGGGCTCACAGGCACAAGTCACCAAGAGCTAGACAGCTCTTCTCACAGGGCTAAATATGTTCCTTAATGTTCAGTTAGGGATGATCTAGACCCTATAACAGGGTCATCATCCAGCAGCCAGTTCCTGGAGGAAAGCAAAGCCCAAGGGGAAAATCTGGTCCACAAGACCCATAGCCAATGCCACCATGTTCTAATTGAGCTAGGATTAAGGACATACCCTGCACTAGAAGCTGCAGTTTGAACTCCAGCACTGACTGTGGGATTTAGGTGTATGTTAAAGAATGTCATATCCCACCTTAAATATATATGAATGAGAACGAGGTTAGCTCCCGGTGAGGGAGGCTGACAGGATTCAGAGCATGAGCCTACAAATCCTTTTTAGAGATCATCCCCCCCCAAGTTACTAAAAGCATCAAGGAAGAGAAAAAGAAGCAGAGATATAAAATGCAAGTAGCACTTTTTAATAGATTTTTCTTCCTTTTCCCCAAAGGGTTCAGCTGCAGAGAAAGAGTGGAACATAATAATCCTTAGCATTTATATAGCACTTTACATTTCCAAAGCTCTGTACAAACATTAACTGATCAATCTTCACAACACCCCTGTGAGTTAGGGATGTATGATTAACCCCATTTTACATTGGGGGAAACCATAACAGTTCAGAGCCTGACTTCCCCCTCTCCTCGAGAGGTGCCTGGCTCTTGCAGATCCCAGTGATTTAAACAGGAGTCATCCCTGACACTTCTGAGCTCCGGGTGCTTTGCCACTGCCTCAGGGCTACATGGCCAGCCTGTGCCTGATGCTCCAAAGGCTCTGTCTTCCCTCCCCTGCTCTAACTGTTGGACAGCCCATGCTTTTGCACACCTCTGCCTTCCCATTTCCTCGGTGGAGTGATACCAGTGACTGGAATTTCAAGAAGCAAAACCTTACCTGGTTGATGCATCCTGCCCTTATCTTGACCCATGAGCCTTTTGTTGTATTTTCTCTCCCCTCCCTGTCTGAGTATGGGAGAGATAGAGCATCCTTTGGTGGGCACCTGGCATATAGCTAGGGTCAACCCACCACAAAATCTATTTTCTTTTCCTTTTCCTTTTTCT